>CM041789.1:40664756-40953646 GCA_023375725.1 Nephotettix cincticeps | reverse complement strand
AGGCTCTTTCTTCTCCTTCTCCCCGAACTGTCAAATTTTAGTGTTCACAGCTGTTGACATTCAAGTAATTTTATGTTTTCATTCTTTGAAAATGTAAACATTGAAATTTAGGACATTCGTGGGGCGTAGCCCGAGGGAATTTAAGGTAACTAATATGCCTATGTGTTGCCTGAGTTTAAGATCTACCTTTCTGTAAAATTTCAAACCGGTCGGTTCAGTATTTTTCGCATTTACTTGCCACAACAAACCCACAAACAAACATACAGAAACCACCTCTTCTTTATAATATTATAGATGAAGTACCTGGTGACCGAGCTTTGCTCGGATAGAATAAGACATGTATTTTACCAGTTAATTAGCAAAATTTAAAACAAATTTATTGCTCAATGAAAACATTTATGTGGTTTAAATAAAACCGTTTTCATACACCTTGATTAATATGGCATAAACACTGAACAAAAATGTGGTTCCCCGGATCGACCTCGCGACCAATGGCTCTGAGCGCTAGCCACTGTACTACGGCGTCGGCCAAGTTCGAGTCGTTGTTTAAGAGTTTTTGGCCAACCTCAATTGTTTTAGCTGATCTTATACTGAATTTAACTGTCCATACAGTTGTTATTATTATCCTGTGATAAACTGATTTTGATAAAAAAGGAATGAGGATTGAAAAGCAAAAGAGAAGTTTAATTTACACCAGTTAATTGGTTTGTTACAGTGGCCTCATGCAATATAATGAATACATTTTCTATAAAAACACGAGATTTTGGAACTACCTTCCTCTGCTTTTATTTCGCACACTTATTTTACGTTTTTACACATTGTTTAGTAATTTGATAATTTTTCATTTATTACATACATAAAATAAATATTAATGCAAATAATCTATTCACATATTGTTCACCACCATCTTTAATCAACAACTGTCAAACAGTTACAAACAGATATTTTGATTTGTATTGTTTACATTTTGATTCTCCATAAGCATAATGTTACCTTTTTTAGATTTTTAACTTAATATTACAAGAAAACCGGAATTTTCCTGGACATTAGACCTATCTAGAACTTATTTTATACTCAGAAATTAGTTATTTCAAAAATTTAAAGAATATCCTTCGTGCCGTTTTCGAGATCCGTGTGCAAATATATATATATATACTAACCTTGCTCGTATTATAGTATTGGATTAAACATTATGATTTATGTTGTAACTAATTAATAAGGGGAATAAGGGAACACTAAATTCCAATCCCAGCAGTTGACGATCAAGGCTTCTCCAATGTCCTTTCTAAAGATTAGATTAGATTATAAGGAGAGGAGGAAGCTTAAACCTCAAGCTAGAGTTGAGGAGAAAAGGGATCAGCTGAAAAGAATTCCTGGCAAACCATCCCAGCATGAGCAGAAGAAGGCCCAAAAAACCCACAGGAAGCAAGCTAGAGGCCTTAAACCTAATACAGGCAAGACGTATTCTGAGATCCTCTGAGCAATGCGATGGGAGGTCATGCCAGAGGACTCTGGTACTGTATTGCGGCATATCCATAAGACGGCAGCCGGAATTGTACTCCTCGAGAAGTGGGTGGACAGGCAAAAAGGCACTCTCGGGGACAAGGGTGAAATGCGATCCATTGTCCTCAAGTTACGGATCAAGATTTTAGATCTCGATTCCTTGACTACTGAGGCTGATATGGTAGCGGCAGTCAAGAGAGATTATCCTCTCCTCTCTGGTGACCTTAAAACTACCCTGTTTTTGCCTAACCAGCGTGAGCAGAGGAAGGTTGTCATCGAAATGGAAGAAAAAGATGGACTTCTCCTGCCGCGGAACTGGAAAATTATGATTGGCTACCCGGCAAATCTTAATATCTGCAGGGTTCGTCAGCGTCTTGAGGTAAAACGTTGCTTCCAGTGCCTTGAAAATGGCTACATTAGGCAGAATTGTTCCGGCCCTGATCGCAGCAGAAATTATTGGAAGTGTGGTAGCAGCAAGCACAAAGCAGCTATGAATACTGCGACTCCTTCTAGTGTTCTTTGCGCTAGTACACCCGGAATGTGTTGAACACATTCAGGGCTCAGGGGCATGTGGGGTCTTCAGGGAAGCCCTAAATAACAAGCAGTCTCGTGCCGCTGCCAAATGATACAATTTGTTCAGGCGAATTTGCAGAGGAGTTGAGCTGCGGATGCAATACTTGAGCAGTTTGTGAGTGAAGTAAAAGCCCAATAGTAATCGTCAGTGAGCCCTACCGAATCAAAACCAGCCCCTCTTGGTTTTATGACAGGTACTGCGACTGTTTGGATAGCCGTTGTGTTCAAGTACTTAGTCATGGATTTGGTGATGGTTACGTTTAGGTGAGGCTTTGGGTGAGTTACGTCCCTGTGGTCAGCGTCTACTACTCACCCAATTATTCTGCTTTGGAATACAGGGAGAGACTGGATGCGTTGGAGGACAGTCTTCAAAGTGTAACGGGGACTTCAACGCAAGAGCTGTTGTGTGGGGCATGTCCATTACAAGTGCCTGGGGACGACACATTTTGGAAATGGCCGCGAGTCTAGACCTTGAAGTTGTGAACAGAGGGTCAAGAATTGCACTGAAGAACAGAAGAAGAGCTCAAAGAGCTCGAAATAGGCCAGAAGCTGCGGCTAGTTCTGCAGAGCATAAGACAGTGAAGAAAGCCCTGGCCAGTGCCATTCGCCTGAGCAAAGCTCGCTGCTGGAAGGAGCTATGCCAGGATATAGACTCCGATCCGTGGGGCAAGGGTTATAAGCTTGTTATGAGGAAGCTTAGAGGAATGAGAACCGGGAGTGCGACCATTCCTGCTGGAACAGTTCACAGCAATTGTTGATGCCCTCTTTTCAGGTCATCCTGTGAGGTGAGAGGAGAGAGTTGCGGGGCCGGTTACGGATGTTCTATTGTTTACGGAACAGGAGCTTGTGGAGGCAGTGTCCTCCATGCGCAATAACAAAGCTCCAGGTCCTGATGGTATCCCGGCTGAGGCTCTGAAGGTTTTAGTTGGAAATCATCCTCATCTGCTGCTTCCCATGTTCAATCCCTGCTTGGCATTTGAGATGTTTCTGTCAAACTGGAAAATAGCTAGATTGACTAATCAGAAAAGGCAAAGGTGAACCAGAGTCCCCATTTTTCGTTCTACCCGGAGAGGGATGATGATTGTCTTCACACCTTCTTCGAGTGTGTGCTTTTTGTAGAAGAAAGGTGGCAGCTTACCTCTGCAGTGGGATTTGTAACTGCAGATACTATTGTAGAGGTAATGCTTCGAGGCGAGGATGAGTGGGGGGCAGTTGTCTCCTACGTTCATCTGGTTCTCCGCACCAATACATAATAACTGGCAACACATCTGGTTCAGGCATGAAGTCATCAGATACAGGTTCTGACTCGTTTCCTGCGGCCCTTAGGGGGTTTAATGGGTGGGAGTCCCACACTGTTCCCATATGGGTTCGTGCATTAGCATTCCCCCTACTTAAAAAAAAACTAACTTATAATAGCAGTAATTACAAAGACTCTTATTTATCACGGGTATATTGATCAAACCAGTTATATATCATTACAGTTTTGGAAATGCATTGAGTACGCAGGTTCGCTGCAACGGGGTATTCCTTTTAATTTCTATTATATTGTTGTCATAAGAATGACCAAATAAACACTGGAAACAATAATAGCTTTGTGATAAGTAATATAAAAAATCTAGATTCTGAGTAAATTTAACAATAACCCTAGAGTCTTCTCAATTTGGGTATTACATTCAAATTCATTAAATTCGCAAATATTCTCATCCTGCCAATTTAAACCTATTTTTTTTCTATTGCATTCCAATAAATTAGAAACAAATCATTCTGATGTCCTTAGTTTCTAGTTACCTTATTATCTGACCCGAGGGAATAGCAATGGTTCTGATCGGGTGTAAGCTGCAACTGCACCACTGCGCCCTGGTGGCCACTCCATGAGTCGACTACATCTCCGTGCCTCAGGTCCAACGTTCGCACTGTTCCGTCACTGCATCCACACACCAACAGCTGACCATTGTGGTTGAAGGCACAACAAGAAGCGTACAGGGACGCCGGTCCTGGCCCAAGGCTCAGAGTCCTCTGAAGCATCAGATACAAATCAACATTCATTTTATGTTATCATTGGACAAACTTATTCAAGGTTATAAAAGTTATAAAGTAGAACCTCCCATATTTGACCATGACGGGACCGGCCCATGGTCGGAATGGCCAAAAAGTCGGATATCAGGAGGAGCAAATCAAACACATTCCCTAGGAAGCAAAGTAGCTATGCATCATTGTAATAACCTTAACGTACCTATATTACATAATTTAAAACATGAATACATGTAGGACCTATAATAACTGAACAATAATAATATTTATATGTGATTGAGGAATAAGTCTTTTATGTTTTAAACAACGAGAAACATACGGACGGAACGGTTATCGGGAAGAGTTGGATATGGGTAGTTTTACTGTATTGAGTTTGAGGAAATAAATTAAAAATGAAAACTATTAAGGGGGTCTAGTTACACTTTTCTATGTCTGCGTGCCAGGCAGAAATGGTCTGAAGTTAACAGAGATTTTTTTTCCAGGTGCTCGCTAATTATAAGCTAGGAGCTACCACTTGCAAGAGAAAGTCAATCAGTGGTAAGAACTACCGACTGCAAAGTATGTAGTGTTATTAATTTTTAACAGCAACAAATTAAAGAAAATTTGAAATTCATTGAAAATTGTGTGGTTGTGTACTGAATTACGTGATTGCATTGAATTGTCAAGTTCATAGTTTCTCGCTGGCATTAATGATTTATTGATTGAAGAAAAATACACAATGAACAACAAAGTGGCTGGCAATACACTTCAAATGAGCTGAATCATTAAAGGTGTCGGTGTTGACCACGATCGACACACTTAATGAGATTCATCTTCAATTCTGTTCTAACGTCAAATGCCTTGCATCACTTCACAGAATCATTTTTGATGACCTGCATCTTTGAATTCAATAATTTTCGGATCATGTAAAGTGGAAGTGTGGCTGCTTCATTGTTCGCCATGTATTGGTTTTCCTTCAATAAATTATTTGTAGTGACGAGAAACCATTTTCCTCGACACAACCCTGTAACACAGTATACAAAGCTAATAAGTATAAGCTGTGTATACCCTAAGGGGTTTAAATTGAAGGAAAAATACTCAAACCATGATAAAAAAAAATTCAGAGCGAGCGAACAGAAAACTGACACCGCTACATTAGAACATAGTCACTTATCAACAGGCTGACCGACAATAGTCCTCCTCCGGCAAGAGCTAGGCTCACACTAACAGTTTTAGTTGCTAGGCAACGAGAGGGCGCCAGCGACCGTGCAGCGTCTAGGGACAGGCTTGGCCCATACGCTGACGACCACGCTCAGTGAACATGTTAAAAGGGAAATAACATTATTATGTACTTCACATAATGTTATTCATGATAGGAGTGGACAAAGATCATTACCATGTCACTATAAATCACCTCTAGTACCTCCTATCCACAGACTCAGTGTATTAAGAAAACACAGAATAATTGGTTTAGAACTATGACAAAGAAATGAGACATTGCCTTGGGAATGGACATTAACCATAACTTGCTCCAGTGCACAGTGCAATGCACAGTAGACCCTACGAATTCTTTGTGGGTAAGGGGAGGTTTGAAAAGAAAGAAAGAAAAACGATAACCCATGTTAATATCACAAATCAGCTAGAGTTAATAAAACTATGCAATTATTTACATAGTTTCATAAATTTAATTAACATTATTTTAATGGAAAAGGTTGTTTTCAAAGTGAGTTAGTTTGTAAAATAAAGAGATTGGTATTATTGCAGGGTAGTATAAGCTATACAATAAATCCAAACAATGTATTCATTATGATAACCCTTAAGTACCTCATGTTTCTTGGACTTTATATCGTGGAGGAAGATTTTTCCCTGGCTCTGCTCCGTGACACACGCACTGACAAACACCGATTCCGACGGACTGCATGACACACTAGCAACCCTGTGAGCACACAACATTATCACTAGGGCTGATGGATATAGGCTTTGCCATAATCTGACCAAGTTTTAAGTATTAACACGTTAGCGTGTAAGTGATAACAATCACTTTAGAGGTTATGTTATTTTGTTCTAGTTTTTGTCCTTGACTTTCAACAACAAATAAACATTATTCTTTAGAAATAGACGTTCAAAACTAGTTTCATGAAACTATCACTAAACTAGTGATTGGTGTTTGAAGATTTTTAAATCATTATAGAATGTTCAAATTGATGTCAAAAAGTACTGAAATGTTGCCACTCCAATCGGAGAGCCAGTACATTTTTTTTAGCAATTTAGAGTATTTTTCTAGTAGTTACCAGCATATTCTGTAAGATAATACAATTTACTTTATTTAGAATTTTTTAATAAGAGGGCTGTTTTTTTCAACCTCTGATTGTCCATCTATGCAAGTAACAGGTAGAGAGTGACAGCTCCAGGGAGCTGCCCCTCCCTGGATGTATTATTGAATGTATTATGTATTATTATGTCCCTTGAATGTATTATTTTTATCACAGGCTCGACTAGCAACAATGACAGGACATACATCCACCCGCCAAGGTCACTGCCCTTATAAACATTGAGTAACACAGAGCCTGTATAACCCCAATCACCACGTGTCCCGTCGCTTACTGGGTGAATACAGTGACAAAATAAGTGCCTAATATTATTTTCCGGGAAATCCGAACAGACTTAGTCCCAATTAGTTCAGATTTGACAGGTTCCACTAATGAATAAATGTAGAACGTAATGTCAAAAAATAAACCTTTTTACTTATCTCCTTTATTCAATTATATCCTTAACATTTTGATTTTTTATCTCATTTGGGTGAAAACCCCAAAAAAGTGAGATCACTATGGCAAATCACAGTTCTGTATTGGTCGTATTACATCAGTCAGAGCAAAAAGAACGATTCACTTGAAATAATCACGAATCACAGTTCCAGCACGGTTTCACTGTGATTGAAAAATCACAGGTAATCCTATCACTATTTGAAACATATTAATATGAGCTTCATATCATAATCATTATCACGTGAGCTATTAAATGTGGATATAATAATAAGCTGCAAATGCACAATAATTTTGAGCCGGCTGGGAGACGGCTGGTTGCCTGATTTTCACTAAAGTCCTAGTGATTGTGAGGTTGTGTGTGAGGTTGTGCAATGGAATGTATTAAGACACTAAAAATTACTTTGAAGTTTGACATCTCAATCGAGAACATCTGTATTCTATAATATTGCGTGAGTCAGAAGTTTTGGATGAAATGTTTATTATGTTTATCCTGGGTCTCGGAATAATTTCAATATCATTTCGGGTATTTTGTACATCCCGATGCCATTTGGGTAGTAGGTACCCGCCCGACCCAACATCTAATAAAAGCCCGCCTGAATAAAACCCGAGACATGCTGAGCCCATCCGACCACTGGGATTCACGCAATTACCCGAATTTTCGGGCACCCGTAGATCTCTACTTACTTAATATTTGAAGTAAATAAAATACCAACTAATGTGTTTCATGCATCTTAATGAAAACAAACTGTTATTGTGTTTATAAATTGAGGTGTCAAATGTTAAATTTATACATTTAAAATATATCCAGATTTTATGAGAATTATTTCAAAATGCACAATAATTTTGAGCCGGCAGGGAGATGGCTAGTTGCCTGATTTTCACGAAAGTACTGGTGATTGTGAGGTTGTGGTGTTGGTGGTTGGTTCATAGGTATTGCTAATAAAAGTGAGGGGTCTAGACAGACTTACCATTGCTATGACTATTTTTAACCCACTAGGAATTTTACCATAATAAACGATCTATAGATTCATTATTTCTATTTGACACATTTTAATGTATTCAGTTTTTGTTTTCTTCAAGATACTTTTCAATGATTATAACCTGGTCTTCTCGTCGCTCACAAGTTGCAGTTCCCACAGAGTCTTGTGATCCCTGGTGTCGTAGAGTGCCACAGACCCAACACCAGACCCACACACCAGGTAGCGCTCGTTTTTGCTCACCCAGTCCAGACACAGAACACCAGCCTTGTGTGAGTGGCTCGACAGTAACCTGACACAGAACCACTTGACACATGAACATATCGCACATAACAGGAGCTAAAAAATAAAAAAATCTTATACATAGAAACTGCAATATGGTATATGCAAAGAAATAATTTTAAACACAATACAACACATTTTCAGAGGAAGAAAATTCCTTAGATTAGAATTAAACAAACATATAACATATATAAATCCTTAAAGCGCTACTGAAAATCACGGTCCCCGCTCATTTAGTGTAAAAGCATCAAAATATTATTTTCCCAATGTTCTTTTTGGATTTAGGGAGCTTGAATAAAGTATAAAACAAAAATTCTCTTCATTTTTAATTATTGAAGATTTTAAAACTATTTTTCGGTATTAAAAAAACAGTTTTCTTCGTCTGGATGAGCCATTTCAGTTAATAATAATTAGTCAATAAATCCTATTCAATAAAAACATTCACACAATATACACTATTTTTTGCTAAAACATAATGAAAATAAACACTTACAGGAAAAATGTCAACAAAAAAGTCAAAAGTGAAACAGCTGGCCATATGGACACGTGAGTTTTCTCGTCAAAAGCAGTACGGGAGCACACAAATACGGGCTAAAGTCACCAAGCAACTAATTTCAGTCACTAAATATTTCAAAAAAGCCGCCATACTGGTTTTGTGTCTGCATAGAGGCTAAAACAACATAACCATGCGCTCTATCGGTTGTTTCGTGAACTAAAGTGCAGTAAATATGGCAAAATGATTGATGGCGAATAAACTCGGTACATCGCGCCGTGCGACCCTACTGTGTTGCAAGAAATGTTGTCAGCCGCATGGTAAGGATTAAACAATAAATTACAACATATATCAAACAATAAACAATAAAGTATTGTAAAGAAAAAAGTAAAGTAATAAAGTAGTTTTGAAAAAAAGTTTAAATTAGGACTGTTTTGATTTTCGATATCACCGATTCTTGGAAATCGGTATGAATTAATCAATCATCAACTGTTAAAACTGATATATTTCGTCCACAATTGGTCCTACACTACTGCTAACAACCAAACCTTGACCGCCTTGTCCTACATTACTGCTAGCAACTACTGGTTATGTCAACACAGTCATTGGTCAGTCCACTTACTTGGATTGAGGTGCTGGGGACCAAACCTTGACCGCCTTGTCCTACATTACTGCTAGCAACTACTGGTTATGTCAACACAGTCATTGGTCGGTCCACTTACTTGGATTGAGGTGCTGGGGACCAAACCTTGACCGCCTTGTCCTACATTACTGCTAGCAACTACTGGTTATGTCAACACAGTCATTGGTCGGTCCACTTACTTGGATTGAGGTGCTGGGGACCAAACCTTGACCGCCCCGTCTACATCACAGCTTGCAACTACTGGTTATGTCAACACAATCATTGGTCCACTTACTTGGGTTGAGGTGCCGGGGACCAAACCTTGACCGACTTGTCCTACATCACAGCTAACAACTACTGGTTATGTCAACACAATCATTGGTCCACTTACTTGGGTTGAGGTGCCGGGCACCAAACCTTGACCGCACGTCTACATCACAGCTACCAACTACTGGTTATGTCAACACAATCATTGGTCCACTTACTTGGGTTGAGGTGCCGGGGACCAAACCTTGACCGCCCTGTCTACATCACAGCTTGCAACTACTGGTTATGTCAACACAATCATTGGTCCACTTACTTGGGTTGAGGTGCCGGGCACCAAACCTTGACCGCCCGTCTACATCACAGCTAGCAACTACTGGTTATGTCAACACAATAGGGGTCTGCGGTGCACCGAAAAAATCGGTACGGTACGGTTCCAGCCTTGTACCGAACCTCGGTACGGTACAAGAATTTTTTCGGTACAAGTTCGGTACGGTACAAATAAGTAAAAATTAATTCACTATCCAGTCTAGGTTGCCATCAAATATAACTGTGAAACAACTCCCACCGAAAACATTGAATAAAACCCGATCGTTAGAGGCTTTATATTCTAAAAGTAATATAGAATGACAATACTGTCCAGATGCACGGCAAATGCTGAACGTAAGACTGACTCATAGCGTTTTGGTGAATGATCATTTAAAACAACCTCACCAGGACTTCAGACAACCAGCCATCTCCCTGCCGGCTCTAAATTATTGTGCATTCCCGGCTTATTATCGTATCCACGTGTAGCAGTTTACGCGATCAGGGAACCGTTCCTCCTTTTGACGCAACAAAATAGTCGTATGAGGCTCGTATTAGTCGTGTTTCAAATAGCGATGGGAATACTTGTGATTTTTCAATCACGATGAAAATCTTTTAAACTATGATTCATGATTCTTTAAATTGATTCGTTCTTTTTCCTCTGACAGCCTGTTGCCGATGTTAAATGACCAATACAGAACTGTAATTTGCCTTATTGATCTCGCTCTTTCGGGATTTTCACTCAAATAAAATAAAATATCATAATGTTAAGGATGTAATTGAATAAAGGAAATAAATAACTTTTATTTTTTAACAATATGTTCTGTATTTCCTCATTAGTGGAACCCCTCAAATCCGAACTAATTGGGACTGAAGCCTGTTCTTCCAGGGAAATAAATACTACGCACTTATTTTGTCACTGTATTCGCGCGATAACCGACGGGTTATACAGGTGTGCGTTCATAAGGGCAGTGACCTTGACGGGTCGAGCCTGTGCTAAAAATAAACCATTCTTCCCCTACCCTTACTAACAGGGATGCGTATCGCGCCTGTCTACTGTCTGTGTCTAGTTTAGTGAGCGTTTACCTGCTGAATTGCGTATCTATAACAACGGACGTGGCTTGGAATTACGGTCGTGTGTAGATTTTCTTCATTTCAACAGTTAAAGCATTGATTTTATAATTACGAAGTATGTAAATTCAATGGTAATAGATAACAGACTTTAAGCGAAATCCCTGACTTTGTTAAACCTTGAAAAATAAGCTTATGTGATTAATTTTTTTTTAATTTCCAGATATTTATTTTTTTTATTTCCCGAGAACATGTTCAGGTATAAGGGGTTCCACTGTAATTTTAAAATATTAACCACTTTACACTAAAATAACTATTTTAGTCTAAAGAGCCCTTTGACATTTTATGAAAATGTTTGATTTAATTTGAACAATTATTGTGATTGGTTGAATTAAAAATAATAAACCAGGACAATAAAAAACATAGGTCTTGGCTAGGGGGTATTGACTCAGTATATTTTCTGTATTTTTTGTTCTGCAATAAAATACATTATAGTTTTTTATTTTGTTTGTTCATCCTTAGTTTCATATAGACTTGAGAAGATTATTTCCTCTTATTAATTAGTTACAACATAAATTATAATGTTTAAATAATTATTAATATGTTTAATGTGATATGTTTTTTAAAGAATGGATTTAAAAATCATATTACAGTTTGAAAATTAGTACAGTAAAATATTTCTTTTGACATTTTATATCTTTTTTTAAATTCCTTTCTCAAAGTTTTCACTAATTAAGTTCTGGAAAATACTTATGAATAAAAGTATGAGATCAGTAATGTTACTAGCGGCACTATTCTCGTGTACCGTACCGTACCGAATTTGTACCGAGAACCGAGGTACAACAATTTGTACCGTACCGTACCGACCTCATAATTTCCTGTACCGCAGACCCCTACAACACAATCATTGGTCCACTTACTTGGGTTGAGGTGCCGGGGACCAAACCTTGACCGCCCTGTCTACATCACAGCTTGCAACTACTGGTTATGTCAACACAATCATTGGTCCACTTACTTGGGTTGAGGTGCGGGGGACCAAACCTTGACCGCCCCGTCTACATCACAGCTAGCGACGACTGCGCCTGAAGCGTTGAACTGACATTGTGTTACAGTCGCTTTGTGTTCATTCATCTCCTCCTAAATATATAAAATTCTTGAGTAAGCAATAAGTATTGGCTACAAAATAATTTAAACAAATTTATATAAGTTTAGATATTATCTTAGATAACACTAAGATTAGCAAGTAATATTATTTTCGTGGTTTTCTTAAATGCACAATAATTTTTTTTTAATTATCATGTTTAATTTTTGTAATCAATGCGGATTTCCTTGCTCTTCAGTAGAAATAATCAATAGGCATAGTTTTGTTTTTTCTCATTTAAAATAACGTCACATTAAGTAGGCTACTGCGCAGCAATCATGAAAATTAATTAGGACTTACAATGGTGCCGATATAACATACAAAGGAGTGAATTGCGATGTTGCCACGCCAAACACTGTCTAGGTGCTAAGTTGTATCGGCGCTATTATTCTTTCTGTTATCCGTCTATTCGGTTATCCGTGATGGCCCCGGTGTCAAGGGTGACAGTTAATAGAAGTTCTACTATACCTTCATGTGGTTGAGATCTTATGCTTCAAATACTTAAAAATCATGGTTTATGTGTTTATCTTGGCAGTAAACCTGCATACTATTTTCCCATGTTAATCATATATGGAATGGGCAAACTCCTTTATTTATGGACAGATATTGGTGAAAGTTGGTATAAATGTTAAAAATAAAAATTGTTTATGGTAGAAATGCTTACTTTCAGTGTTCCTCACAGCAGCAAATCTGCACACTCTTTCCAATGTCAATCTTATGGTAATAGGCAAATAATTCTCATGTTTATCGACAGATTTTGATAAAACTTGTCATTTATTATTATTATTATATTATTGATTTGGAAATTTGCTAAGTACGCAGAACTAATGCGACGGGGGTATTTATTCATACCTATAGTATAATTAGATTCAGGATATTCAGCAGAATGTAAATATATAAATTATATTCAAATTATACCTAATTTTTACTGCCTCAAATGTAATTTTGGATAAAAAACAAAAAAATTGGCCACAAACTAAATTTTAAAAGTAAGGCCTTATAAAAAATTGAAGTAAAATTTTATCAGATAAACCAAAATCTTTCAAATGTATTTCCCTACATGAATATATGAAAAATTGGAAATATTATAAAGCTTTTTGAAATATTATGTCAAATATAAATTACTGTATCTTTTTACGTTTTGCATATTCATATATTTTTTGGCCTACTCATATAAACAGACCGAAAACATAAAAACATGTGTTTTCTTTTACTTCAGTAATCAACAAATAAAAATGTGAACATTTACATTAGTCAGCAAAAATATATATATTCGATATTTCAGTTAGAAAACAGTTTTTTTTTATTTACCGAAAAACATAAAAAAACACACAACTTTAAAAGCTTGTGAAAAATATTTTAGGTTAACAAAATTTCCAAGATATACAAACACTAAAACTTTATACATAAACAGAAAACATATACTATATTGGATTTAAATAAAAATAAAAGTTTACGTTCTCGGCTGAACAATAGTAAACAAGCGAGCGGTAAAACAGATGCGGGGCAAATAACTTTATTTGTAGGCGTAGTCTAGGAAAAAGTTCCATCACTTTGACCAGCTTCAAAAACTAAAATATCGCTATCGAGATGTTTTTCCTGATTTCTATATTTATTTTACTTTACAAAACAAACTGCAAGTGGAGTAATACCAAAATTTCTAAATGTCTAAAAAGACGTTTGGCCATATAAAACAACATTATAACCACAACCGTTTACAGACATTTTAGAAGAAAAATCACAGTTGGTAAACTAATGACTATAGAACAAATCTTTCAGCATTCTACGAAGTATAGTAAAAGAATCTATGTATTGTGCTAACCACTACTCTCTAAGAAAAACACTAAAGCTTCCATGAATTTTAAGAAATAACACATTTTGCTTTCACCGCTCGATTGGCAGCGGCACAAGGTAGTTGTTAAAAAAATGTGTCTTATTTTTTTCATTTGTTCAACGGTAATAATGAACGTAAATGAACATGTATATTAAAATTAAATTTTATTTAGTTAACTTTTCAATGGTATATATTTCAATACGTTTATTTTGTAAAAGTAATGTCAAATATTAATTTAAAAATTGTTTGTAGCTAACGTCTAAAATAGATGTTTGGCCACCATCTTACCAAAACCAAGTGTCTAAAATAAAGATATATACAGATGCAGTTCAGATACATATACATATATATATATATATATATATATTTTTTTAATCTAACATCAATATATAATTTTCGGTTGCTGGGGTAATTAAATATAAGCATTTTAGTAAAAAAATCATTGAGATATTTAAAAAATAGGTCTCAGTACAAACCTTTTTATAAACCATTACAAAAATGCTAATTTCACATGTTTTTTTCACACAGCATACAGACTCATGGCATTTAACCCTAGTAATGGCAAAGTCGTAATTTACGACGCATTTACATATTCAATAAGAATTGGCAGGTGGAGGCATCTGTGGTCAGTTTAGTGAATTTGTTAGACACTATCGCCTAGTGTTGCTCTCTGGGGGCAAACAACCGAAACTGCTCTCGTAGTACACTAGCCTGCCACCGGGCAGGTCTAATAGCCAAGTAAGCGTTTTCAACTCCTATGCACTGGTGGCGTAACCGGCTAAAGCGCTGCGCTTACGAGCGTAACGTTCTAGCCATTCGGAAGTGCTAAGGTTCGAATCCCGACCATGAGCAATCCCAATTTGTCTTGCAAATGTGTGGTAGAGCGGAGTGGAGGGCCCACCTTAAATAAACGGTGACCGGCTTGGGTGGAAGTTGACGGCATTTGTAGGCTTAATTGGGATTGCAGTGGACACCTGTTTTGCTTTTGTGGTTAGTGGTTATAAGGGGGGGCATGTTTTAAGCTTTTTTTGTTTAAACTTTGATATTTCATGAAGATATTAGTAATTGTTTTTATATTACAGTTAAGAGTAAAAAGCTTGCCACTTCTAGGGTTAAAATAAGTTTCAGGCCTATATAAAAATTATAAAATGGCTCTGGTCCTCAAAGGGTTAACTTGTTTCTCACTCCACTTTTAGTGTGTTTTACATTTGAAAAAACATTAAAACTGTAATCAAGTAATATAGGTCGTACTTGACTGAGAAGTAGGAACTCCTGACGTGATAGTCTACTGGTTCTGTCGAGGGACACCTCCCTTGGGCTGTGCTTGGTGCGAGATCGAGCATCAAGAGACATTGAGCGCTTGGACGCTCCACATCCTTCACTGCACAAACCAACACAACATACAAGGTATCATGTAAATATCAAAAGATCAATTGCTATTATAATTTGTGACTAATTACTATTTTCAATAAAAAGTATCGAACCTGCGCACTTATCTCCAAAGTAATCACACTTACCTTTATTATCTTTTATTCAAAAGGCATTTTTTCATTTTTTTCTATAATGCAATGTACAGTAAAACCACTAATTTTTCGCATGAAAATATGGTTCATTCAATAATTTAGTCTTAGTATGGGAGAATTGGATGGAACAGCATAGGAGTGTATAAGTACGCATTACCTTTACTGTTGGTAACACTGATGCTGCTAGAGTGTGGGATACACAAGCATAGTCATACCTTTATTGCACTAAACATACACAGGATGTACAGAGTACTAGATACAGGTACAGTAGAGACTTCAAAAATCCAAACTACTAAAATTTTGAGGGAGAAACTGCCAGCGCGGAGTGGGTGATGAGGGGTGCAGGGCGGGGGATGAGGGGCGCACCGAGCAAGGGAATGACCTTCAGCGTGTCTATTTTTAACTTAGTGACTCGGCCTTACCCCCTATCCCCTGCCCCCAATATTATTGGTCCGTCATCTGTCACTGCCAGTAGCATTCAGTTATCAGTGCAGTTAATAGCGTTCAGTTACGTCTTGTAGTTTGATTAGTTTACTGTGCGTTTGATTACATTATTGCCTCCTCATCGGTCATACCTCAAGAGTATAGAGTGGGTAAGACCACCGTTTCAGAAATACAGTATTTGTAGGTTATGTTCGAAAATCCGAACAAATCGATAATCTGAACTACCTACAGTCCTAATTGGTTCAGATTTTCGACGCTCTACTGTACATTGTCATTTCTTATACCATCACACAGCTATACAAACTTATCCTACACTAGCCTGCTCAGCATTTTGTAGATTACCATTTGTTTTAAAAAAAATTGATCTAAGTAATAATACAGTAGACTCCCGATTATCTGAGGTATTTGGGACCGAAGTCACCTTGGATATGCGAAAACACAGATAATACGGAGGTTATATATTGTAGATTGAAAAATGGAGAAAATACACATTTTATGTGGAATGCTTATTTATTACTAAGAAAAACTTTAAATTGTCAATTTCACATGTTTGTGAAAAAAATACATAAGAGAAAGTAGTAAAAAGGTTTAGGACTAACTTGACCTTGAGCGTTGGCTGCAGGCTGTACTCTACTGCAGTTGTAGGAATTGGACTTTTAGGACTTTTGTACATGTTTTTGTATATTTTACTGTTTTTGGTTAATAAACGAATTTGAATTGAGGTTAAGCTCCCAGAAAAAAATCAAGGATTCAACTTCGGAGTGTGATGCAAATGGCTCATCATTAATAACACAGTCATCTTTTAACTACAATTTTGTTCTACTATGTGCCTTCTCTTTCTATGGTTATTTAGTTATTTAATAGTTAATAAAAGCTTCATCGACTACAGTTTGAGTAGTTAAACGTTTGTGACTGGTGGTCGCATTCATACATTTTTTGAAAAAATGACAATACAGTACCGGTATTAATTTCTGTGAGCCGATGACAACGTAGTGAAAGCAACAAAGTTGGGCATGTGCATTGCACAGTTATAATATAACAGTTCCACTTAATCAACTATTGAGAAGAGCATTTTTATTGTGACAACCTGACACTAAGCAATTGAAACAATCTATGAACGTAACCTCTCGTTAAGAAACATTTCGATTGTTTTGACATAATTACGCAACACTGTAAAAAAACAACTGATCTACACAAGTTAAGACGTTGGGACAAATGATTCTTAGATTTAGCCAAAATAATATTCCCGAAAATACTAACTACTCAACCTAAAAACCAGTAGAGACAAATTACTTGTCCTGCTAACAGCGATTAATAAAAAATATTGGACAGGCTACAAATAAAATCCACTTCTTGTCTTGATTTTCAAATTTTTAAGATGCTTTTTCAAGCAGCAAAAGTTTAATTTTATGTAGAGGTTACTTTCCATCAAGATAGGATATGCTGTTGGGTAGATTATTAAACATTGTTATTGCCATATACACTAGGCTATTTTCAAATAATTTTAATTTGTGATTTGAATTTTTGAAATAAAGGTCTACCAGTTATTCTTTTATTTTTTGATCCAATGGTATAATTATGTCTTTTTGAGCTATGAAAACTCTTGCTACTCTCTTTTGTGAGCCCTAGAGTGTTAAACCGCACCTCAGTTTGGATTCAGCATATGCATAATATACTATTTTACAAGTCTCTATAGAAGATTTCATCATAATATTTAAATCTAAGACTATGTAACTTACTTGAAATAAAATCATGTGATTTTCCCACTTTAAAAATTAACCAAGATGAAGTTCTAAAAATTTCTGAGAGGAAATAAAAATTATAAGTTTACTACCTGTATTGGAATATAAATAATTGTCTGGAGAATTTTTAAGGCTATTTTAGCTTTTTGAAATAAATTAATTAATTTAGTATTTTTGTGATTTAAAAGGAGGCCATTATTTGTGAATCATGACTAAGTGATTTAATGTAAGTTTTGCTATATCCAGTAGGAAAATTTTATGATTTCCAGTTTTTAGACCTTTATAAATATAGTAAATATTTTTTTACATTTATTTGCCTGTGGATCTAACGAGTATTCTTTATTCTCTCAATGTACATTTCACAACTTAGTGCAGCATCATCATAGTGTAAAATCTTGAGAGTAAATAAATAATCTTAATATATAAAATTCAAAGCCCTGACTCACTCATCACTAATTCTCCCACTTCCCGATTACCTAGGAGGCTGAAATTTGGTATACTGATTCTTTTATTCCTAAAATAGGAAAGTCTAATAGTTTTTGTGACGATTTTCCCATAAATCTCTACCCTATACGCCTTCAAAGTTCCTATGTTAATCTTATGGGGAAATAATTTTGTTTTGGATTCCAACATATGTATCTTACCTTTTAAGATTTAAACAGCTGTTTTTATTTGAACCATTGAGCAAGCCAAAAAAGCAAGCATAAAATATTAAGTACTCAATGGTATCTAATTACTGTATGAATGTAATATTTCTCAGAACGAATTTTTGTGACTATGTTTTATGATTAAAAATCAAATGTTTATTTGTTGGCGGAATTATAAATAATGACAATGTTTATACAAATTACGTTTATTATAATAATAATAATAATCAGCTGTTGTATATTTTTATATTTTCCTTTTGCTCACTGATATGTCTAAAAGGTTGATACCTTATTTTGTATTATTATAGAATATTTGATTGTGTGTGTGTGTGTGCGTCAAAGCTCTCACTCACTCATCACTAATAATTCTCTCACATCCCGTCTAGCTAGAGAGGTGAAACTTTGGATATACACGTATAAATAGGAAAGTCTAATAGTTTTTGCGACGATTTTCCCATAAATCTCTACCCTAAACGTCTTTAAAGTTACCATATTAAAAAGCAAGTGTTTGAACTTTACCGTTCAAGCCAAAGAAGCAAGCAAAACATACAGAAAACACTAACCCAAAGACATCTAAATACTTTATGAATATAATATTAGTTTATTTAATAAAACATAGTAATAATAATAATTTAACTATGTAATTTTAAAGTCAAATTAGATTGTACTTTGAGCTATTAAAAAAATCACTTTATAATGGACTAGGTATAAAAAGTCATTCATATAGAAAATTTGTTAGAAGATAATCTATTCTATTTATTACTGTCAAACTTCAGCAAACAGCTGGTTTTGTTGGTTTGTTTATGTTTTTTATTTACTGTGATACGGTTTCAGTTTGAATTGTGATCTTTGATCTTAAATCATTTTAGTGATTTTCGTAGTGTTCTTTTCTTATTTTTTATACAATATTTGATTAAAATCTTTTGAAATGGACAGTTAGTATTTTACAGAGAAAACAATTCTCTGTTTAGTGTTGTTGTAATGCCCCCAGATGGGTCATGTCTTTCACGCAACATGCTATCTACTTCATGGAAATAATCTGTTCACGAATTAAGTCAGGGGAAAAATTGTAACCTACGTTTCGGCTAATTGGCATAAATTTTAAATTTTAAATCATGTTTCAAAAGGAGAAAATTATACCTCACCTGAACACTATCGGATTGAGATGCTAAAACCAATCACATATTGTTCAGCATGCGAGATAATTGCAGCATCTGACATTTACCACTGTGTATTTAGAGTGCACCACAATGGTATTTTACTCCAGAGCTTTGGAAGAGAAGGTTCAGCTAGAGAGTACCATATTACCATATACTGTTTAGTGGAAGTCTTAGTAATGGGAACTTTGACGTTCTCGAGGCAACACCTGTCAAAATGACTAGAAGATTACCAAGCAATGGAAGTGAGATGGTAAACTTTGATGAACACGGCACCTAACAAACAGTGCAACTAACACCTGAGAGATTAAAATGAAAACCTTTCTCACAACCTGAAGAACCTCCCTATGAAACAACATAAGGAAGACAATGTAGATGTAAACAAGAAAATAACCAAGCGGAGAGGGCGATTCTCGAATTTGCCACGTTTAAAACAACTACGTGAGTCTGCAGCTAAGTATAAAAAGACACATCCAGAAGTCAACCGAGCTGCAGTTAAGAAGAACACGCAAAAAAACACTGAGGTAAATTGAGTGGCTGTTAAAAGATACACACTCAAAAATCCAGAAGTAAACAGGGTTGCAGTTTCAAAATATGACAGAAATAACGAAAAACGCCAGCATCGTAAAAACAAACTGTGGACTGCAAACACCACTCTGGGTTTAAATATGACCATGACATCTGTTATGAAGAAAATGGGTCATGAAATTCACTCACTTTTCCCACACTTTTAACATGTTGCAAAGCGGTAAATGAGTTCATTATTCATGGTTTGCACGCCACTTAGCCTAAATAGATAAAACTTCTAAATAAACCATTGCAAATCAAAACTGGAAGAAAAACTTATTAGAGGACACAAAAGCTTAAGTTATGGTTAATGTGATGCAAAATGTAGCTGACACTTGATTTATTAGTTTGTTTACATCACAATGGGGTTTTTTAGTGATTAGTGTGATTAGAGATGAGTGGAGTTAAAATCACTATGCTGTTCAGTCACTACAGAAACCCATTTAATAAACAATTTAACCCTCGAAAGGGCGCCTGCAGAGTTTTCCTTCGCACGTGTAGTTTTTGTTAAAATAAACATGCATATCGTGTGTCGGCAGATGTGTCAGGCACCGTACCACAGAGCCCCTCATTCCAGGAATCCCCTGAAACTATTTACAACCCCTACTACTTACAACACTTCTTTTGTTTCCTTGTGAGTTGCGATGTAGTGAAGTGATGTCAGTTTGCGAGGCTATATCCGTGTGCGCCCTATCGCTCAAGTGGTTAGTGCGGAGTTTAGTTCCTCGTGCGCCTTCTTAGAGATAACTTACCATTTTAAATGTGACTGTTTTCAAGTATTCGAGTATTTTATGTTTTCACTTTATATTACACAGATTCCACTATGGATTTATTAGATGAGATTACGTCAAATGCAATATTTCTAAACTGAATACACATATGAGTGTGTGTGTTAACCAAATGATGTTTTTGTTTTTATTTAATTTATAAAACTGTAATTTAATATATTTGGTTTCCATTGATGTTCAATTTAATTATCACGGAAGAAAACTCTGCATGCGCCCTCTCCCGTAACACCAACAGTGACACTATTCTTATATTAGAAAATTACTAACTATGTTTTTTTTAAATTATTACTCAAATTTAGTAATTAATTTATTAAATTAACGATGGAACCTTATACTTTATCAATTTATTTGACATTTAAAAACAATATTAGGCTATGTTATAAAACAAGTAAGATGGGTTGTATTTGTGATTTAGTGTTGCGGATTAAAAGTCTGCATGCGCCCTATCCCTATCTTCTCAATAATCAGCAACATGGATTCCTTAAAGGCAGATCAACAACCACAGCCTTAATACAACTAACTGAATACATATTAGACCAACTAGAGGAAGGCTTCACTGCGACAAGTCTTTTCCTCGATTTTAGTAAGGCTTTTGACTGTCTAAACCACGATCTCCTAATACGCAAGCTGAGGAGTCTGGGAGGAGAGGGGAAGCATCAAAATGGTTCAGCAGCTACCTCAGCCACAGAAAACAACTTGTGGAAACAACATACATAAAAAACAACATAAAATGCAAGGCCCAATCCAGAACTGCTGACATACAAAGAGGAGTACCACAGGGATCAGTACTGGGGCCAGTCCTGTTCCTCCTACTCACAAATGACAAGCCGGGGTGGATAGCGGAAGCTGGACATACCGTCATGTTTGCAGACAACACAGTCCTCACGTTTGCCGATAGATCAATGGAAATCCTAGAAGATAACACAATCACACAATTCAACAGAACAAAACAATACTGCTCTTCCAACGACCTGGTCCTTAATGATAGTAAAACAGTACAACTCACTTTTACAACCAAACGCAATAATCCAGCCATAACACTACCTGGACTACTCACCCTAAACAGCACTAAATACCTAGGCGTCATAATAGACTCCAAACTCACCTGGAAGCCCCACGTGGACCAACTTTGCAAAAAGCTGTGCTCTGGCCTCTACGTCATGCGTAGGATAAAACAGGTATGCTGTCCAGATGCAACCAGATTTGCCTACTTTGCCCTCTTCGAATCGCACCTCAGGTATGGCATCGAAACCTGGGGAGTAGCATCAAAAAACAAATTGGAAAGGGTGCTTCTCAAGCAAAAAAGAGCTATTAGGCTACCTAGGCGAACCTAGGCTACAGGGACAGTTGCCGGGAATCTTTCAAAGAACTCAAAATCCTTACAGCAGTCTCACTTTATATAAAACAAACAATCATCCATACAATCACAACTACACAACCAAGACACAGTGACCTCCATCAACATAATACCAGAAATGCAGCCAACTTCTCTCTTCCGCAACACCACCTGAGCCTCTTTGAACAAAAACCTACTTACAAAGGGGCTCTCTTTTTCAACAAGCTACCGGATTACCTCAAGAAAGAAGATCCGAAACGCTTCAAAAACCAGCTGACAGCGTGGCTCCTGGATAGACCTTTTAACGCAGAGGGGGAGTTCCTGAACCCATAGACTGTAGTACCTTTCAAATAATATTGTAATATTGTATTATACACATATACCTAATTCCTGACTCACAACTGTTCTCAAAGAATATGTTAAGTCTTGTCCCATTTGAATGGTGATTGCCTGCTCAAGGGTTAACTCAGGGTTAAATCATACTCAAGACGTAAAGACATAAATTCACTATTTGGTTTTGACAGCTGACGAGCTGAATGCTAGGTTATCGGTGTCAGCGTAGTGGTAATAACAGCTGTCAACAAAGTAATCCCTGTTTTGCAATGGCTATTGTAATGAAATTAACTATATTATAATAGATTTATTAATATAATGCTACCTTTCCCCTGAAATAACGTAATAACTATTAACAAAATCCTGTTAAAATAATTTTAAAAGCCAAATAAAGTACATTAAAAAATCTATGTCAACTTTACGAGTTGGTGATACAATTATGAATTATTTTAATAGTAAATGAATAATAATTTACATCAGCATATGGCAGACGACTTCTGACTTAATATTAAACAACTGCTGTCAGCTATTCTTCTTCTTTTCATAGTTCCTTAACGAGAGATTTCAAGGTTGTAACTGGTCAAATTTGGGCAGCTAATATCTAACAACAGATTCCACTCTGACGGCTAGTGGTGAAATTCGATTTCGTCAGTCACAGGGCTATCTACAGTTAAAGCTAGGTTCACTGCGGTTTCAGTTTTGGGTGAAATCTGTAAGCCACTTGTACTTCGTCGCATTGCTCGGGGAGATGAGCTTCCGCGGAAGAGCTTGAAAATTACCGAGTTATCTCGAGTCTGCACTGGACTTGCCATTCAGTCAGTCCAGTCCACTGCCATCCTGTTTGCCTCATCTGAATCTCCATCGAATCTCGATTAGAGAGCTTGTACAACAACGAATAGTTGCTAACCCTTTAACTGCAATATTTAACCGTTAATTCATTTAAAAGATGTTTCGTAGTTAAATAGTTGTGAGTTTTAGCAATATTATTTTTTTTAAATAGCAGTTTGCCGAATTCTTGTACAAAACTGTATTTATTCAAGATTCCCGTACATTTCTTGTATAATTCCTGTCGAAATAAAATTCCTGTACAATTCCTGTTTTTCCCTGAATTCTCAGTCGCTGGGCACCCTGGATTCAGTATTTACGGTAATCTCAGCACTGCCAGGTCCTGAACATAGCATTTTAACAAGGATCTGCAGCACTTAAAAAAGGACTCTAAAGTCATACTTTGATTGAATGGTGTCTCACCTTGGGCTTTTCCCCCAGACACTAGTGGGAGTGGAGCTTAACCGTTGCTTAGAGCTGTGTCGTTTGGTACTAGTTAATTCTGAAAAAATCCAGCAAAACTTAAAATAGGTTTTGTTAATTCTGCTGCTATTCTAGTCATAGAATATTTAAAAACTACTCTGTTTGAGACTACAATAAGCTCAATAGATAAAAATAAGACCAAATAATCCCATAGAAGCAGACCTGTGTGCTCAGCGATTTCCATTTAATTAGTAAATTACTTGAGATGAACACAAAAGTAATTACTAAATGTATTTTAAAATGCCTATACCTATCCACCTTGTGTTATGTAAGCCACTTATCAAAGTTGATGATGTCTACTGAAAAATAATGTTTACTGTTTAGTGTTTACTTAGTATTTACAACTTGTTTACTGACACATGTTGGTTGTCAGGGTAGAGTGTACTGCAACTTTAAAATCTACTGTGTCCAAGCTGCTAGCACTAGATACTCCTCATCAAATCAAATCAAAATGTCCTTCATTCATGAGTAAAATGGTCCGATCAAGACCAAATTTGGTAGAATCGTGTATTCCTACATTTGTTCAGACGAGTTCGTAATCCAGACATATCGGTCAATCAATATGGGTATTTTGGAGGGATTTTGTACCCCAAAAATGTTTTTTGCGTTTTTCCCCTGTAATTTAAAAAAATTTCAAATTTGATCTTTCACCATTAGAATCAGCTCAAAAACTACATAATTTGGTTCCTTAAAGTTTTGCTTTATCTCTAACGCTTCCTTTCTCTATATCCAATGGCTAACGAGATATTAAAAAGTCTGAACACAGTACATTGTATTTAGGGGCTCCAATGCTAATCTTATGGAGGATGATGAAAAATTAATATTTCCCTTTTCAACAAATAGTTTTGGATGAAACTTTGTATTTAGCTTCTTGTGGGATCCATAAGTTTATGCTAAAAAATCATAGTTTATGTGTTCTTCACAGCAGAAAACCTGTATACTCTTTCTAATTTTAATCCTATGGAGAATAGGTAAACTCATTTATTTATGTCCAGATAATGATAAAACTTCGTAGTATAGGGTCACAATAAAAAAAGTTTGTAGTAAAAATACCTAGTTCATCAATGTTTCAAAGTTCCAGAGTTCCTTAAAGCAGCAAACATGCCTACTCTTTCCATGTTAATGTTATGGAGAATAGGCAAATACTCTAATTTATCAACAGGTATTGATTGTTCAGTCTTGTCAAATATTTGAGTTATTATTGCCATATTATTGATTTGGAAATTCACTGAGTGCGCAGGTCTGCTGCGACGGAGGTATTTTGTTCACTGTGCCTTATCTCAACTGAAAAACTGTTCTTTTTACAACTAAAGTATCCGTAAATATTAACAACTGCAAATTTCATACATTTCTCAATGAATTTGGTTATTGTTTTGCATTCTTAAAACTAATTAGGAACCGAATTTAACCATTCATCGGTGACTTTGATTTTAAAACACAAATGGTGAGTCACAGAGTTTTTTTCTGAGTATTGAAGAAATAGGCAAATAGTGTAGTTTTATACACATCCTGTAAAGAGGTTGTATGAAGCCCCTGTATAATTAATCTTAAGCAATAAAAAACTAAATTAAAGAACACGGAATAAACTGAATCAAAACCCTTAGTCGGGGGCTCTGTTTTTAAAACACAAACGGTGAATCGCAGAGTTTTTTTCCGGGTATCAAAATAATAGACAAACAATGTATTTTTATACTTATACTGTAAAGAGGTTGTATGAAACCCCTGTATGATTAATACTAAGCAATAATAAAAGCACCTGGGGGCATACTCCGTGATGTCACCGACATAGGGTTAAACAGTGGCAGTCACAGCAGCCTTTCAAATCGACTCAGTGACTTTGAAGAGGTACAACAAATTTTATAAAATTAATAGGGAGTTTAAAATTATGTTGTTTTCCTCTACTATAAATAACTATCAATTATGCAATGAACTTTTGTTGTATCACTTCCACCAAAAAATGTAAATAAGATTATTATCCAAATATATATATATATATGTGATGTTAAGGTGTTTGTTTAATATTTTTGATGGGGTTAAACATATTTAGTTTCTTTTCAAAAATGTTATCTGATCATTTTAAAATAAAATTGTTGTCTACAGATCATTGACTCAGATACAAGCACAATATTTCATCCAGTACCTTGAGTTTTCCGACCCATAACAGGGCTGGTAGGCAGACCTCCTCCAATGGTACGAATCAGACTTCTCAGAGATTTGCCCTGTACTTCCAAGCTCGCAGGTATTTCCCTTTTGACATGTTTTATAATGTTATGAAACACATAATTTTTTTGTTAAAATAATCTTGGTCTTATCTATCAATTTATCTAGAGAAACCCTGTAAAATGAAGATATTGTTTATTCAAGACCATTTGAAACACAGATATGACTTATTAATCAGGTTAATTGCCGGTTCGATGGCCGCAAATACTTAAAACCAAAGTCATGACATTGAAGAGCATAATAATATTTGATACTGGTATAATAAATGTAGTGAAGTCTTTATATTCAAAGAGTACTGGATTTATTTTAATTTTACTAAAAACTAAATCTACAAGTGAAATACATTTCTGACTCAGCTTAAATTAAAAATAAACTACAAAAGTTGCATATACAACAATCATCCCAAAAGTAAGTTACATTATTTTTTCATATTGATGTCTCTGGCAGGAACAGAAATTCACAGGGAACTTTCGTCCGGACTGTGTTTCGTTAGCACTGTAAAATACCTATGTGGCTTTCTATTCTATAATTATGACCTAGTTACTTTTTTTATTTTTTTTATGTTCCACCTTCTCATCCCAGGACTTTTTGAACTAGGTCATCGCCCAGAACCGTTTTGCACATCACTTCAGGCTAGTCCTAGTGGGTTGCGACATTATCACATAGTGAAAAGCATTGGTGATTGGCGGGATTTGAACCCGGGACCTTCGGCACCATCCCTCTATCCCTAGACCAGCGTGCTCCCCTATGACCTAGTTACTTTGGAGCTAACACTTATTCCTACAGCTGTTTGCGAAGTACTCAAGCACACACTGGTACAAACACGCAGATACACAAAATTGAGGTATTCAGAGTATCTAATTTTTTTTTAAATTTGTATTTTAATAAAAATTTACTACATTCATCTAAATTTTGAAACGTTCCAATACTGTTCCTCATACCTTATCTAAAGAAAATAATTAAGCTTAAGCTATTATCTGTTTCCTAGAACTAAACAGGAATGAACAAGACTGAATGAAGTACAGTAGGACCCCTCATATCCGGCCACCTCTGGACTAAGCCCTTGGCCGCATGATGATTTGACTGGATGAACCAACCTACTTTTAAAACCATAATTCATACCTAATAATAATATGCAGTTGATAAAAGAGTCTTTATGAGGGTTTAAAACTGTTGGAGGTCACGAATTGCAGATAGTTGTGAACGATGGTCGGTGGGTGTAGTGTTCTGTTGTGTGGAGTAACGTCCGCACTATTATCCGCAAAGACTATCCTCATAATTAGACCAATTCGTAATTCAGAGGCCGTGGTTCGGATTCCATGTTAACCTGTAGGTCCATTAGTTGTTGCCATCGGCTGTTGGGCTATTAATTAACAATCCTGTCTAAGAAACATGTCAGCCTTAATCAGTAACAGGACTACAAGATTGCGCCACAATCATCTTACGTTCATACTTGGCTTAACACGGGCGAAAAACAAGGTATATCCCAAAAATGCAACCCAGTTTTTTTGTTAGTGTCTCCAAAAACTGCTCTCTCCAAATAATAGTGGTTTTGCAAAGGATTGGTAAAACCTATATCTTCCTTAGTTTTCACACTAGCAACATGATTTTATCTTACCAGATTGTCAGGAATTAATTTTTCTATTCTAATATGCAAGTAGAAATTAATAATAAAAAAAATTTAGAATTGAAAAAAATAAATTGATAGTTTTTATCATTTTTTATATAAATATACATATTAAACACAAATACAAAAAAATATTTCTTTACAGTGAGAACATATTTTTAGTTCTAAATATCATTAGCCTAGTGACATGTGTTAAAAGTTTCAATAAATTGGGTAAAAAATTTATAAAATTATAGGTATTTTGTTGTTTTTTAGCAAATATAAACAATGACATTTATAAATTTATACATTTTTATACTATACATTTATTTACATTATATATATTATTGACATAGATATATCTTAGCTCTGGGGGGAGTGTTGGTAATTTGCACGACCACAAATCGAAACAGTGATGTCATTTGGTTAGAGGCGTCATGTGGTTAGTGATGTCATAAATTGGTTATAAGAACAGCCGTTTAGATGGCTGAAAATACTCCATTTAGACATTTCCAGGATCTAACCTATTTTATACATGATTTAAATACATTTATCTTTTATCTCTATATATAAAATTGAATGTATGTCTGTATGTATGTATGTCCTTTATGCGTTGCCAAACTACTCATCCGATCGCCATGAAATTTTAGGAAGTTGCTCTATATGTGTCCGGGAAGGTTTTAGTGAAAAAATATTTTCGAAAACCCCATAAGTTTCCATTTTATGGCGTTTTAAATTTCTAATGTTAACCTTATGGAGAGTAAGTTTGTTTACAAAATGTCTACAATGAAAACATTTGATTTCTTAGCTACAGCTGATTGGTTTACTTTCTATTAGCTTTACTATCCAATGCCATCTGAATCATTCATTAATGTTAAACTATGAAGTAAATGTGTACTGTAAAAAATGAACAGCTTTATTCACCACGTTAATAGTTTACGGTTTTGGTGTATTATGTATTTTTATTTTTATTTTCTGTCTGATTAAAGTCACGTGTTTATATGATAATTACAATGTTTATAATATTACGTTTATTATAATAATCAGCTGTTGTATATCTTTCTTATAAAAGCCGTATTACAGTTAGGTTTCGTTTGGGTTTGGATTGGATTTGAAAATTGTGAATTAATCCACTCAGATTTATTTGTTTTATGGGAATGATATTAATATGTTTTATCATTTCAGTATTGTTATTCACTATGCAGCGACCCAGAATATATAACCTTTCACAATGAAGCCGTATTGCTATTCGACTTCAGAACATGGCCAATCTTAAAGTTAACATGTGTTTACTGTGAGGCGTTACGAAGTTCGCCGGGTCAGCTAGTACACCATAAAACAATTACTATAAGTTTAATGCAATGTGAGTAGTGACGACTTTGGGTGCGTGTTAACAATTACGCAACAGATGTTTAATCATCGGCACAGAGCAGCTGACAGCTGCACACGTTTTACAACTCCATATAAAATATATTAATTGCAAATAAACATTTAATGGTAAAGAATATCATTGTATAGTACTTAAACATTAATATAAAAATAGTTATAGATTGAAATACACTTGTATCATTAAAATAACAAGTAGTAAAGTGTGCCATCCAGAAATCGACCGCCCGGTCTTTTACACGAGTGAAAGTGACCATCCATAAATCAACCGCCTGGACCTCAAAGGGTTAAAATACTTTTACCTACCTTGTGGTATGGTCGCCACTTCAATAATATAATCTAATATAACATGGGCTCACTGAGCAATGATGTAGAAGTCATCCATTAGCTCTTGTGGGGGCAGCACGTCTGAGGCGAGGCTGTGTCGTTGCTGCATGGTAGAGAGCCTCAGCCGTAAACTATCGTTCTCCTCTGTCAATCTTCTCACTCGGCTGGCTTCCTCCTCATAGCTGGCCAGTACTGGAAGTGGGATGGACTACAAAAATGTCAGTGGAATAAAACACTATTCACCTAATTCAGAATATGCGGTCAACTGCAAGTTCTTTCAATGGGCCTTTTCCCTAAAATGTTATAATTCCAAAAACACTGCTTTATTACCCTGGGTGCTGACAGCCATAGACTCCTATCTAAGGATAATTAAAATTGTGTATCCTTGTTAGAGCATTCGACATACAACTGTAGACATCCTCAGGTCATCCAGCATCCAAACCACATAGAAAGTGGTCTAAAAGTGTGGACAGTTCCAGTCACACAGGTTACAAACATCAAATTGAATGAAACATGAAATTTTATATTATGTGTTATACATGCATTACATTATAAGTGTGCTGATGGAGTGAACTAACTAGTCATATACTTTTACTACTAAAAAACAAGCACAATCGGAATATATTTGTTATAAATCAAAATAACTATTCGTTATTGATTTGACAAATCATTCCCATTGCTGCCTGTAATTTGTGATGGTATATTTAGCCCGTGTGGTCGGGCTTTGTCATGGATCAAAACAACACCAGACAAAATCATTCTTCTGTGTTTGTCTTGTGTGTTAGCCTAGGTTTTGAATCACAGTTGTGTACAAAGTAGACCTTGAAATATCTGGAAAATCATCAGACAGTTTGCTAATTGTAAACCTTCGTTAGGATCTCACCGCCTAATCAACAAGCTCAACGAGGTCTATAGTGGCGACAGACTTGCGACCTTATTTACCTTCATCATGGACGTCTGTTCGTGTTTCTTTAAATTTTTGACACCATTCCCAAACACTACCATCACTCATACCATTTTTACCATACACTTTGCACATTCTCTGATGTATTTCTGCAGCACTACATCCTTCTGCTTGCAGAAAATGGATTACACTTTGTAACTGACGGCAGGAGCATCAAGCTTCACGGCTGTGCTCACATGGACTTAGCTCAGCTACGAATCACTCACTGGAGCTAAAACCGGCAGAGGTTGTAGTGGAGGAGCTAAGCAATCGCATGACGCACAGCCCCCTATTTTCCCTCTCACTATTTCTAACTTACTTATATGGACGATCGGAACATGAAATAAATAGCCCTCGAATATCTTAGTGTTTTTTTCCCTCCCAGAACCCCGATTCCCGCTAATCCCCTAGATAGACGGGATGGTTTCAGTGACATATTTTAGCCTAAAATCGTACGAAAACTTTGGAAAATGATTCTCCCCCAGAGCAGATATTTGTAATTAGGTTGTTGGAAAGCGAAAAAAGTTAATTTGAGATCAATTTGAAAAAAAATAGTGTGAACTGTGAAAAGATGTAAGTTAATTGGTCTAAATACACAGTGTGGGTCTAAAATAATGGTTCTTGAATCACCTACCATAGGTTTAATCACCCAATCAGTTGAATATCAATGGTATCAGTATCAAGAAGAAATAAAATTTTGTAATGACACATTTTTGGTAGAAATATATTTTACACTAACTCCAAAATAATTAATAATACAAAATTGGTAATTTCTTACCTGATAAATAATTGATAAAAAGTTATGAAGGGAAACAATCAATGTGTCCTGCCATGTACGGGTAAACTGTACAGAAAATATTGGATTGTCCTCTGGATTTCTCACAAATGGCAGCACTGAAAATAATGAATATTCAAACGATTTAACCACAAAACTAGACAAATGGATGTTAAATGTTATATTAATTAAACATCCAGACGTTTTTAGATCCTGTATCACAAGTAAGGAATACCTAATACCTGATGAAAAATTCATGTATTTCACAGGACCAGTATACTTGTCAATATTTTCCTTATGATTGCACGTAAGCCTGTTTTCAAATATAAAAGAAGAAATTTTATCAGCCAAATTTGAATTTTCTTCCCCTTATTCACTCACGTCATACCTCAAACGGTAATGAAACAGTACAAACTAAGTTTAAATAAATTTGATAATTTTTTCAACTTCTGAACAATTAAATAAGATGATATTTAAAACGAAATTAATTTTTTTTTAACTAAATAAATCCCTGTGTATGTATGTATGTGTGAATGTCCAAACAGATCATCATACTCCCAACGTGAAATGCCACTATCAGTCGATATTTACTTGTTTAGTTGACTCAAACAGAGCATAATAATTTATCTAGACATATGCTAAAAATAGAAGATTAATTTTTTGGTTGAACTAATGGTATTCATAAAGTAACACTTACTAAACCAATCTTTCCATTCTGACTGGCCTTGCAACTCAGAAGTAAGGCGAGAAAAGAACTCTGACACTTTATCCATCTTGTTGTTGCTTACAGCATTGACCAGATACAGCTTGAGAACTGAACTTTCCAGTTTGCGGATTGCTATTCAAACAAAAAGTCATAAACTGTGTGTATAGTTAACTGGTCAACTTTATGATTAACATGTTATGTGTTCCCTTACATGATCATAGATCCTGAATAAAAGCATAATTTCCTTGTGGTAACTGAAAACAGTGCTAATTTAAATGTCCAGGCCAACAAATATGAAACAAGTTCCACAAAACACTTTTAAAAATTTAAATTGAGGGTTTAGCAAGCAAAAATGTTATGTTAAAGGTATTTCCAATTCAAACAGGAATTACCGTCACTATGTAACAGCAACAACAGAGGATTCAATCGCTAATCGAACATATAATTACAGTAAAGGAGACATCAGAAGGTACAGTTGCAAACATTTCTCTTTTTGAAAACATCAATATAAAACGAGATAAGTTTTCCTGACACTTTATTAACTGGTTTTCATAGTGCATTGTTAACAGCTACACTATGAAATGTTTAAAGGAAATTGCAACCATCATTGGTACCATAGTGATGATAAAACCGTAGAGGGTGTGAGATTCTAAACTGCCACTTTGTGTACTTATTGTATTTATTGTTTTTAGGTCACATATCAGTGGCCTATTACTGTATTATTGTGATAAGAGGTACGTTGGAAGTAAGTTCCGTCTTGAAGTAGACACTAGTAGTTCCTGTCTATACCGCAATGATTGTGTGCATCGTCTACAGGCATACTTCGGGAACAACTGTGCTCAATTTCAGCTCTGTAACAAACCTGTACTGTTCTGTGTTGTGCTTTCAAAATGTTTAAGATTGTCAACACGCCCGCCACCTGTGAAAGATGTGGTAAGTTATACAGGTTTTGTCAGCAAGAAACCTGGCTGCTGTGGAAATTCATCGACAGTTTGGGAAAGAGTACAGTGATACTGTTTAATAGTAGCAGCAAAGTGGGTAAGTGGTTACAAGAATTCAAAGGTGGTCATGACAACAACCGCTCCGGTAGCCCTCCTTTAATTACAGACGATATGGTAGCTTCAGGTGAACCAAGGGTTTTTAAGAGCAAACGCATCTTAATAACAGGTGTTACAATCATTTAATTTCAAATAATTGATATTTAGATAGTCTGTACAGTAGAACCTCTTTAATCCGAACTAATTGGGACCGGGGGTAGTTTGAACCATGGAATTACAAAACATATTGTTTTTTACATAACAATAGCTAAATCGTGGCTAAAATGGATTGTAATTGTTATAGGAAATGTGAAAAATGCTTTAAAAAGTAAAATACAGTGTTCATTCAATACAGTAGTAAACATAGTGAATAAACAATACTGTACATTACAGTATAAACAGTTACGAAGCATATATCAATAAATACAGTACCAATAGGTATACAATAAAGAACTACTGTACTGTGCTTAGAGTGATAAAGTTGATAAAGATTCAGCTGTTGTAGTAAAGTTAAGAACATAAGTAATAAATTCTTCAAGGCCATTGATGTCTTCCTCTTTAACAAGATGCAGCAATCTAGTCTTCTTTTACATTGATTCTAAAATCAATTCTGGCCGCACAAACCACATTTTCAAGGTTTTTATGACTTAATTTAGACTCTTGTCAGAAATAAACAACGGTTCTACCATTTTGAAGGCATTCCCTACTATATAATTCCGTAACCTAGTACGGTTGCCTTCCTCACTAAATGAATCTTTTGCCTTTAAGTAAGTTGAATAGAAAAAGGGCCAACTCTCAGGCTTGATAGGATTGTTGAATTGGAATTGGAATTAGGTTTATTTTTAGTTAAGGCTTTTTTGAATGAATTCACTAACATTTCCATAGCTGAAGACAAGATAGCAAACGAAGACATTTGAAGATTGCCCATTTTTCATCTGTTCAAGTTCTAGACATACTCAACTTGTTCTTGAAGATGATGTGTGGAGGTTGTCTTATTGGTTACTGGTTGAGAATGAATTGAGCTGTCACCTAGATTGTCAGTCAGGATTGAAGGGCTTGGGATTTGTCATTGTAGTGATGTAGTGTTCTTTTGTGTGGATTAACGACTGCACTATTGAATACTACGTTAATCCACAAATACCATCCTCATAATTGGACCAATTCGTTATTCAGAGGTTGTGGTTCGGATTCCATGTTAAACTGTAGGTCCATTAGTTGTCATCAGCTGATGAGCTGTTGGGCTATTAATTAACAGTCCTGTCTAAGGAACATGTCAGCCTTAGTCAGTAACAAGACTACAAGATCGCACCACAACCATCCTACATTCATTCCTCATTCGTACTTGGCTTAAAATACCTACCTGGGTAACTCGCCATTTCAGTTAAAAGTATAAAGTCATTTATTATTGGTAGTCAGGTTAGTTCTTTTGGTCTGGAAGATTTCCTGGTCTTCATATTTGGTTTTGACATCACTTGTTAGAATTATTTGTTATTAAATTTTGTTTGTTTTATTAATATTCGTTTTCAAAATATACATCAACAAAAACATACAACACGAGTTCTTTTTAAATGATAATTAATTAATCATAACATGTGACAAGACCAAAGGAGGTCAAACTATATATTACAACAGGTCTCTCGAACAAATTTGCTGATGTGTCGAAATCAGTGCTTTATAAATTGTTAGGTACTTTTGTATTATACCGACCACACATACAATGTATTGTATATCCAACATCCAGCCCTCTGCAGAGTTAAGTTAAGTTGGTTTTCTTTAGTAAAATAATATTAGTAGGTTAAATACCCCCGTCGCAGCAGACCTGCGTACTCAGCGAATTTCCAAATCAATAATATAATAATAATAATAAAATATGACAAGTTTTATAAAAATCTGTCCATAAACATGAGAATTATTTGCCTATTCTCCATAAAATTAACATGGGAAAGAGTGTGCAGGTTAGCTGCTGTGAGGAACACTGAAAGTAGTCATTTCTACCATAAATAATTTTTATTTTAACCAATTATACCAAGTTTCATCAACATCTGTCCATAAATAAAGGAGTTTGCCTATTCCCTATATGATTAATATGGGAAAAGAGTATGCAGGTTTGCTGCCATGATAAACACATAAACTATGATTTTTAAGCATAAATGGATAGATCTCAACCACATGAAGCTAAATATCAAGTTTTAACCAAAAATATTCATTAATATGGGAAATATTAATTTTTCATTATCCTCCATAAGATTAACATTGGAGCCTCACAATACAACGTACTGTGTTTAGATTTTTTAATATCTCGGTAACCGTTGGAGATAGAGAAAAACTTTAAGGAACTTAATTGTGTAGTTTTTTAAGCTGATTCCAATAGAGAAATATAAAATTAGAAAATTTTAAAAATTACATGTGAAAAACGCATAAAACCCCATTTTGGGGTACAAAACCCCCCCAAACTACCCGTTCCCATTGACCGATATGTCTGGTTTACGAACTCGTCCGAGGATTTGTAGGAATACACGTCTCTACCAAATTTGGTCTCGATCAGACCATTTTTACGAGAGTTATCGTGTTCACAGACACATATATACAGTAGAACCTCGATTAACCGCCACCCTTTTAACCGTCAGTCTCTATTAACCGCCACCCCGCTAGCGCAAAAAAATTATGTTTCCACGTCAGCACCGAGCCGGATCGTCGTTGAGGCTCTATGATGAGTAGTGACGACTGTACTGTGTACTGCACACCTGAAATGTGAGTGAATCATTGGCGGCAAGGGTAGTAACCCAGCTGGTTAATCCCTTACACTGTCTTCTGTATTCCATTGCTACTATTTCATTTCAGTTCAGTATGGTGTGTGGCTACAATGAATTGAAGTTATTGCCAATTTCAAATGCGATGCCTACTAGTGTTTACATGCTTTACCGTTTATTGTTGACAGTTCTGTTTTTACGTAGTGTGTAATTCTCTACTGTTATGGCTGAGAAATGGAAACGTGTAGTTTTGGGTCTCGACAATTAACAATAAATTGTTAAACGCTGGTGTTTCTTCTCAGAAAAATTAGAAATATGACTGCCTGAAAAGCTCGACGGGGAAAGAAACAAAAGAAAATGACGGATTATTTTGAAAACTAAATACCGGTAACGTAAGTTTAGAGAGTACATGTACAGTTGGTATTTCATTGTTTCCTTAATAAATATTTTAATAAAGTGTTTTTCACTTGAACTGGCGTAGTTTTGTTTTTTCTCATTTAAAATAAATTCACATTAAGTCAATCATGAAAATTAATTAGGACTTACAATGCCGCCGATATAACATGCAAGGCAGTGAATTGCGATGTTGCCACACCAAACACTGTCTAGGTGCTAAGTTGTGTGGGTGCTATTATTATTTCTGTTATCCGTCTATTCGGTTATCCGTCATGGTCTCGGTCCCGAGGGTGACGGTTAATCGAGGTTCTACTGTATATACATATATATATATATATATATGAAAATTTTAACCACTATTGTTTTCGGTCTCTGGGCACCTAAAGAAGAAAAAATAACATGGTCCCGGGCTTAACTCTTGCCATGAGACCTACGGTAATAGCTACTTCCCTATGAGAAATTCGCTAAAATATCAATAACCCACCTAACTTAACTCTGCAGAGCACTGGATTTTGAATAAACAGATACACTGTATGTAGGTTATGAATGTGGTTGGTATAATGCAAAAGTACCAATTGTTTTTGAACACATAATGTTAAAATAACTGTTCCCTAGTTGGTTCCCGAAATTCCCACAAAAACAAGAACTGAAGATTTGAGTGTGTGATGTGAGAGTTGATCATCTAAAACATTTTGTAAGCACAACACAGATTCGCACCGGTTAGCTACAGAGCTGAAATTGAGCATAGTTGTTTAAAAAAAGTATGCCGGTACAAGGCTCACACACTCATTGTGGTATATGCAGGAACTATTAGTCTACAACAAAATAGAACTTACTTTCCTAAAGTAACTCGTATAATGTCACCTTACATAGCTAATAGGGAATTCACTAAGAAACAGTTAATTAACGCTACCTACTTTCTTTAAAAAATCTTAGCATCGAATTATCTTACCTGATGTAAATTCATTTTCCAATTTGGAAAACATCTTTTGGTCTAAGTGCCCCCAAAGTTCTCTTAAACCACCAAGATCAAACGTGTAAATATATTGCATTATTTGATCCACAATTTTATCAACCTAAAAAAAATGTGCAGATAATGACTATTATCTTTAGATACATTTAATACACATTTTCTTAATTTATTTTGTAGGACCTAAAAAACAAAATCAAAATGGCAGAAATAGATAAAATCATAAGTGATGTGACATTAAAATCATTAACATTATTAAAATTGAATAGACAAGGGCCTACTTCAATAAACGAAAAGGTAATGTTCTTAAAATGATTACAACACTCCAAATCAGGAATAATTTTTGGAACTCAGCAAGAGAATGCTAATCTAATCTAAAATATAATACTCAAAAAAGAACTGTTTTTTAGAAATTACTTTCTTTTCTATTTTAAATTAAATTTTTTTAAACTGTTGTTAACCCTAGATTAGTCGTGCCAAGGTCTTTTTGACCAGGTCTATTTTCTTTTATGGGTAACTATGCTAGTTTACGTGCCAAATACCCCAGCCTTCTCAGTAGCCGTCCCAATTCTAATCCCCTACGACACCACAACCCTCTCATAGTGTCGCTTCACACAACAAGCAAGCAGTTAAGATTGATTTTGTTCGAAACCTGGTCTATAGTCCTGTGCGTGAGATTATTTATTATTTCATTCCTTATTAACAATGTTTTTGAATCAATAACATCGGAATGAAGACAAACGTATATCTATTTATTATTTCATTCCTTATTAACAATGGTTTTGAATCAATAACATCGGAATGAAGACAAACGTATATCGTTTAGAGTTACTCAAACCACAGTCAGAAGATAATGACGATTTACCTGAAGATAGTGATTACAGAGATGATGATGTCAAGGAAGTGGTGATCACAATACAGGCGAAAATCAAGAAAGCTGCTAAAATCCACATGGCAACAAAATAGAAAGACAAAAGTGGGGTGTTAAATTTGTTTACCAGGTACATTTGTAAGGAACATACCACAAACCTGTGATACTGCTGTTTTGAAACCCCTGGACATATATATGTAGGGTGATGAGGATGAAGACATATAAACACTCGTTATCACATTTATGTGGAAGTAAATTTAGAATTTACATTCTAAGGAAGATTTAGAATTTGCATTTTTTAAATTTGCTAAATTTGTGAAAAGAGTACACTGAAGAAGTAGTAATCATATTATAAAACATACTCACTAGGCCTTTACAGTATACAATTTTGAGCAAATTATAAAAGAATGTTTTTCTATACCGTACTGTATGTTATCTATAGACTGGGATGGTGGCGACATCCTGTAATCCAGCTACTTGGAGGTCACGAATTGTGGATAGTTATGAGAGATGGTCGGTGGATAAGGTGTTCTCTTGTGAGGATTAATGTCCGCACTATTGAATACTACATTAATCCATAAACACTGTTCCTCATGATTAGACCAATTCATAATTCAGAGGCCGTGGTTCGGATTCCACGTTAAACTGTAGGTCCATTATTTGCCATTGGCTGTTGGGCTATTAATTAACAGTCCTGTCTAAGAAACATGTCGGCCTTAGTCAGTAACAAGACTACAAGATTGCACCACACTCATCATCTTACACTTAATCCTCATTCATACCTGGCTTAAAATACCTACCTTGTAGTATGGTCGCCATTTCAATAATCTAGTTTAATCTAACCTATGCTATAATCACTCATGTATGTATATAAAGTTGTAAAATAAAATATAATATCATTAATTTGTGTTTTATATTGTAATTACCAAACCCAGTCTTTTAGATCATACGTGAGCATATTAGGAACATTGAGAGGTGTGACTAATGCAGGGTTAATAGGTTTTACTTAAATAAAGTTTTTAAGTGCATTCATGAGTATGAAAATAATTGAAAAATTTACAATTAGGCTGGTAAAACCTACGAAAACAAAAATGAATAGTAGGATATTCAACTAAAATGCAGTGGGTTCCAAATCAAACTGGTGTTACTTACTGTTTTTTTTTTTCATAAGTGTGGCTCTGAACTAGAACCAATGCTTTTAACTCAAGATTACTAACCATTCGTAATATTTACTGCCAAGTTTTGTATTTTTAACGTAATTTGAAGACATTTTCTTTTTACAACTTGAAAATTTCAGGAGGTGGTATAGCCACTGGGTGATTAACAGAGAAGGGTGACTGAAACATATTCCTGATACACGTAAAATAAACATAGCAGTAGTAAATTTTACTAATGGTTAGTAATTATAGTAACTTTCTGGAATTATTTTCTAATGGGATTTTACAATGGCAATTCGATAATGGCAAAAAAAGTTTGAGTAAAATAATTACCGTATGCCTGGAGTTTATAAACAACCCCGTTGCAGCACACCTGCATACTCAGTGAATTTTCATAACAATAATATGGCAATATTAATAAAGGTAAATAAAAAATTGATCAATCAATACCTGTTGATAAATTAGAGTATTTTGTTTATTCTTCGTAACATTATTATGGGAAAGAGTATGCAGGTTTGCTGCTTTGAGGAACACTGAAAGTAGGCATTTTTACCATAAACTATTTTTATTTTGACCATGTACCAAGTTTTATCATAAATAAAGGAGTTTGCCTATTCTCCATAAGATTAACATGGGAAAGAGTATGCAGGATTGCTGCTGTGAGGAACACATAAACTATGATGTTTTAGCATAAACGTATTGATCTTAACCACATGAAGCTTAATACCAAGATTCATCCAAAACTATTGGTTAATAAGAGAAATATTAATGTTTCCTTATCTTCCATAAGATTAGCATTGGAGCCCCTAAATACTATGTACTGTGTTTAGGTTTTATAATATCTCAGTAACCATTGGAGATAGAGAAAAACTTAAAGGAACTAAATTGTGTAGTTTTTTATGCTAATTCTAATGGTGAAAGATAAAATTTGAAATGTTTAAAAAGTACATCGGAAAAATGCTAAAACCCATTTTTGGGGTATAAAACAGCCCCCACCAAACTACTAACTACTCGAGTTGCTCGAACTCGTCCGAGCAAATGTAGGAATACATGTCTCTACCAAATTTGGTCTCGATCGGACCATTTTTACGAGTTATCGTGTTCACAGACACACACACACACACACACACACACACATATATATAAATTTTAACGACTATTGTTTTTGGTCTCTAGGCACCTAAAGAAGAAAAAATAACATAGTCCCGGGCTTAAGTCTTAACATGAGACCTACGGTAATAGCTTCTTCCCTATGAGAAATTCGCTAAAAGAGAGAGCTTTAGGGAATAAAACAAAATTAAAACTAAATCTATTAATAGAGAAACAAGGATGCTATGCTAATTTTAAAATGTCAGGGGTTAAATTGTGCCTTGGCTGGCCTCTATATTTTTTATTTAATTAGCTTTATGTAAAAATATGAAAATATATAATTAAAAAATTTAATGTTAATTTATCTATACTTACTCTTTATAATGTGGTGAAGTTGATAAATTAACTGACAAGAGTAAGAAACATATAAAGTTCTAATATTTACTAATAGTTAGTGACAATTTTTTTTTTCTTGAGGGGAAATACTCTCATGCACCATCAGGGAGGAGAACGGTGCACTCCCCGGGGTGTGGGATTCGCACCCAACTAAAACCCCCCGCCTCAGGCTGTTGACCACTTCGGAATAACCTATTAAGGCATGAACCTCAAAGTGGAGCCTCGTATTTAAAGCTCAATGAACTTCAACTCCAATTTAGCCTTCTGAGGGAAATCCAGGATGTTACGGATATTCAAGTTTCTTTCTCTTGAGAACTTTCTCCATGAAGGACGTGATGAGAGTCCAGTTCTCAAGATAATATAGTGACAATAGAAGTTATAAGAATGGTAGTAATATAGGGTTAATGATCAAATAGATTCTATGAAAACATTCAGTTGGACTTGCTACATACAGAGATGAAAGAGATAATTATTTCTAAGATTATGCTAAATAAATCTAGAAATAATAATCTAATTGGCCCAACCTACCCTAAAACCTTTTTCCTTATCCACTTTAAGTTCAGAGTCAAATACTTTTAAAGTTCCACTAAATCCCCGATACAGTAAATATTCCCTAATAAGTTCATCAACATACTGAATATGACTCATTTTATTTATTTTTGTTTTGGTTTCTAATAACTAATTGAAACCAGAGACATAATCCTGCAGACAGCATAAATACAAAGCACAAAGTAATAAACTTGATAAATTAAAGTTGAACTCTTTCTGTTTGGAAATGGTTTTTAATTAATAGATAAAACAAGCTTAAATTTCCAAACACACTATCACCCAATAATAACATAACATAAACAAAAATACTCATACATAACCAATTTTACTGATCATCTGAATTAAAAAAAACTGACATGTGATTAGGAAGAAAAAATTGAACATCGTACGTTTCATACAATAGTAGAAATAATAAATGTACTAAATTCTAAGTTTATAAAATTATATATATATATATATATATATTATATTTATATTATGTATAGCAAATAAAAAAAATAGAACCCTTTTAATCCTTTATTGGCTACTAAATGTTTTCTCAATTGTCATATTTTAAATTTTAAATATATATATAACGCTGCATAACAATACTTTATATATAGATTATATACATGTCTTCTGTTGTCAGTCTGTCATCAAAAGACATCTATTTTAATCCGTTTTTTACTAAAGTAAGAAAATATACAATAAACGATTTGGCAGATAATAAACTCTAAAGTATATAAAAGGATGAAAATAAAATATCCACTTGAAAATAGAAAATTGTAATGTAAGTGACCCTAGAATTATATAAAAAAATGTTTGTATTTACTTCCCTGTGGGAAATAGGTTAGATCATGGATATATCAAAAGGGAATGGTTTTAGTTCATCGAAACAGCTGTTCTTATTCATTTACATTAAAAATTCAATACAATAGCTCTAGTAGTTTCTATAGAAACCTGTTACATGTTTTCCATCTTAAAAATCACCAACACCCCCCCCCCCAGAGATAAGACATATCCATGTCAAAATTTAAAAAAATATTTTGTCAATGTTTGTAATGAATTGAATGTAGAGAATACAAATTGGAGTGATTAATTAAGAATGGAAATATGGATTGTACTAATTTCACTCTCAATGAATATAGTCAGAGTATCAAAAGAGGTTTCAATTTTACGTCTAAACAGAATGCATTCTCACAATTTCTCACGCTCGCGTTATTGTCGCCCGATGAAAGCAGCGGGAGATATTTAGCGTCACTTTTAGTGCGAGTTCGAGCGATTAACAGTGTTTTGCGGGGTTCTAGTGCATTTTGATACATCACGACTGGGACAGTGGCGTGTGCTGTAATTCAGCTACACGGATGTCTCGAATTGTGAACAGTTATAAGCGTGAGCGATGATCGCTGGATGTGATATTCTGTGGTGTGAATTAAAGTTCGCACTATTGAGTACTACGTCCCATCCGCAAATGCATACATATAATTAGACCAGTTCGTCATTCAGAGGCAAAAGTGGTTTGGATTTTCCTTAACAAACTGTAGGTCCCTCAAATGTTATTGACTGTTGGGCTATTGACAGTCCTGTCTCAGGAACATGTCAGTTTTAGTCAATAACAAGATTACAGTTTAATATCTCGCCAAAATCATCTTATACTTTATACTTTTAACTGAAATGGCGACCTACCCAGTTAGGTATTTTAAGCCAAGTATGAATGAGGAATGAATGTTGGATGATTGTGGCGCGATCTTGTAGTCTTTGTTACTGACTAAGGCTGACATGTTCCTTAGACAGGACTGTTAATTAATAGCCCAACAGCCGATGGCAACTAATGGACCTACAGTTTAACGTGGAATCCGAACCACGGCCTCTGAATTACGAATTGGTCTAATTGTGATTACACCCACTTTCAATTCATAATTGGCTTAAAATACCTACCGTACCTGTATAGATCGCTATTTCCAAAGGTAAACTAATCGCTTGTAATCTATGGCTGACAATGACGTTCCTGTTGGATAAAACTCTAGAAAAAAGCTAAACACGAGTCCCACCCTTGTGAGGACCAAGTGAGCTTCTTGAATTATAATAATATTCCCCCGATATTTTATGGATACCGACCGACTCACAGGGTGATTTGTGACAGTTTTGATTGAGTATTCTCGATCATTTGAGAATAGAAAAATTATGGATTCAAAACTAAATTATATCTTATTACAATTAAGACTTCCCATTGCACATTTTGTTAAGATATTTGTATTGATTTTCATAATTGTGTTTATGATTATTTATTAATGTCTGCATTCTCCTTAGGGTGAATAGGAAAACGCATTAAAAAAACATTTTTGGACCTTTTTTTCAAATATCTAAATCTTTTGTCATAAACTTTTATCAACATTGTGTTATTATTTGATAGTTTTATGAGGTGAAGGAAGGGACATTTAGTAGTGTGTTATTATTAAAATTTATAAAACATGTGTAGGTGTTCAATAGTTTCATCAGGATGTTTGGAATGGAATACATTTACATTACCTTACATTCAATATGATATTTACCTACCAGACAAACGTTTTTGTATATTGTTTTAGTGTATACAAGAGACACAAGATGTTATTATGAAGTATATCCTGCATTTATTAAAAACATTTAGGCTGTAAATAGGTCCTTAAACTGCATTATGTTTTATTTCTAAACATGCTGAAAACATGTTTCACTGTACACATTAAAATTTAACATTCAGTAAAATATTAAGCACCATAAAAAATTATTCATAGTTAAATACAGCCAAATAAAATTCATTAAATGCAATAGTGTGTGTTAATGTGCAGGGCCTAAATGTGCTTATATTGTCAGTGTAGCCTATATTTTTCCTTGAGGAGATTAAAAGTAGGCTACATACTCCATTTGCGCAAGTCAGAATTGCAAACAGAGCTCTCACGTGTAAATGGATTTTAGCCAACTGTCGCAATAATCCGTGATAGCAACTCGCCGAAAAAATGTTTAGACTATGCAACAATTCTCGCTATTTTGTTTCACGATTTTTTCCCAAACAGCTAAAAACATAAAAAATTATATATGCCCACAAAAAGATGACCTAAAAACTTTGTCCAACTAGGCCCATTTATCTTCTTCCTGTGATATCTAAAATTTATGAGAAAACCATTAACTTTATTAAATTACTTAGAGGAATCAAAATTATTAAATGACTGTCAGCATGGTTTTAGACCTGGGAAATCTTTGACTACTGCTGCTATTTCATTCATTGAATCTATAATCAAGTCAGTAGATAAAGGTGAAAACACAACAGAGATTTTTATGGACCTATCAAAAGCATTTGGTGTAGCAAATTAAGTGTATCAAAACATTCTATAAGATGTTTTTAATCATATTGTCAATTTGTAGAAATAACACATATAATTAACAATACAGATTCAAAATTTTCCTCAGAAATATATATATATATATAAAATTCCCCGGATCAATTTTGGGTCCTTTGTTATTTTTATGCTATTGTAATGATGCAGGCAACTCATTGACGTGTTTACCAAAAATAATCTGTTTGCAGATAATACAAATCTTAAAGTATCAGCTAATATGGTTCAACAAGTCGAAATTTTGAGTGTTATTGAATTTAAAAACATTGGAGATATCTTAGAATATATAACACATAAAAGCTCAATGCACAAAAGACCAACTTCATATTATTTAAAAACCCACCAAAATAAACAGATCTCGGAACTCACTATTGCATATAATGAAAAAGAAATTGCAAATAAATGTAATATACAGTTTCTGGGTCTAACAATCGATCAACATTTAAGTAGGAATATGCATGTGGATAAATTATTGTCAAAACTATCCTCGGGAATTTATTAATTTTCAAGAATGTCACTTTCTGTAACCAAAAAACATTAAAAATATCTATTTTGCCAACATTGTCATATGGTTTATGTTGATATGGTTCAACAACTGAAGCGCAAATCTGGACAAAATACTTAAATAAAAAAACAATATAAATAATTACAAATCTAGGATACCATGAATCAGCAAACAATAAATTCAAACAATTCAAAATTTTAACAGTATATGGACAATACATCTTTTATACAACTATCATAGCACAAAATCATCTCAACAGCTCCAAAATTGGTTATCACTCATACAATACTAAACACAAAAAATGAATCATTACTGATAAACATAAATTAAATTTTACGAAACAAGCCAACTTACATTGGATCGAAATCTATAAATCATCTACACCAAAACATCAAAATTGAAGAGAACTGTGATAAACTTAAAACTAAATTAAAAAGTTATTTGGAAGCTAAAGCTGTATACTCACTTGAAGAGTAGTTTGCTACCTCCTCGTAGAAGTTTTGGACTTTTGAATAGTAGCTTTGTGGTAGTTGCTCTTTAATGTACATTTCTATTCATGACACCATTCAGTGTACAAATTTATGTACCGTACTCAATGAGTAAAGGTTGATTTGTATGCGTCTGTTTAAAAGCCTCTAGTTGTTGTTAACCCTTGACTTTAAAACATGAATGGTCACTCACAGAGGTTTTAAACAGTGTAGTTGATACAAATGTTGTAAAAATTTGGTATCAAAACCTTGTATAATCAATACTTAAGTTTCAAAAAGCTGAATTAATGGAGTTAAAACCCTTTGTTAGTGATTGAATGCATTTGATTAATTTCAAAACACATAAGATAACTCACAGATCGAGTTTTTACCTGATTTTGAAATAATTGACAAGCAGTGTAGTTTTATACATATATTGTAAAGAGGTTGTATGAAAACCCAAAATAATCAATAAAAACATGGAATTTATGGCATATAACATATCAAATATAGGTGGCTCTGGATTGATATTTCTGAGGGTGGGCTAATGGGCTACAGAATGTTTTACAAAATGTGACGTTTTACTGACCGATCACCAGTTACTGAAGGGAGAAAGTATGTTTCAGTCCACTGATATATATATATACGGTATACTGTGCGGTATACGGTGTACTGTGGTAAATAAGTGCCGCCATACTAAAACACTGTGAAAGCATGTTGCATAACTGAAAAGTAATGATCCAAGACTCACCTCAAACTGAAGAGAAAGGACTATGCAAGCAGCCACACACACAATCACAGTGGGGGGGATCTGGGCTGTGTGTGATGCACATTCGCTCTTTGTTTTCTGGATGTCCCTCATATATGTAAGGATTGTTTAGAGTAAAGAAACTCACTAATTTTGAACTAAAAATATTTGTGATTTCAAATCATTTTGTGATGTCATTTTCATTGGTAAATATCTGGCACAGATGCACAATATAGTGTAGTATTTGTTCGTAATTACCAAACTCATATTGTTTTTAGTTCATGATTTGTAGCTACAGTCCTCCCAAAAATCCAATCAAGAGATGTATTGACTTCTCTTGACTATTGTTTTGTTTAATGAACATGGGTCCCAGAAAATTATAACAGGATTAGATGATAAAACAAGCATTTGTTAAAGACATATATTTATATAGTAATGAAACAGTGTTTTTTGTAGAGCCAGTAAGTGACAGCCACCCACAAGGCAGTGCCCCACAGAGCCTCAATGGTCAACACAAGGTGAGTGTTCATGGGCTGCAACCACCAGTGCCAGGGGAACATCTGATAGCACACCGTGTGCCCCACATACAGGAAAATGGAGTTCATACCTGCAATTAGAACAAAAGAATTCAGTCATTAACACGTTCATTGTTTGGGGCAGATATGTCCGTCCTGCAGTGTTGGCAACAGTCGCGCAGGGCAGGAAATATTGTCATTGATTGATGTCAACAACCCTGCTTCAGGGTGAGCCCAGACTTGTACTGGGAACATTGATCTGATAGCCACATTTTTTTAGTGTTGTGCCACAATTTTTGTTGCGTTTTGTTTCCGTGGCGGCCATTCTGTGCTTTGATGATACTTTTGTGTTTTGGCTTTGTGCTTGATGGCACACTTTAGGTTTGCAATATTAACCAATATTAGCACTCAATGTGTTAAGGAGATGAAAATACAGGGTTCCTACAGATTTTTCAGAACTAATTTCAAGGACAGTTCCAGAACATTTCCAGGACAAAACAAATAGTTTTCCAGGACAATGGTGGGGCTGGAAAACATATACCTTCCAGACTTTCACTTATCCAGGCTGGAACAACTTAATGCAATAAGATTAAGATTCTTAAGGTTTATATAATCTGATTTTAATACCATAAAATGGTGTTAAAAGGAGGTAAATGCAAGTTGATGGTTTTCATTCCACTAAACTGGGTAGTTCATTGACATACTGGATGGGACACATATTATCAAGATATTTCATAATTTATCCCAAACCCAAAGGTCGGTTGAGAAAAAAATTCAATAAAGACCAATATTGAAATCACAAATATTTAAAAAAATATTATTTTTGAAAATAACCCCGTTGCAGCAGACCTTTGTACTCAGCGAATTTCCAAATCAATATAATCCAATACTATAATACGAGCAAGGTTTGTATATATATATATATATATATTTGCACACGGATCTCGAAAACGGCGCCGAGGATTTTCTTTAAATTTTGGAAATAACTAATTTCCGAGTAGAAAATAAGTTCTAGATAGGTCTAATGTCCAGGAAAATTCGTGTTTTCTTGTAATATTAAGTTTAAAATCTAAAAATTTAACATTACGCTTATGGAGAATCAAATGTAAACAATGCAAACCAAAACAGCTGTTTATAAACGTTTGACAGTTCTTGATTGAAGACGGCAAAGAACAATATGTGAATAGAGGTTTTTCATAAATATTTATTTTATGTATGTAATAAATGTAAAATTATCAGGTTACTAAACAATTTGTAAAAACTTAAGGATAACATAGCTGTGCGAAATAAAAGCAGAAAAAGTATTTCCAGAATCTTCCGTGTTTTGATAGAAAACGTATTCGTTGTATTGCTTGAAGCCACTGTAACAAACTAATTAATTGATGTAAATTAAATCTCTCTCTTTTGCTTTTCAATCCTCATTCCGTTTATAAAAAAATCAGTTGATCACAGGCTAATAATAACGGTATGGGTAATTAAACAGTAAATGATCGGCTTTGGCTTTTGGAAAAGACGTTAAACGACATCGTTCAATTGACTAACCTCGTAGCCCAGTTGTAGCATGTCGGCCTCAAGAACTATAGGCCGCGAGTTCCATCCACATAAATGTTTTCATTGAGTAATAAATGTGTTTTAATTTTTCTAATTAATTTTTATAATAAATGTCTTATTCTAAACGAGCAAAGCTCGGTCACCAGGTACTAATAATAATATATATGACAAGTATTATCACTAGCTGTCAATAAATGTGAGAGTTATTTGACTATTCTCCATATGATTAACATGGGAAAGAGTATGCAGGTTTGCTGCTGTGAGGAACATTGAAAGTAGGCATTTTTATTATAACATATTTTTACTTTGACCATTCATACCAATTTTCATAAACATCTGTCCATAAATAAAGGAGTTTGCCTATTCTCTATACGATTAACATGGGGAAATATGAAAGAACATGGGATTGAGATAGTACGCAGGTTAGATTAGATAGCTGCCATGATAAACACAAAAACTATGATTTTTAAGCATTTGAAGCATAAGATCTCAACCACATGCAAGTAAATACCAAGTTTAATCCAAAAATATAGATTTATAAGTGAAATATTATTTTTTCTTTATCATGCATAAGATTAACATTGGAGCCCCAAAATACGACTTACTATGTTTAGAATTTTTTAATATCTCTGTCCCAAACAACCCGTTCCGATTGACCGATATGTCTGGATTACGAACTCGTCCGAGCAAATGAAGAATACAACCTTAGGAGGACGAATCAGAGGCTTTGGCGTTCCGAGATCCACCACCCCGGATCTCGGAGAAATTTAAAAATGTTTTAAATTATATATGAAAAACGCAAAAAACCCAATGTTTTAGTAGAAAACCTCTTCTTCCCTATGGGAAATTTGCTAAAAGAATAACAACGACCAGTCATGTGTTGGCCATCTCAATTATATATTTTTACTGTATTGTAACAAAATAAATACCACCGCAACAACAAAATTAATACCGAGTTTGTTTGTTGAGGACTTTAAGAGTGAAAGTTTTCAGTTTATTATAAGATATGATTTGACAAAAATGTCATTAATTCTATTGATCACCCAACCATCCAACCTTATGAGGTGTAGCTAATTAACCTAATTAAATAAAAAAGAAAATACCATAGGAATTTCATGAGTTATTAGGAAACAGCAAAATATTTGCTCTAAAGTCTTGAGAACGGCCTTATCAAAGCTAAAATTATAATCGACAAATATGTACAAAATAGGCAAAATAGACAGCTGGTAGAATTCAAGAAAAAAATTTAAAATCAAGGCCATTGAGGTAAATTCAAGAGCTTTTCCAGAATTCCAGGACACTTCTACAATTCCCGGGGTTTCCAGGACACGTGGGAACCCTGAAAGAGTAAAATTATCCTAAGAATAAAATTTTTATTCTTAATGAATTGGTTTTGATTCATAATTTTACAAAAGGGTTTAAAATTTTAAAATCTTTCTGCTGGGTGTAAACCTTACTGTAAGTTCCTCATATAATTAAACATATTTATTAACCATGGGAAAGGGTTAATTTTAATTTCACTCATATTCATTTTAAAATACTCACCAGGTTATCAGACTGTATGGGTGTACTAATATGAATAATATTATTCACACTTCATATATGACACAAAACACATTTAATGTGAATTAATGGCTTGAATGTTTATACATTTCTTATAAATTATTGATACTGATTTGCCTGCTATCCTCAGTCATATTATACACATTTGCACAGTATTTTTTGAAATCTATAAAATTATTAATCAATCAAGAACTAAAACTGCAATCTAGTAAAGAGTACAAATTAAGTATAGAAACTAATCTGTAACAAAATTCTTTAACCAAATTGGTTAGAAATATTCTGTTTGTGGCATTGGTTGCGATTTGCGAACAAAGGTTCTCGAATTTATTTGATCAAAAAACCCTTTAAAACACCCTAATAGGGTAGGGCATAACTTCAAATAGCAACTCTTATTAAGAGGCCCATCATTTTGAAGGATTTTTCAAAAGAAATACTATTATGCACAAACCTGATGTAGATAACTAACAAAAATGACTAATGATAATAACTTTGTCAAAATGGCGGGTACCGCAGGTATACAAAAATTTGATTGGGTAATAAGCAGCAATTTCATCAATCTAACATTTTTAATGTCTTGTGTAATAGCACGTATTTAGTGACTCTTATTTCTTTTATAGACTTTGTCAAACTAAAAACGACTTGAATTTTTTTAAATAGTGGTCCAAAGTGCTAATTATTATTTTTAAAGTATGCATTGAAATTAAAAATGTAATTCTATGACAATTATAGTAATTCAAAATTAAAAGAGGAAATTAGCTGAAATAGGGAATTGGAATTTCATAAACCATTTGAGAAGCTCATTTATGGAAATTTCTCAAGAGTATAAAGTGTACATATAAACTGATCAGAGAAAATTACAAGAACTTTCATGTACAATTCTGATGGAAGCAATCCGTCAAGCTGTCAATTGATCAACACGTAGTTAACAGAGTGTTAAATGAATTTTTATTTTTGTTTAAATTTAGTTAAGTTCTTCATGGGCTTCAGTTTAACATCTGTGATTTATTTAATACATTACAAATATACACATAACAAATAATAGTTTTAATTTTTTTCTATTAATTTTTTTATGCATAATTTTAGGTACGGTACTGCATCAAAAATTACTTATAAATACCTATTGGGCGTTTTAGCGCAGAAAATATGTATTTTGTGTTTTCAATTATGCCTCTAAATTATTTGTGATGTTTGGGACAGCCTTTTTTTAGGATCAATGGATTTCAATTTACAACATTAAATAATTTTTTAGTGTGAAAAACAGCTATTAAATAAATAAGATCCCTAAATACTTGGAATTGGCGAAATGAGTGATTTTTAATCACAAAAACATTTTTTTTTCAACACTTCAACACTTTTTTTTCAATTGACATAAAACCATATTTCATTTAAAAACTCACCTGGGTATATGAAAGGAGAGCCATTCCAAAAAACAAAGTGATCAACAAGGAGGTAACAGCCAGTAAAGAAGAAGAAAGCGAGGCTTGATGTGATGAGAACATATGAGATTGTCCTGAAAAATGTATAATTTTAATACAGCAGTGTTTGGACATTTTACATTTGCAGTGTTAGAAACAAACCAAAATGACCAAAATATTTAGAAACAGGGTATGGTAAGGTCATAGAAAATGCCAACGGGGTGGAACCCCAATATGAAAGTGGTACCAAAAACCAGGATTTTGAATAGGCTGTTTAGAAAAAACCATTTCCCCATCAAAAAGCAAAAACGTGTTGTGCAATAACTACTAAGCATACTAACACAGGAAACCCTCATTCAAGTTATGCATAGTTTGTTTTCACACACAGTCACACTGTTCCACCTATATAAAAATATAAATGATCTCGTTCATAAAGTCAACTTATCACTTTATGTGAATAAAAGTACAAAATCCATTAGCAACACTTCTACTCCAAAAATATTCCACCATTCTCTGTTTCAAACACATCTCAGGTAGTCTCTGGGAAGGAACTTCGGCAAGAAATTTTCAGAGAGCTTTTATACTGCAAAAGAGGGCTGTAAGAGCCTTAGCTGAGCTAAATTTCAGAGAAAGTTGTAGAGAAGCTTTCAAGACTCTGAAGATGATGACATTAGTAAATCTCTATATAAAAAATCTCATAAATACTTTATCAGAGTTTTTCAACAATCTCCCTTGATCTTTGCTAGGGATGATTTTAGTTTTAAAATCATAAATCATTTTGACATGGATATGTCTTAGTTCTGGGGGCGGTGTTGGTGATTTTTAAGATGGAAAACATGTAACAGGTTTCCATAGAAACTACTTGAACTATTGTATTTAATATTAAATATAAAAGAATTAGAACAGCTGTTTAGAAAAACTTAAAATATCCCCTCTAGACATATCCATGATCTAACCTATTTCCCACAGGGAAGTAAATACAAACATTTTTACCCAAGACAGTGCAACATACAATTATTCGTGGCTAAATAAAGATGGTGGTAGATAGACACCAACTTTTTCCAAATTCTGGCCTTGTGCTTTATTTATCGTTATAGCAAATGCTAATTGTATAGGGAATTGTGATCTTTCCAAAACAAATCGCAAATTTGTGTCTGTCTGTGCTAAATCAATCCTTGGAATGAACACAATTTCACCTGCTGAAGATCCAGTTAAAACCTCTGCAATTATTTAATTGCGCTTTAGTTCTTTAACAATTAATCATGTGCCGTTACATAACCCATTTTTTTTGTTAAGATTTCTAAGCAACATTATAACAGCTCTAATCTTCAAATTTAATTGATGTATTAGCATTCCTGATGGTGATTGCTGATTTAAAAACTCTATAGGGTAATGTATATCTGCAAGTGAAGTATCATCTGCTTCAATAGAATTACAGAATAACATGTTTCAGATAGTTCCTTTTTTACTTTCTCCCCTTATACATAGTATATGGAGAAAGTATTGTTTTCGTCAAAATTTTCGAATTTGAGTTGAGGGTGGATATATCCGTTTTGGGGTCCCCTGAATCCAAAAAAGTGGGTTTTGGCGTGATGTCTGTCCGTCCGTGTGTCTGTGTGTGTGTGTGTGTGTGTGTGTGTGTGTGTGTGTGTGTGTGTCTGGATGTGTACAGTGCCACAGCCTACCTATTTGGCATGTATATATATAGTCACCGTATCTCCAGGCGTTTTTTTATTTTATTGAATTTTTGATTTTTAAGGGTAGTTCACCCCTAAAAACCCTTAAAAAACGTGAAAAATCCAATTTTCTCAAAAACGGCTCTAACGATTTTGATTAAAATTTGATAGTTTATAGTGCACAGAGCACTAAATAATTTGACACAACCCGCATGTCTGTAAATATGACGGTTCAAAGGTTATGGGCTTTTAAATAAAAAAAAAATCAAATTTTTAAATTTTCAGCGAAAACAATAAAAGTAAAGTATAACTTGACTGGTACCATTGAAACCAGCTTAAAAAACTAAACAAATTAGTATTTTGAATTATTTGTCTACGACTAACGGTTCCAGAGAAAAGTTAAATTTACTGTCCACGATAAACGCAGTACGTTGTCTGAAAGCGCCCAATGTTATTCTTATGGAAAATATAAAAAAATCAATTTCTTCCTTACTTTCCACCCGTTTTCCATGAAACTTGGTATGAAGTGTAAGGTCAAATCACCAAACAAAACCAGCTCAAAAAAGCTTGGTATTACCGGGGGGTGGGGGGGAGGGTTGCCCCCATACAATTTGAACAATAAATTATTAAATGATATTTAGAATTACTTTGTAGAACATGATAGTTCTATTACAGATTGTCTTTTTTAAATTTACTTAAGGGAGAAAGTATGTGTCAGTCCACTGGTACCGTTTATTTAGTAAGCTGTGAACAGTTTCGTTTAGAAAATCCACATCTGTTTTTTTTAACATATATAATAGCCTTTTGGGGGAATTCATGAGAGAGTGTAATGCCCAATTTATCTCCAAATATATCAGTAGCTATGTTACCGTGGCTTAAAATATTGGGTGGTGTCACTATTAGGTCTTCTGGTAAATCATATATTCTATCAGTCAGACCATTTCCTTAGCTTAATAGTCACTAGGTAAATAAATCATCCACAGATTGTACATTTTTACTCAATCGTAGGATCTTAAAGGATTCCCAGAGTGGGTGAAATTGTATACTTGCTTCTATTATTTTAGTTCTGTTATCATATCTGACAATTATGAGAGTTTGCCTGAAATCCCCACCCAATAACATAATTTTTCCACCGAAAGAATTCTGCTTGTTCATTATTTCCTTTGGTACTATGTCAATGGCAGTCAAATGGTGCCATAGTTGCTTCATCTCAAATCATTATTTTTGCTGATCAGATGATGAGTCACTAGGTAAATAAATCATCCACAGATTGTACATTTTTACTCAATCGTAGGATCTTAAAGGATTCCCAGAGTGGGTGAAATTGTATACTTGCTTCTATTATTTTAGTTCTGTTATCATATCTGAAAATTATGAGAGTTTGCCTGAAATCCCCACCCAATAACATAATTTTTCCACTGAAAGAATTCTGCTTGTTCATTATTTCCTTTGGTACTATGTCAATGGCAGTCAAATGGTGCCATAGTTGCTTCATCTCAAATCATGATTTTTGCTGATCAGATGATGGTGGCTTTGAGACAATTGAATCTTATATTTGATATAGATGTTTCATTTAAAGGAGGTAACTTAAATTGGTTAAAATATATTTTACCTCTTTCCAAGTTCAGTAGCAAAATCAGTAGTATGTGAGCATGGGGTAGTCCCCTTTTTTAAAACTCAATTCAACTCTGCTCGGCATTAGGTATGTGATTTCGCTGGGCAATTTGATCTCTTCCGTCTTTCCCCCGGCTGACCTACAAGATCCTGACATATACGCTGGACGAGCAATTCTCTCGACTCTAATCGTGAACGTCAAAGAAATCAACGACAGCGTCTTGAAGTCTTTTGACGGACGCGTTTACGAGCGGAGGAGTGCCGACACTGTGGACAAGGAGAATGACGATGTCGACGTACAGCTCCTGAACCAATCTACTGGCAAGGGTGTACCAGATCATGTCCTGTGTCTGAAAGTCAGTTCCGTGTGCCTCTTAATGAGGAACCTCAACACCGCTGAAGGACTCGCAAACGGCACAAAAGTCATTGTGACAGCAATAACCATTAACCTTTTTCTTTCATTTTCTGCACTTTCTTCTGTACTCATTGACTCTTCCAAATCAACTTTTCTTTTTCTTTTTCACTCTCTACGTATTTCTTTAATTGATTATTTTCACCAATAATTTCTGATTAATTTTCTTCCAGATCTGCATTTACTTCAATTGAAGTTTGTTCAGTAATTCAGCTATTTTAGGTACTAAATCAACAATAGCGTCTTCTGAGTATTTTTTAAATATAGTCTGCATTATACTACATAGACTCACAGCATTGTCAATAATTTGTTCATTTATAAACTTCTCTGTGAATGAATTAAAATAATTTTTTATGTTACGTTTCAAATTAACTCGCATCCCCCTTGTTATCATGATTGAAGTTGTATAGTGCCTGTATGAGGTTTTTGCACTACTTATGTAATGTGTGTTGTATCAGTAAAATTGAATGGAGTGTCAAAGCTTCCTTGCAATAACTTTTAATCACTCAATCCTTTAAACAACCTTAATGACTCTTCCTCATTTCAAGAAAAAGATAATTGCAATATTTCTTCAATAACTCAAAATAAAAATTTTCTCAAAAATCTAATCTTGCATTAACATTAAACAATTATTGAGTTGCTCAAGTGTATATATCACTGGGAATTGGTCAAATATATCACTGTCCAGTATGTATGTGCCAGTAATTGACCCCGCTCAGTAGTTACGTGGAAGCGCTCTAACCAACTACGCCACTTCACTCTTTCAAATGAAAGACCAAGGATTGTAATGGTCTTTGTGATTGAATGGGATGGAAACATGAACCATGTGCATTATGTTTGTCTTTCAAGATTAGAGGTTAGAATCACATACACTACATATTAAGTCTAATTACAGCAATAAATTGTAAATCAGGTGCAATGAACTATCTGCTTGTGTTCACTACATAAACAGAGAGCCAATCTTGAGAGACCTTAGAACAATAAGCCGTGGCAAAATTAAAAGAAACGTCTTTTAAGAGGAGCTAAAATTCCACTGACCTTGGACCAAACCCACTACGCGCGCCACAATCCTTAAATAGACACTGTTAAATGGGAAGATACACAACAAAACTTCATGATTGATAACTCTGGGGCTAATAGAAGAACATGTAACTGAATGTATTAAGAAAAATTAAAAGTAATTTTTTTTAGTACGCAAAGCGAACAATTATACTTGGAAAGAATTAATATACAAACCATAGGTTTTTGTTGATGGGTATTTGAGCCAGACAGATGCTCCCCCAGGCTAACACGGCACAGATCAGTCCCCACCCCAGCCAACGGACAACCCTTTGACGCCCATTAGGGTAAGTCAGTAATGAACTGCCTGCTTGCACTCCGAGCATTACTTGCACTACTGATGTCAAACAACCTGCAAACCATGCATGCAACTTTATCTCAGTATACAATTACCACTAAAATGACAGATTATCGAAATGATCAGTCAAGAACAATAATGATCATACTCTTAAAAAAAAAATATTGAAGACAAAATATAGCAGTAAATATAATTTTTTTAAAGAGAAATACTAACAATATACCTACAGAGAGGAATAATGAGACACTCTACGCTGTGTGTTCCATTTAATTTAGTTTTAATTTAATTTAACATTTAATTTTTAAGTAATTGTTCCATTTCTATATTTGTAGACTATATAGAGACAAAAACTTGGAAATGAACTCTGTGCCCCTTAACATGTAACCTCTTACTCCGTCCATGTCTTTTTCGCATAGCATACCAACTCATGGAATTTAAAAAAATCAAACCTATACAAAAATTATAAATTGGCTCTGGTCCTCAAAGGTTTGAGATCATTTATAATTTATAAATACAAACCTAGCTCATATTATAATATAGGATAACATATTATCTAAATACTTTTATACTTTTACCTTACCCAAAAATCCTTCAGGGTCAAAAGAAATTGTGTGGTAAACATCGCTGACAGTTGACCGTTGGAACAGATGACTCTCCCCCACCAAAAGTTCATCCACATACCGGCTCACTCCTCCAGTACAGTTGGAGAATAAGCCCATGTCTTGGATGCCTCCTGCATCGATGTACCCCCTGGTCAAAAAAATCAATGTGGTAAACATCGTTGATAGATGACGTTTGAAACAGATGACACACCTACTGAGTGTTCATCCACATATTGGCTTACTCCTCCAGTACAGTTGGAGAACAAGCCCATGTCATGGATGCCTCCTGCATCCATGTACCCCCTGGTCAAAAAAATCAATGTGGTAAATATCGTTGATAGATGACGTTTGAAACAGATGACACACCTACTGAGTGTTCATCCACATATTGGCTTACTCCTCCAGTACAGTTGGAGAACAAGCCCATGTCATGGATGCCTTCTGTGTCCATATACCCTCTGGTCAAAACATATCCAACAACTGAATCAAGATGGTTAAATTCATACTTGTACACAATAGACATATACTGTAGCAGTAATTAAATAAGTTATTGATGACTAAACACAAGCAACAACTATAAACTCTGATGTCTTTTTATTCATCACTATGGAAGACCTAAATAAAATGAAAAATTCCATAATGACCTTGATTAGTATGGAAGACATATGATTTCTAATGTAATATACAAATACATAGTTGTTATAAATATCCATATAGTAGCAGACCTGCCTACTTAGAAAATTTCCGTTAATTTATGAATTACTTCATTTATGAATTATACTAAGTTGTATCATAGGTTAAGCCTCAAACCAAATATAAAATTTGTTAACAATAAAATATTTGTGTAATGGGATGGACAAACTCAGAAAAAAATCTTTTTAATAGTCTACATCACAGTCATTAGTTTTAACTGTAATAAATTAGAAAGTATGGATACTTCAATGACAAAATTGTTGAACTTGTATTTTTTACATATATTAAATTTTTGACATGGATAAGTTGGGTGGGGGTGTTAGCAATTTGCACCACCATTTGAAACCTTGACGTCATAGTCTGTTTATAAGAACAGCTGTTAGAATGAACTGAAAACATTCCCTTCAGACATATCAATGATCTAATTTATTTCCCACAGGGAGGTAAATACAAAAATTTTTATATAAAAAAACTATTTTTAAGTTATTTTAATTTACATTTAAATTTAAATGGCCCCCTTTTGAAACTAACAACTTTATTGTGTTGATATTTTTTCTGAATTTAATCTTTACTATTTGAAGACGCATGCCAAGGCTCTAAACAATCAACTGAAAAATGACTGAGATACGAAAAATGTTGCACTAAATACAAAATGGTGGATTACAGCTAAACTAAGACTAAATTGAAAAATTGCCAAGTAAGTTTTCAACATTTTGGTGACAATCTTCATATATATGTATATATCTTATCGTATCTTAACTATATGAAGCTGTATAACAAGTTTTATCACAATATTTCAAACTATAATTATTATAAGTCTCAAATTAATAGTGTTTTTGGCAACTGGGGACCTCAAAACAAGGTCATGACAATCATGGTAATAGCTCTATTTCCTAATGTAAAACTTACAATGGACAGCCAGGTATTGGTACAAAGAATGTAAGGTAAGAGTGCACAGCTAAGATAGCCAACACAACAATCCACTGAGGAGACAGGGAGATCAAATCAGAGAACATGTGAGGCATCGGCTTCTGGAACAAATAACACCACAGTCTACATTAGGGATTGGCACAAAGTGAGGTATGAGTACGCAGCTAAGATAGCAAACACAACAATCCACTGAGGAAACAGGAAGATCACATCGTAGAACAGGTGAGGTATTGGCTTCTGAAAAAACAATAACACTACAGTCTACAATAGGGTTTGGCACAAAGTGAGGTAAGAATACACAGCTAAGATAGCCAACGCAACAATCAACTGAGGAAATAGAGAGATCACATTAGAGAATTTGTGAGGCATCCTTTACCTAACTAATTTGTTAATTGTAGGGCACACAAATGTATTCCTTTTTACTATTTTGTGCTTCTTACTGAAAAAGCACAAAATCTGTTATTTTGCTTCATAACCCTAGGTCAATTGGTTACTGAGATATTTAAAATAGCAAATACAGTACATGTGCAATGTTAATCTTATGGAGAATAGCTAAAATTCAATAACTCACTTATTTAGCTACTTTAATATTCTTCCAAAATTTGGTATGCAAGTCAATCTAATTAGGTTTAATCAATAAATTCATAAAACCCCCAAATTTAATGTCTCTTATGGAAGCGAACCTACATATTCGTAGCCCATATAATTTTTACTGAAAAACAGAAAAATTGGTATAACTCGCTTAGTTAAAAACATAATTTGATAAAATGTTGTATGTGGTTTTACTTAGTGTACAGCATTTTTATAAGCACATTACCATATTAAACAACCTTCATTGCAGCAAACCTACATACTCAGTATAATTCAATAACTATGATTGGAATAATACAGAGTGAGTTTTATGTCCTGGTACACTTGGATGAAATTAAAACAGCCCGAGATATCAATTTGAGACCTTGGCCTTAACTTTTAAATAGGTACCTTATCTTGTGACCCCTAATGTTCAAGAAAACAATAAAAGAAATCAAATGGTGCAAAGTAGAGGTCTCTACGTTGCCCCTAACAAAAGTTACAGCCATTTCAATAGAAGTACATTTAAAAAATTTCACCTTTTCAAACGTCGTGGAAATAATGACAAGGCTCATTTGACAGAACAAAAACTACGATAGACAATAATAAACTTATTCTAAAAAATGTTACCTGTTTTAATGTAGCAGGTGCTCAAACTGTTCACTTTTGGCTGTTTGACGGTGTGCTAACCGTGTGTAAAAAGCTGAGACAGAGTTCAAGAAAGATTACCTAGGAGTGGTGTGAGCGTAAAATATTCTCAGTTAAGTTATCGACGTCAGTTGGCTTTGTTTGGTACACCAGGTATTTCAAGTAGCCCCAAAAAAAGTAATCAAACAAGTAATCAGAAAAGTAAACTTTAAGTGTTAATGTCTATCCAAGCTATAAACTGGTATATTATAGATGGGAGGGGAGGACACAGGAGAGAGTCCAAAGTAAATTGTTGAAACTGATAATAACAACCGGGGAAATCCGGAAAGCACGTTGATTCAAGTAGCTAACAACAGGACAAGGAAATAAATAGGTTTGTTATTGTAATTTTTGTTCTGTCAAATGAGCCTTGTCATTATTTCCACGACGTTTGAAAAGGTGAAAATTTTTAAAGTGTACTTCTATTGAAATGGCTGTAACTTTTGTTAGGGGCAACGTAGAGACCTCTAGTTTGCACCATTTGATTTATTTTTTTATTTTTTTGAAAATGAAGGGTCACAAGATAGGGGTTTACATTTGAAAATATTTAGTTGCCCCCTTAACTCCCCGCTTGCAAAAGAGGGGTAGAATTTTTAAAAACCTAAAAAAGTAAAAAAAGTGATATATAAGTTAAGGCTAATGTCTCAAATTGATAACTCAGAATGTTCAAATTATATCCAGCTGTGCCAAGACATAAAACTCGCTCTGTGTAAGTTCTGTGAAATTCGCTCTAATCACGCCAGTGTGCTGCGTGCGATTTCGTTTTCAACTACATGTAATTAGATACTTTTCTTAAAGGTAGAACCCTCATATTTTTAAGAAAGTTACACCTTACTTTTTTACAAGTTATGTTTAGGGAAACATCTTACCCTCCCCATAATAATATTTGCCCATACAGAGACTATTATTTAAAAATAATCCTTAATGGATACAAACTTATTTATTTCCTTCTATGTAGATGCCGATAAACAATATATACTAATATTAGATTGTGTCTAAGATAATTTATAACCTGTGAGTTTACCTGTTGACTACTATCTCTAGGTGGTCTGTGTGTGAGGAATATAGCAAGTGATGATACAATAAAGTAGACAATCCCAAACCTCTGCAAGACTCCGAACAACCGCAAAGTGCTGAGTTGAGGTCCAACCCCAACAGTGTTCAACATCAGTCCCAGCAAGACGAGGGTACAGCCTCTCTGACAACATAAAACAACTTGCCTAAGAACAACATTATGCTAGAACAAAATGTGATTATCTTATTACTTTTCAGAAATGGCAACCTACGAGGATAAGTAGTTTGAGCCAAGTATGAATGAGAAATGAGATTATACTTTGCAGTTTCAGCTCGAGTGATCCTTCCTTCGAGTAAAAGCCTCAGTCAGACTTTGAATACTAACCCTAAACTACAAGCGATATTAACAGAATTCAAAACAATCTTTGAATCTAAAGTCGGACTCTTCAGAGCGGGTGAAGCTCATCTTCATTTGAAAACGAACAATAATTAGACAAATGGCAAAACAGTAAAAGAGGAAACTTTGGTATATGACAAACTATAGGTCCCTTAGATGATATAAGCTGTTAGGCAAATAGTCCTGTCCAAGGAAAATGTCAGCATTAGTCTGTAACAGGAATACAAGATCGCGCCACAATGACCTTACACTCAATCCTCATTCATACTTGGCTTAAAATACCTACCTTGTGGTATGGTCGATATTTCAATAATCAAATATAATCTAATCTGAACAGTGCCGAAAGAAAAATTGCCTGCAATTTTTCTGTTGTCAAATATATAAATTATTATCATTATGTTTTTAATACTATACTGAACAGTACCTATGTAATCGTATACCTAAAACATAATTTGTACCTTTAAGCTATTGAGAAACATTGTGTATCTGGCAACTCCTCTTTTAAATTGTGATCTTATTGATATGGGAATACAAACTCCCATTATCCACATAAACCTGCAAACCACAACATATCTGTGAGATGTAATACAATAAATAATATAACATGAACACCAGGTAAGAACATAAAAATAGTATAAAAACCTCTATTGACTCTGTCTAAAAAATTTTATACTGATAGAGATAGGCTACCATACATCCCCCGGTAGAAGTGTTTAAAAAATTAGAATGTCCAATTTTAGATAAAAAACTATTCTTGAATTGGGATGGTTTGCAATAGTGTATTTGTAAAAACCAAATAACTTTGAGAAAAAGTGTGTGTACGAGTAGTCTATGGGACCGACCAATCATAAATTATGATTTTGAATTTAGGTATATAAACTAATCATTATGGATGAGTCCTTCCATATTTTTACCCATACGCTGCTGCTATTACCTGGAAAATTGAAAACTAGTACATCCATTTGTAACACCCATTGAGAAATATTGCATACTATATTCATAGGGGTTGATTACCATGGAAAGAGGACATCTGCTATAAGTAGTCCATTCCAAGTAGCATGCTCCAAAAACCAGTAACCACCGGCTCCGTCGTTAACAAACACCATCAACACCAGAGTCAACCTGCAACAAACATCATAAAAATCAGTACAGTAGTTTTATTGTTGAAAAAATAAACTTTTAAAAATCAGCCTGAAGAATTCTTATATCAATCTTTACCCACCAATTTACTATATATGATAAAAAAATACGCTGTGTCTACTTTTTGATGGGGAACGGTCCAAACCCCGGCCTTGTTACTACCTAATATCGACCTGTTGTTAAGAAGCATCATTAATTATTAGCTTAATGACGAAATGGCAACTGGGTCCAGATTCGATTCTTGCGGGATTCAATCTGGCGACCTTCGGTTTTGAAGGCAGGCACTAGAACCACTCTGCCACCAAGTTCATATCATAGATAAATTAATGATAATTTATCTACGTTACGTACTTGATTGGATTTTATACCCTTTGTTTGGCATCGATGGAGTATTGTAAACAACAGAAGTTGGATTTAATAAAACAACTACTAAAATACATGTTCAGTTCACTGTAGTAAATAACATCAGTGAACATACTTTTTCTCACAAAATTTACAAAAATTAATCATAATTTCTATAATTCATACTCTATTTTATATTTAAATATGCCTCTCAAAATGTATTACATTGAACATAATGATGATTTATTATTGAAGTCCCAAAATAAGCCAAAAACTGTATGGAATATTGTAAAAAAAGAAACTGGTAAGATTAGAAAAAATAGGGATACAGAGTTTTTGCTTATTCATGATAAAAAAATCAGTGACAAAAGATTAATGTCAGAGTATTTAAACAATTTTTTTACTGAGAATGCAACTTCATTGGCTCCGATGCCTTGTAGAACTGGTTCCCTTCGGAGGCTGCGTTCTTTTACCCCACAAGTAGGGTCCTCGATATTTCTAGCCCCAACCAGCGAGGCGGAGGTACTAAATGTCATCAGCTCACTAAAAAATAAGAACTCATACGGGTGGGACGGTATCCCTCCAAGTATTCTGAAATTTTGTGGTCATCAGTTGGCTTACCCTGTCTCTATTTTGATAAATCAGTCCCTAGAGCAAGGAAAATTTCCAGCAAAACTAAAGTTTGCAAATATTTACCCCCTTCAAAAACATAACTCCAGCCATTTGCTGAATGATTTTCGTCCTGTTGCTTTGGTGTCGTCATTATCAAAGATCTATGAAAAAGTTGTTCTTAGTCGTCTCACCAGTCATTTGTCTAAATTTAATATCATAAGTGCTCATCAATATGGTTTTCAAAAAGATAAGTCCACACTTTCTGCACTCTATGACTTCACAAACCAGTTATTGCGATCTCTGGATGAGTCGCGGAGGACGATGGGGGTCTTCTGCGATTTATCCAAGGCGTTCGATTGTGTGGACCATTCGATCCTCTTAGATAAACTTTCCCATTACGGCATCAGAGGCATTGCTCTTCAGTGGCTCCGCTCTTTCTTGTCTGGTCGTTATCAGAGGGTCACCCTAAATAGTTCTTCCGGTCCGATCTCATCGTCCTACATGCTTTCTCAGCGAGGGGTCCCCCAAGGATGTATTCTTTCTCCTGTTTTATTTCTATTGTATATCAATGATCTCCACTATAAAGGAAAGGAAGGTCACATGAATTTATTTGCTGATGATGTGGCTCTCTTAATCAAGGCTCCTGATGCAATCAGCTTAGAGTACAGTTTCAACTCAGTTGTCAAGAGTTTGACTAGTTGGTTTGAATGCAATGGTCTGCTCCTTAACAAAGATAAAACGCAATGTATCAATTTTGGTCTTATTGATTCGTCCCACAAAAGTCAAATTAGTTCTGCAATACAGCTCACGAATCTCGCTTTAACCACAAAATTTCTGGGTGTTACTTTCGATCCCTCCTTAAAATGGCATAGTCACGTGCGGAACATCGCTCAACGTACGAGTTCTGCTCTGTTTGCCATTCGCATTCTTCGACCAACTTGTAGCAGGGAAGTTCTCATGGACGTCTATCGTGGATATTGCGAAAGTATTCTACGTTATGGAATTGCTATTTGGGGAAGTTCTTCTGAGCTGGAAAGAATTCTCAAGCTCCAAAAAAAAATCCTGAGACTCATTTTTGGCCTCTGCCCTCGCCATCCTTGTAGAGAAATCTTCAAAGAGGCGGGCATCCTTACAGTACACTCACTGTACATTCAGCAGGTCCTCACTCTGACGTTTGTAAATAGGAACCAATTCCTACATCTGGGACATTTCCATGACCACCGGACGAGAAATGGAAAAAATCTTAGCTATCCGAGGCATAGAACTGCAGCCTTTGAGAGGAGTCCGTTTTACAGAGGCATCACATTTTTTAACAAATTGCCCAGGTCAATAAAATCCCAAGGCTCTCTTTCCCTATTTAAAAGACACTTAAAGGAGTTTCTTGTGTCGAGTGCTTTTTACTCCGTCTCGGAATTTTTAAATCTCTGAGGTGTTTTAGGGGGCGCTATGCTCATTAAATGTTCCTATGTCATATGTTTGGTTTTATTATTTTAAATATTGACAATGCATGATATTTGTTACACGATTGTATATAAATCTAATGTGCAAATAAATGATTTGATTTGATTTGATTTGATTTGATAAGCAACTATTTTTCTTGACGTGCGTACTTTCAAGAAGTTTATCAAACTTTTTGAGGGAGTGCACTACAACCCCTTTTCCTGAAGGTAATAACATCACATTTTGAGGGTGTTAAATAAAAATGAAATAAAATAGCCTTTTATTATTGAGCATTTTTCAGTTAACACCTGCTTTCCAGAAAAACTCGTCATATTTTACTATTGACAAATGTTACAATAAAAAATTCTGAAAATAATGTGTTTTGTTAGTATTGCTGCTCCAAATTTTATATAATATAGATGAGCAATAACGTTTGTTGTATTTCTCACAAGGATCACATTGGGTGCTCCTATTTATATGTTTTTAGCAATGTGTGAAATGTGTTTCACACGCAGAGTAAATTTCATTTTTCTTCACAACCATATACCGTATGTAGACTTATCATTATTAATTCTAGATATTTTGTGGTTTTAGAGTTGGTTTTGGTTGGTCTACCTCAATTTTACTATAAAGTTTTGTGCCAGAAAATTAAAATACCCCCGTCGCAGCAGGCCTGCGTACTCAGCGAATTTCCAAATCAAATAATAATAATAATATTTGACAAGTTTTATAAAAATCTGTCCATAAACATGAGAATCATTTGCCTATTCTCCATAGGATTAACATAGGAAAGAGTGTGCAGGTTAGTTGCTGTGAGGAACACTGAAAGAAGGCATTTCTACCATGAATAATTTTTATCTTAATATTTATACCAACTTTCATCAACATCTGTTCATAAATAAAGGAGTTTGCCTATTCCCTATATGATTAATATGGGAAAAAAGTATGCAGGTTTGCTGCCATGATAAACACATAAACTATGATTTTTAAGCATAAATGGATAGATCTCAACCACATGAAGCTAAATATAAAGTTTTTCCAAAAATATTGATTAATATGGGAAATATTAATTTTTCCCTATCCTCCATAAGATTAACATTGGAGCCTTACAATACGACGTACTGTGTTTAGATTTTATAATATCTCGGTAACCGTTGGAGATAGAGAAAAACTTTAAGGAACTTAATTGTGTAGTTTTTTAAGCTGATTCCAATGGTGAAATATAAAATTAGAAATTTTTAAAAATTACATGTGAAAAACGCATAAAGCCCCATTTTGGGGTACAAAACCCCCCCCAAACTACCCGTTCCCATTGACCGATATGTCTGGTTTACGAACTTGTCCGAGGATTTGTAGGAATACACGTCTCTACCAAATTTGGTCTCGATCGGACCATTTTTACGAGAGTTATCGTGCTAACAGACACATATATATATACATATATATATACATATATATATACATATATATATACATATATATATATATAAAAATTTTAACGACTATTGTTTTTGGACTCTGGGCACCTAAAGAAGAAAAAATAACATGGTCCCGGCCTTAAGTCTCACCATGAGACCTACGGTAATAGCTTCTTCCCTATGGGAAATTCGCTAAAATCATGGGTATAAACCTGAGAAACCGTAAAAACCTTTATTCATAAGCATTATTATTTATTTATAAGCCTTGAGTCTATTATGATTCTTTTTACAAAACGCTGTTCCGGAACTACAATGTCGTAAGTACTAAAACTTAAATTTTACAGGAGGGCCAAAAGAAGAAAATAAAATATTTTAATTACGAATAATTAAAATTATAAAAATGCTTAAAACTAGTTATTGGCTTTTAATTGTAGCTTAGGTCCTTTGCTTTTATACTAAATTACTTAAAATAATTCTTTATTAAATTTAACCACACATTTGTTACCTAATTTACCTAATATTGCAATTGCGTCATCGTTCCTCCAATATTATTGCACTGGCTCAGAGATCAGAGTAATAATGACACATAATACATTTACGTCGTTGTAGCACTGTAATTTAAGCCGGTGTAGCTTATGGTTGTTGTCTTTCCCTACAGTTGCGTCAATGTTCCACTAGCAGGCATGCACCACCCTTGCTGTTACTCACTCTACTGACACTTGTGGCGTTGTTCGTCCGACCATAGGGCCCAAACAGCTGATTTTTCAACAATGACACAACTACCCTCTGGTGGCAAAATGATTAAATACAGTTACGTTGTTGTTCCAGCATATGTTTTAAACCTTTCTTATATCATTACGCAACAAATCTCAAAGTTTCAAAAAATTACAGTTACGTCATTGTTGTTCCGGAACGGCGAAAGTTTTGTTAGTAAGGCTTTGCTCTCCTGTAAATTTCCTTACTGTATGTTATTTAAAGGACATTAAAGTAACCTCCTGAACATTAAAATATGAAATATTTGAAGGAGTAAAGTTTTACTCACCCTCTAAATGTATCCAGGGATCTTATTCTTGATTTTTTAGAAATTTTATCTGGATTGTTTTCCTGAAATGTTAAAATGAAGGTTATCAAACATATATGATGATATGATTTAAATAATGTAAACGACCCACTTTTTATAACCAACATGTAATGAAGAATACGGGTTTCCTTTTCCGAATGATTGTTTGATATGTGGTATTAAAGGGATATTTCTCTCTTTGAGATTTTTTCTCTACCTCTCGTATGTATAACAATAAGTTGTTATACATACGATTATCCGAGATCCGAGAATAACCGAGCCTCCAGAGTAACCGAGCAATACTCCTCAAAACATAAAAAAATCATAAAAATTGAGGCAAGATATGGAAATGAAATCATAACATATGCAATATTTTTAATACCGGTACATCGCTATTGATAGATTGAGCTGTTGACTCTGATAATTTTGGCTAATTCGCTAATTCTACGAATCGTTTTCTCGTGTGTCTTATCCTGTGAAGATCAGAAGTTGTATTTTGTCAGTGTTTAGATTAGATTATTGAAATGACAACCATACCACAAGGTAGGTATTTTAACTTGTTACCAGTGGCTTAACATATAAGCGTTTTAAATTAAGTTTTAGCGAATTTCCCATAGGGAAGAAGCTATTACCGTAGGTCTCATGGTGAGACTTAAGCCCGGGACCATGTTATTTTTTCTTCTTTAGGTGCCCAGAGTCCAAAAACAATAGTCGTTAAAATTTTTATATATATATATATATATATGTATATATGTATGTGTCTGTTAGCACGATAACTCTCGTAAAAATGGTCCGATCGAGACCAAATTTGGTACAGACGTGTATTCCTACAAATGCTCGGACGAGTTCGTAAACCAGACATATCGGTCAATGGGAACAGGTAGTTTGGGGGGGTTTTGAACCCCAAAATGGGGTTTTTTGTGTTTTTCACATGTAATTTTTTAGATTTTCAAATTTTATCTTTCACCATTAGAATCAGCTTAAAAAACTGCACAATTAAGTTCCTTAAAGTTTTTCTCTATCTCAAACGGTTACCGAGATATTAAAAAATCTAAACACAGTACGTTGTATTGAGGGGCTCCAATGTTAATCTTATGGAGGATAGGGAAAAAATTAATATTTCGCATATTAATGAATATTTTTGGATAAAACTTGATATTTAGCTTCATCTGGTTGAGATATATCCATTTATGCTTAAAAATCATAGTTTATGTGTTTATCATGGCAGCAAACCTGTATACTCTTTTCCCATGTTAATCACATGGAGAATAGGCAAACTCCTTTATTTATGAACAGATGTTGATGAAAGTTGGTATAAATGTTAAAAATAAAAAATTTTGATGGTATAAATGCCTACTCTCAGTGTTCCTCATAGCAGCAAACCTGCTCGCTCTTTCTTATGTTAATGTTATGGAGAATAGGCAAATGATTCTCATGTTTATCGACAGATTTTGACCAAACTTGTCATATATTATTATTATTATTTTATTATTGATTTGGAAATTCGCTGAGTACGCAGGTTTGCTGCGACGGGGGTATTTAATGTTGTACCAACAGTAACAGTACATTAACTCGCGTGCAGTGTGTTTCTATTGTGCGATCAATTGTATTGGGTAATGAGTAGTGAGAGAGTAGTGGTCTCTTTTTAAACAAAGTTTAATGCATTAAGTTATTTTAGACAAGTTTGTTTTCTTGTTGGCATGGGGGGGGTTTCCATTCATCTAAGTGACCAGCGCAAAATGATGATAATAAAGAAAAGAAGAAGTGCAGAATGAGTAAACAGGAAATATGTGCGCTAGTTAAATATAAAGAAGTTATTATTTCATTAACTTAACTTTAAGTAACCTTAAATGAACTTTCTAACCATGAGTTTAATAAAATTTACTAACACTGATTATTTTTTTAATACTCACTGTCTCTTTTTTGTAGAGTCTTCTCAAAGTTATCAAAACAGCAAATACAGCAATAGCAAGAAGTAAGGCCAATATCACAATGAGAGCTGTAAAATAAAGGATCTACATCATTGGGATAAAATAATATTTTTTGTCAGAGTTTTATTATTTGAATGTTTAGTAAAAATATATCTGTTTTAGGCTCATACCCTGGTTTTTACAGAGCCACATCTGATGCCAAAGAATCATTAAGGTCCAGTGATGTCTTTGCTATTATTATTGCAATATAACATCTATTTTGCATCATGGAGTCCATGTAATATTTAAATTTTGTGTTTATAACTAAACAATTAATTACCTGATGTTGACCATTCAAATAAACCCAATTAACTCAAATCCGGATAATCACAATTACAGTATACTTTGTTAGTCTATGACAATTGGTTGTCTTTGACATTGATCTTTGTCATTTATGATCTCTTTGTCATTTATGAACGTGATCGCACGCTGCATTCTGGTGTGATTAGAGTGATTTTTTTTAGGGGCTACTTAAAATCTAAAGTGTTCAAAAGTAAGCCTCGCACATTGGGCGAACTAAAAGAGACTATAATGCCAGAGACCAAACTAAAAGAGACCATGAGAGATTGCCATCCTCACCCCTCAAATGCTAAGTAAGGTGTTTGACAGTTTTGGTGCCAGACTGGAAGAATTCTTATTCAAACAAGGACACCATTTAATATTTAAAACCTAAACTGGTAAATTTTGATGTTATTATGTAGTTTTTCATTAATGGCAATTAATAACAGACTGTTTTAACCAATTAAACCTATTGTACCCCTGATCATCTTTGAGTTATTCGTAATTTAAATTGATTCAGTCTTTTTCCCGCACCCTGTATTATGGTCCCAGGCTTAACTGTCAACATGCGGGTCATGTGAATAGCTCACATTTCCATGGGAAATTCCCTAATAACAGTAGCTATAAACTTTATGTAGCTCTTATATAAAAATGAGGCTTGACTACACAAAAATTGTTTAAGATTTTTTTTCAGATTGAATAAATAAAATCAAGGTTGCATGTAAGATTTGACAACAACTCTCATAATTTGAACTGTAAGAGCTATAATTATTAGATAACATCTAGCTTGAAATCATTTATTTTATTCTTACAACCTTTGTTCCCATGTTTATAAAAAAAGTGAAAATATACGTTCAATAGAAACTTATGCAAGAATTTATTCTATTTTCGACTGCCTAAATAGTTAAGCATCTTTAAATTCTAACTAATTTTTAATGCCCAATATAATTTTTTTAAACATGGTTAATATAACATACAGTAGAACAAAGTGTCTTTATTGAACTAGTAGTTTCCAGACTTATTTAATAATTTTCAATACTAATTTTAACAAATTTCCAACTGGAAATGTTGTATAATGTCATAATAGCATGTTAAGAAGTATTTAGAGATTTCATTAAAAAATATTAACATTGGATAGATGGTAATGGAGGTATAGTAATAATGATTAACTCAATATCTGCCATATTCAATTATATTGGGCTACCATTTTGAAGTAACAATTATTTTTGTTAACCTAATAAATTTATCTTATTGAAGTAAAACAGAAAATTACCATCCCCAAATGAATGAACTTTTTAGGTTCTCATACAGCATAAATCCTGTGGGTAAGAAAATAATATTTCAATATGTTCTTAGAAACAAAGAAAGTATGTGTTATCAATTAAGAAGTTAGACCCTGGGAGGGCTAGCACTAGCACCTACTTTACGTACAGTACATGGTGTTGACGGGGGGACTGGCAGTGACTAGGGTGCAGTTGGAGTCATGGATGAGGTCATACACCCCAAACTCCCCCACCCCATCTGACTTCACCTCACAATCAAGCAGTCTGGAAAGAAAATAACTATTTAATTTTTTGCCTTAAAATACTGTATGTATAAAAAATTAGTTTAGTTAAATTATGATATTTTTGGTCGTTTCAGCGAATTTCCCATAGGGAAGAAGCTATAACTGTAGGTCTCATGGCAAGTCTTAAGCCCGGGACCATTATTTTTTTGTTTTGAGGTGCCCAGAGGCCAAGAACAATAGTTGTTTTATATATAGTTATTAGTAAAATTAAATGAACTTGAGCACCCTTTAAACTTATGTTTTAAACTTGTTTAAACTTAAAGGGTGCTCAAGTTCATTTAATTTACTAATAACTATATATATATATATATATATATATATGTGTGTGTGTGTATATATATATATATATATGAGTGTGTGTCTCTGTGAACACGATAACTCTCGTAAAAATGGTATTTTGGGCTCCAATGTTAATCTTATGGAGGATAAAGAAAAATTCATATTTCACTTATCAATCAATATTTTTTGGTTAAACTTGATATTTAGCTTCATATGATTAAGATCCATCCATTTATGCTTAAAAAACATAGTTAATGTATTTATTGTGGCAGCTAACCTGCATACTCTTTTTCCATGTCAATCATATAGGGAATAGGTAAATTCCCTATATTTATGGACAGATGTTGATGAAAACATAACATCAATGTATAAATGTATTTTTTATGGTCAAAATAAAAATTGTTTATGCTAGAAATTCCTACTTTCAGTGCTCCTCACAGCAGCTAACCTGCATACTCTTTTCCCATGTTAATCATATAGGAAATGAGAAAACTCTTTTATTTATGGACAGATGTTGATTAAACTTAGTATACATTGTAAAAATATAAATTTTTTATGATATAAATGCCTACTTTCAGTGTTCCTGACAGCGGCAAACCTGCATACGTTTTCCCATGTTAATCTTATGGAGAATAGGCAAATAACTAACACATATATTTAACAACAGATATTGATAAAACTTGACATATAATATTATTATTATATTATTAATTTGGAAATTCGCTGAGTACGCAGATCTGCTGAGCACCAAACGTTTAGCCCTTATATTTTAAAAGCACTCTATCTGAGTAAAACCAAATTTTAAAATGTATTTTTTTAAAAACTTTGATTGTAGCAAAAAATCAACTTTCTCATGGTATAAATTTAATTCATAAAATGGATTGATGGCAACTCAAATGTTTGTGTAAAACAAATAATTTAACAAATGCACATTATTTAATATTTTTGTTACCTCGTATCATTGACAGAGATGATATTGTCACTGCGTGAGTATAAGCGCCACGTTGCTGCATGCTTAGTGTTAATTTTAAATAACCTTTGGTGGTGAATCACTCCTTCCAAGCTGAATGGGCACTGAAATTTTAAAATATCATGTGGTAAAAAAATTTCATTAAATAAAAAGAAAATACCAAAATATATCATCTTATGATCAATGATTATGTGATCCAAGATTGTACAACCATATCTTTCAGATTTTATTTTATACTCTTAGATAAGATTTGAACATCTTTATTATAGAAAAACCTCAAGTTAAGAATGCTGATAAGTTCAGATTTAAAAAGTAGAGCATGAAGATAGTTGAGATTTTAAAAATTACTAGGGGATACCCAAAAGTAACCGGAATTACGATGCCGAAGACGTGACCTGTGTAGTACGTATGTCTGCCGCTACGTGAGTGTAGCGTAGCTTATCCGGAGTTCAGTGCCGCTAGTGCCGGCACCAGTGAGTTTTTAAGTGAACACTGTTTCGCCATTTCATAGTTTTTTTTTTTGTTTTGGCGGACGTAACAGCACACAGCTCTGAAGTTTTGTTTCTTGTTAGGGTAGAGTGCTGCAGATACCATTGCTATGTTGAAAACTGCTTACAAATTTGAAGCTTTAGGTAAAACTCAAGTATACAAGTGGTTTTCATGTTTTAAAAATGGCAACATGTCAATTGTTGACAAACCCTTTGAGGAACATCCGTCGACTACCGAAACTGACGAAAATGTTGAGAAGTTTCTTGAGCTCAAAATGAATGGTTCTTTAACTACACGTCAAATTTATCTCCAACTGTTGCAACAGATTATTCTCTGTAGAAAGCGACTAGAGGAATGAAACATCCAACAACTTCAGTACCTCCTATTACTAAGCCAAATGGTTCGTGGGCCAGAAGCAATATCAAAACATCTGAAGTATTTGCAAGCCATTTACTCCAAGTGTTTACTCCAAACCCAAAGCCCTAACCACCATGATGAAATCCAGGAATTCATTGACAGTCCAAACCAACTGTCACTACCAATGTTAAAAACTGTTTAAAGCTCCTGGCTACGACTTGATCACAGGAAAGGTGTTAAAGGAAAGAAAAGCCTAGAAAAGCTGTTTTGTGTTTGACTGTGATAAAAATCACAGTCAGTAGGATTGAATTAAAAAATTCAATCTTACGAGTTGAGTGTTTTCCAGCTCAAGGGAAGATTTCAGAGATTATAATGATAGCTAAGCCAGGAAAACCTCCCAATCAAGCGAGCTCTTATAGGGCAATTAGTCTTCTCCTAATTGTGTCAAAACTCTTTGAGAGGATTTTCTTGAATCGTCTTCTTGTTGAAGTAGAGGAAGGAATCCCAAATCATCAATTTGGATTCCAGAGAGAACATTCTACTATCAAGCAAGTGCATTGAGTAACTAACATCATTAAAGAAGACCTTGAGACCAAGAAATATTGCTCTGCTGTTTTTATAGATGTTAGTCAAGCCTTCAACAGAGTTTGGCATCTTGGCCTGTTATACAGACTCAAATTTCATCTTCCTCACTCATACAACGTGTTGATCAAGTGTTGATATTTATAAATTCCACTGAAAAATTCCCTCACTATATTTTCTATTCATATATGATGATTTAGAGCCCTTTAATGCATGCATTTTGGAATGGACTATAAAAAGACAGACTTCTTGCATATATTGGACAGCAATGGAACAAAAAGATGAACAACAGTGCACAAATTGATTTGTTCCACTATATTTGGAAAACATTTTTTTAATCACGTTTTTATCGTCTGTTTGAAAACACATGCTTAATATGCTCTTAGTTTCAAACCACTCATAAACCGGTATTATGGTGGTACATCACCATAATACACCATCACATCACTATGGTATTGGTATAGTTTTGGTGTTTTCACTGTAAATATCCCTGTTTGATCTTTCCATCCACATGCATTATCTTGGATGTACAAAGAGACTAGTCTCCCAAATTGTATCTCCGCATCTATCTGCAAGTGTAACCGGACATAAGACTAGTTACTTTCGTAAAATTTCCGTCAGCTCAAATGACAGTTAATTTTAACAGTATGAAGGGAATTTTACGTAAGTAATTTGGTCTTATTATGTCCAGCAGCTCACTTGTCAGGACACCTGGATGGGATATTTCTTTTTAATGTCAGGATCCTTTTTTGGTTTATTTGTCACAAGTCTACATCAAACAGATTCAACAAGACATAAGTGAGCTGTTTTCACTGTTTCTAGATTACTAAGGGGAATTCAATATTAAAAATTGCTCTGAAACTGAATGTTTGATCTTACATTTAAGTTTTTTAACATAACTTATTTAAATTGTTCTTCAAAGAAAGGAATTTTGATTCATATCAATGATTCTTATCATATTACAATTACAATACAATACTTTTAAAGCTTAATCATGTTTTCATAAAACTAAATTTACCCGTTGACAGTCTTCAGACAAAGAGTACAGGAAGATCTCACTTTTCTTTGAGGTGATGTTGAGGTAAGCTTCATCGACAAGGAGTGAGGAAAGGTCAAGTCCTCGCCAAATAGTCACCCCGGGGTCTTCAGGCCACACCATTCTCTTGTCACACAGACAACTGTCCTGATCAACACTTAACAGTTAATGTGGAGGTTCATTAAGCTATTTTTAGGGTTTTCAGTTTCAGGTTTATTTAGAAGGTCTTAAATCACAAGTACACTATTTGTAAATTTCTTTTTGTAAGATACTGATCACGGAGAGGTTTTCCTGGGTTTGTGTTTGTTCCTTGGCTTGTCCAGTTATACAAATATTTTCCCCACTCTCCAATGAAGTATTGTATAGGAACTTTAGTATATTTTTGTTTATGGTTCATGGGTTTTGATGAATTTCCAATAGGGAAGAAACTATTACTGTAGGTCTCATGGTAAAACTTAAGCCCAGGACCATGTTATTTTTTGTCTTTAGATATCCAGAGACCAAAAACAATAGTTGTTAAAATTTATGTACACATATATATATGTGTGTGTGTGTGTGTGTCTGTGAACACGATAACTCTCGTAAAAATGGTCCGATCGAGACCAAAAGAACAATTTTGGTACAGACGTGTATTTGTACATTTGTTCGGACGAGTTCGTAAATCAGACATATCGGTTAATCGGAATGGGTAGTTTGGGGGAGGGGTTTTGTACCCCAAAAATAGGTTTTTTGGAATTTTTCCTATATAGTTTTTTAAAATTTCAAATTTTATCTTTCACCATTACAATTAGCTTAAAAAACTACACAATTTAGTTCCTTAAAATTTATATTATTATATTATTAAATTGGAAATTCGCTAAGTACACAGGTCTGCTGCGACGTGGGTATTTTCTTATAATGACAGCTAAAAGGTTTAGTTAGAATATGCCGTATTTGAAACAGACACGTTACTTATAACAATTATATATAGTAATTATTTGTGTGAAGGTTTTCTTTAAATTCCAAATGAATTACTGTGCTTAAAATTGTAGAACAAAATAGGTAAATATTTTTATTGACAACTTAACACAAAAAAACAATAAATGAATAAAATGAAATAAAGGTAACAAATTTTATAATAAATGAACAAAGAATGAACATCTATGTATTACATTAGTATTGGCAGAGTCATTTAATATTTAATGGCTGTCTGCATATGGGTAAATAAATAATACGGAAATTAAAATGGAAGAAATATTTGCCTTTAAATTCAAAACTACATTAATCAGCTTTCATTACAGGACAATTTTAAAGGTGGAAAATAATCACCAAGTGGTTTCTTACTCAGTCCTTACAATTACATAACTTTGTTTTAATGAAAAAAATTATAATGAAAAATGAAACTGAATAAACTTGAATATAGACTAAATTAGGTAACTATTAGTAACACAAATTGGGCATTGGTAAGTTAATAAATAAGTAAATACATGTAAGACCAAAAATCTGGAGTCAAAACAACATCAGCAAAATTTTTCTTCTTCTACAAAAAAATGGTAAAAATTCCTTATATTAAGGAGAAAAATTTGAAAAAGTTTGTATCTTAAAGTCCACACACTAAAAGACCCAAAATATAATTCTATTCTGATCAAGATTTTAATTGTTTACTATCACAATAAAAAACGTCATGCAGTACCTTTGTACCTACGTTAGGAAATCTAAGAATAAAAATTTACTACACAGTTAAATTTTATATTCTCCACTTTGCTGTTTGCAAAACAGTGTGTTGAGTTGGATTTTTGAAAGATACAATAATTGTTCAAGCACGTTAGGGTTAAAAAGGTGTTACTAGGTTAATATATTTGTTTGCATAAATCCGAGCATATGGCTTGGATTCAGACACAATCAAGACATTGATGTAACACAAAAATGAAATTTATTCCTTCAATCTATTAACAAATAAATAAAAAATATTTTTGTCAGGAATCATTTTACCATCCTAACCAGTTCTAATGGCATCTACAAGTCCATTGCCCTGTGACATCAGTCGTCTACTGATAACCTCAGCGAGAGCGAGAGTGGTTACAGTTTACTTTCACTTGAAACACAAATTATATGTAGAAAGAAGTTGAAACCCAGGAATTCTGTTATTTGAACCTTTTCTTTACTACTTCTTTACTTATGAGGTTTGGTTGTGTTACTATTATGACAAACTAAGTTCTGATTTTTTAGTTCTTAATGAATTATTTAGCTATCACTTTGTTCAGAAACCTTATCATGAAGTTCTAATAAAGTACTTAAGATAATGAAATACTTCTTGTTTTCTTATCTACTTACAAAAACTATGCCACCAACTTTTTGTTGTTACTTTTTAAATTTAGCTTAAGTTTAATCTAAATTTATGAAAAAAACATACACGCGGAAAACTATGTAACAGATTTTTGAAAAAAAAATATTTAGAAAAGTAACAGATTTAAACCTTTTGTATCAATTAGTGGGGTCCACGGATAAAGTGATGTTGCTCATTCTTAATGTCCAATTTTCAGTTAATTGCCTCTAAAAACCACACATCAATAATTAAAGCACCTTTTCAATGGCTAAATAAAATAAGTATGTATATTTATTTTTATTCAATAACATGTTCTTTTCTTTTAAAGGGTCAATATAACATTTTAATCTAAGAGAAACCAGCTTATTTGTGTGTTACCTGAATAAATAGGGGATGTATTATTATTCATCTAAGGTCTATTATTCATCCAATAAAATTATCAGCTCAAAAGCATAAATAGTTTTCCCACACTCTTGGAATGAAAACCCCTAGATCTATTTAATTAATCACCTTGTTACTCAAAATTTTTTCACTAATAGCTTGAAATATTATGCCAAAGCATATCTATGACAAAATCAACAAATAAACGTTTAAACATTTTTTAAGATAGTTGATTTTTTTACTTGGACCGCAAAACTATATTCCTACAGAATTTGAAAGAAAGCTTTTTTCAGTTTACATTGCAACCTCTTTCAATTACAAATGAAAATATACGCGGCTTTTGAACTACTGAATCAAAATATTTGACTTAATTTTCATATTATATAAATAAGTATAAAAGCTACTGCAATTATGAGGTTCTTCGTACAATAAAAGCAATTAACTTATTTTCTCTAACTCCTGTGGCCATACAAATTAAAAAGTTGTACAATTAGAAACTAAATTGATATATAAAGTAATACAGTATTTCAAAATAACAAGAACCACTTACCTAAATCAATTTTAAAAAGCTATTTATATTGATCATTCACAGAATATACTTCAACAGAACTGTCAGGAGGGACAGGCACCTCCACCCATCAATGGAACTGGATCAAGAGTAGCTGCTGGAGGTGCCAAAGTGAAGTGGAAAGTGGTTGACCTTGGACTGACCTGCAGAATACACTCAATGCACAGGTCCTCCCTTGAGGGCGACACTGGCCCACTAACTTATTATTGTAGCAATATTTTTTACTGTTCATTTTTCTTATACTTTATCTTCTCAAATCACTATTTTTTCTGTGAATACAGTATATACTAAATTTCTTTGCTATTTATTTTATATCCTTTAAAATTACAATTTCAGTTTGGTAATAGAAAATGTTATTAGTCATCAGTAAAAATACAAAATGCATTGAGGTTGTCTTGTAGAGCTTCAAACGGCCAAAACGCCTTGTGGCACTGATATTTAATTGGTATGATTTGATTACTTTTAAAGACTACTTTAAATTACAAAAAAGTTTAATTACAAAATATTGTGGACTGTATTTTAAGTAAGATATCATCAAACAAACTGTTCACCAGTGAAACCAGAAAATTTTTTTTAAAGCTACACAGAATTAGCAATAATCAAATCAAATCAACTAATATACTTTCAGAGACTTTTGTTTCATAGACAAATGTAGCTGTCTACAATAAAAGATATAAATTAAGATACTGTAGACTTACATTGTCTAAAGACATGCTATTGATTAAAATGATATAAATTTACAAATTTCAGTTAATTGTATGACCAATATCAACACACATTTTTAAAAGCAAATTGACAAGTCTGGAATTGGGTGTTAATAGCTTTAAGGTACAATCACGGATTTGGCACTAACTAAAAAGTTAGTGCCAAATCCAATCAAATTTTTGATTTTTAAATTTTTTAAAAAATCATTTGATTTAAAAAATCATTAAAAAGGCGAAGGCAGAAAGATAGTGGTTAGCTGCTTTGCCGACAAAAACCTCATTTTAGTGAAACTGACAGGTTTGGAGATTAGTGACCTAGCACTAAATAGGCTTAAATTAAACCATGAAAGTAGCAAAAAAATTATTGAAATTGTTCATGAAAAACCAAAAATAAATGAAGTCAGACTCAAAACTAGTCCTAATGGATGGTTCTGCAGAGAACCTTCCTGGAAGCTATCTTTTTTTGTTATACCAAGTGGAAATATTTTACCCTTCCAGAGGCCACCAAAAACAAATTGTAAATTAAATCATTTTTAAAATCAACCCAAACAACACAATTTTTGAAAAAGGAAATTAAAATTCAATCAAAACAAAAAATCTTATGATGCAACAAGACAAAAGGGAAAATATAAAACAATAGGCTACCAGTCTTACTATTATTAGTGATTGCAAAAAGTTAAGTCTTCAATCTTCAATATCTTTTGGGAGTTATCTGATTGATTGATTTTGAGGGGTAGGTCTTTGGCTTCCAACACGTCAACCTTGTGATTTATTGTGTTCCTTGTGTGCACTAGATGAGTAAGGCGATTCCTGAACCTTTCACGAGGCTCGGGTGCTTTTTCCTTAAACTAGCATCGAATACCTCACCCGGTATCTCAAGACCAAAAAGGGCCCTTCTCCTTGCCCCCAGTCTATTACAGTATAGGATGATGTGTGTGGCAGTCTCCGTGGAGCCTTTACATAGCCTGCACTCTGGTTCATCATGAATGATCTTTCCAGTGAGTAGATGTCTCCTGAAATTATAGTGAATAGGACTGTAATTAGAGCAATGATCCTCTACTTGACCTCAGCAGCCAGTGAGTCAAAGAAGTGGTCGGTCTAGGGACCAACTTTTTGCTCAAGTCTTGCCTGGGGAACTTTGCCATCGGAGGCATTGTTATTCCCTGGCAAAGCCATCAATAACCTTGTGGGCTGTTGCCTTGCTGAGACCACAGTATGGTTTCAGACCACAGAATGGCATCTTGGCTCCTGCTTTCGTGAGCTTTTCTGCATTCTTGTTTCTCCCAATGCCTATATATAGCCTGGAACCTATCCGAGAAGAACAGTGTTACGGTTGGAAAGCTTGCAGAGCACTTTAAAGCACTCTGTATTGCTCCAGACAGGCTTGAAGCTTGGCTTTAGGGGAGTTACTGAACACCCCATAACCTAACCTACCCTCCAAGAGAGAACCATCTGTGTACCAAACTAGACTCTTCCTTTTCTGGTATGGCCCCTCAGTGGTTTCCTACTCCTTTAGTTTGGGATTTGGTTCGGACAATGGTTTTGACTGGAACGAGCAAATGTGATTATAGGCAATTAACAAGAGAGTCCTGGTTTTGCAAACCCGTTATGTATCCAATTCTTTTAAAATCATGTGCAACTACAGAGCCAGCATGTGCAGCTGCTCGTTTCAGTTGCATGTGTCCTACTCAGTGACATTGTTGGAAGCCTCTATTGGAAACACTGAAGAAATTTTCATCTGTAATCGGTAAGGGCTACCGATAACTAACTGGGATAATATAATTGGGAATAAAATTCCTCTACGTGAATTAGATAATTATGTTCAGTCATAAAGAAAATATACTTGAAATGTATGAAGAAACCCTTAACTAGGCAAAAATCTTAGAAATTTTACCAGAAAATAATATAAATAAAAGCCACAGTAAACGTACACACAAGTATTATACCTACATTATTATGCTTAAAGCAAAAGTTAAAAAAAAATTAATAATCACGAAGTCATTTTAACTCACTCATTACAATTACACAGCAACTTCATTATTATTACATGCAAAAATAATAGTGGAAATGAAATTGAATAAACATATGGATTTATGTAACGAGTAAACAGCATGGGTTCCTGTAAATACCTAATTTGTTTAATAGGAGTGGCAGCAATTATGGATAACGATTCTCACTGTCATATCCATGTACCTATACGAAATCATAATCTTTACCAAATCAAACCCCCCTAAACTCAGAACTGAGTTCCACAACTACAATTTAAGGACTAAATCAGACTTTAACTTAAATCAACACAGGCTATCTAAAACTAGTAAAACCCCTAACTACATGGGCATAAAAATGTTTAATATACTTCCAAGGGAACTCAAAGACATAAACAATTTCAATAAATTTAAAAAGCAACTAAAAAAATTTTTTCTAAACCGACCATATTACAAAATCTCAGAATTTTTAGAAGAACATAAATACAAAAACACATAGTGCTCACTTACACACACCACTTATACATTTACACACACCTGAAGAAAGAAGAAGGAAAAAAGAAAAAAATGACGATTCCCCTGTCTCTGAGGACTGCGGAGAAGACAACGAAGGTAAATGGTAAATGGTGTGCTTTGTTCACCCTCACAGGAGCATCCCCATCTTCTCAAAAAGTCACATCAAGTGCCTGTCCAAGGCATTTAAATCCTGCACCTTAAACTCCAAGGTCGTATGGGACTGCCAAAACAGCATTACCCCATGCTGGGTTCCAGGACCACAGAATTATGGAGGGTTATGAGGTTGTGGACTATCTCTAATGAGTGGGCTGGTCGTTTAAAAATAGGCATATGCCCAGGCTTTTGGTCAAATCGATGCCCAATAAATGGGTATTTATTATGATTTTTAAAGCGGTTTTAATAATTATATTTTTTATGTTTTTAATCTTTTATCTACGACCATTGCAAAAAGTACCAATAAAGATACTGAAACTAACATCATTAAGAGGCTCATTGAAAATGAGGCGGAAATTGAAAAAGCCACTCGTGACATATATTTAGAACACTCATGTTCTAACTTACATCTCACTCGTGGCTTTAAGGCATTCATAATACAATCTTTGCATAAGCTCCTATAACTGCCTTCAGTGCTTAGTTGTGTTCTTAAAATTAACATTTCAAGAGAGGGGCTCATTATCAAGTGATAGGTTGATAAACAACTTAAACCATTACAATAAACCCCTAAAACTTAATATTTTCTATATGGTGTTTTGAATAATCATTCTATTGCAAAATTGATAAATAATATCTAATTTACTAATTGCCATTTAAGCAATTTTTTACTCTGGAAGTTATAAATAGGTTAATAAGGTAAATTTATAATGAATAATTCATTACAAATTATTTGCCCTGATTGACAAGTGAAAGTCAAAACTTCCTACCAATAAAATAACATATTATTAAAGTATTTTTTTTTAAATTTTAATGTAGGTTTTATGTAAATATGAATGATCAGAGATTGAAAAATTATTTAGAAGACTGATCTTCAAATTAATTTCCATTAATTAGGTTTATAACTGGATAAACACCTGGGCGCTTATGGATTTTATTTATGTTATTTATATTATTTATTGTGGCGTTTATTTGGGCAAATGCCCTGGACATTTTCCCCGACATTTAAACATTCGGGCGTTTTACATCACTAATCTGCCCTATTTGTGGGCCTCCAGCTTTTATGTGGAGTCTTAAGGACAGATCTAACCATAAAATCATGACATGGGGTAATAACAGTCACCACCCTAGATGGTTGGAGTTCCCCCTTCTGAGAGTAAGTAAATTGACACTCAGCTTACTCTCTCTGGTAGTAGCAGTTTAAATTTGTCTATAATTTTTGGTTGTTTATTTTTGTTTCTACTTCAACCACTTTCTCCCCCTTCTTTCAACCCTCTTCTCGTTTATCTTGGTGATAAAGATGAAAGCTTCCAAATTTTAGAGGGATGGCCTATCCAGAACACGCTATTGTTTCATTGTTAAATCAGTAGCCCAGGATCCAATGCTCGACATGACACTATTAGAGCACTTGGGTTATTGAATAAACATAAATATTGGTTTAATGTGTATGAGGGTTTTCTGTCGAATGATACTGATGTGGTTGATATGATTTCATCTGTTTCTTTCTCTAGCAGCACGAAACAGCTTTAGTTACAACAACTGGTTTATTCATTAGAAAACAGACACATTAAACAATCATTTATCCAATGTGATTTTTTTAGTTAAATTTTAAGTATTTTTTAAGTTGTGTGGGAGTGTTCCAAATCCCTGTACAAGCTTGCAACTCTCACTGTACCTCTCAGGTGTGTACCAGGCTACATACCTATTGGGGAAACTAGAACACAGATAAGCTTATGAAAGTAGGGGCAAATATGCCACTCTATGGTCCTGAAACATGCTATGGTATTACCAGGGTGACTGATTACAAGGTAATTGACAATTTGAGCCATGGAACAGCAAACACATTTCTGTCAAAAGATCCCTGGATAAGAATTAGGCAAGAAGCAGTTCCCTCATCATCTGCTCTCTTCACCATCAGGTTGCTGGGGTTGAGCAGGAACAAGGTTAGGCAGGCCCTTGCTACATTTACACATTCTAGTGATAATTTATGATAAATGGTTGATCCTATATTGTGAGAAAATGGGGGTAAGGAGAAGGGTCCTATAATGTCTTGTGTAACCAGGTAAGCTTTTTGATGGGCTCATGAGCTTAGATCAATTGTCTTATCCATCTAGCTCATTTTGAAGAACAATATAAGCCTATGTTGATGTGTTGGAAATCAGAGTCTGATCCTCATCCATCCAATCAATAATCAATCAGTTAATGTACGTGGAAAAAATCTATAATATTTTAAATAAATGGTAGTTTCTGTAAGTTTTTTGGTTTGTAGGTTTATTTGTTGTGGTAATTAGGCGCGATAAATACTGAACTGACCGGTTTGAAATTTTACACTGATGTAGATCTTAAACGTCCTAGGTTTAATTGTTTAAATTTTGAAGAACACCAACATAAAATTATTTTAATGTCAACAGCTGTGGATACTAAAATTTGACAGTTCGGGAAGCTAAATACACATTTGCTATGAATGTCCTAGGTTTCAATGTTTACAGTTTCTAATGTGAACATCTGTTTACACTACATTTTGGCAGTTCGAGAAGAAGAAAAAAAGAGGTTCATTGTTACAGACAAACTGCTGGATAAAAATTAGTATTGCAAAAAATGGTAGATTTTAAGTTTTCTCCTGTTGTCTGTCTGTATTACGTTACTCCTTATTGTTTCCTAACATTACTTAACAGGTGTTACTTTGTAATTTCGTGAACAATAAAAAACTAATTAACTCTCAGCCTTTTTTAGTGAAGAACGGGTACTTTGGCTAGTATAAAATAAAGTTATGTGGCCTGGAAAAACTTATTGGATGCAAATGTTGTAATAACCTGTAGTAATTGGAACAAAATCTCAAACAAAATAATTGTAAATGAAATATGAGTTTAGCTTATTTTTTAGAACTCTTTCGCTACTGTCCAATTTTGCTAATTTGTTTAAGAAGTAATATTTTGATGTAGGTAACCCCAAATTCAAAATTTAAGACTAAAAGAATTTTAATAAGTAAATTTCACTTAAGGCTTTTGATATAGTATAAAAATAACTCAAAATTCATGATATATAAACATCTCTTTACTTTTGAGTTTATTATGTTAAAAGCAAATATAAAATATTAAGACTACAAAAACTTAACGGTACAAGACTTCATTTTAATATTAAGAAATATAGTCATTTTAGGTATGAATGAACACTATTTAAAATATAAAATTGGTCAAACAAACCATATTTCATGGATATTTTATATCCTGGATGAAACGTCACAGTTCAATGCCTAATTCGTTTTAATGACAAACTTAAACATCCTCAAATTGGTCGACTGAAACATTTTGCCTCAGAGTATTGTCTGCACTAACCGAACTGGCACTGCTAAAACTAGATGAAGACTGATTCTCATTGTAACTTTCAAAGATCCGTTTCAACATTTCTGCCCGTCCAACACCTTTCTTCATCACTTGCCTTTGGTGTCTACTTTTCATTCCTCGTCCGACAGGACGAATGTCATTGAACAAGTCTTCATTAAAGTCATTGTTATCTTGTAGCCCAACTGCTGAATTTCCTCCCCACTCTTCATCAGGAAGCGGACTATGTTCATGGAAGAACGGAGTCTGTCGGAGATTACACATTTGTCCAGTTGCCTTTAGATTAGCAGTTTCAAACTTTTCATCATCAACACTGCGTCTAGATTCACAATTTAAGACATGATCCTCATACTTATCTCTATCAATGTATTCAGTCGCATCATATGGACACTGGATTTTATTATGACCTGGGTGTTGTTTAACACACTTGATAATATGATAAGGCATTCTAGATCGAAGAATGACATGGTTAGGGTCAAAGGAGCAAGTTACAAAATAGTCACCTATAGGAGCTTCACATATCTTGCCACAAACCAATGCTATTCTTTTCTTGGACCTGAAAAAAATGAATGTCTTTCAACATCAGTTTGATCTCTGAATTTTCATGGTAAAATTCTATCCAACGTAATCGTTCTTAACTTTTGGAGTCTCAAAAGTTAAATTGCATATTAAATTATGTTATAGCAAACCAAATTTACTTAGTAAGAATGGTTTTGAATACAAAAATATGTAACTTCAACAAAGATGGAGGTCAACTATTTATGACTAGACATGCATAGCACAAGTCTATTAACAACCACAAAAAGTTTTATAAGCTCAAAAAAACAATGACTGATATGCAAACACACCAAACGTTGTTACTAACATTAAACATTTAATTAAAGCTTTTATAGTTATAAAAGCTATAAAATGCACTACATTTAGATAAATGTAATGCATTACTATCCCTTGTGCCTAGCAGATTATATTATAGACTAGCAATGAAACCATTCTTTGTAAAGGCTTTAGAAGAGACAAAGACAATTTACATTAAAATATATATTGTCTTTGGAATAGATAACTACATGTTGCTTTCCACTGACATTGTGGTTTGTGCCTGAAATATTAGACAGATACAATTCAAACCACAGAAAAATAATGTTCTACAAATTTACTTATCATTATTTGTTTGTAACATTGATAAAATAGATCCCATAACTACTATTACTCTCCATATGACAACCCAATGACATCAAAATGAGTCACAAAATGTGTAATATTGAAAGTCATCTTTGTCTAATTAATCTGTGGCAGTAGGCTATTATCATGGAAACAATTCTTAGCCTGATTTCCCCGGTTGTTTAACTTAGAGCCTTTTTTTAATGGACGTTCTTAAATACATTGGAATAAATGAATGAGCAATTCATGTGCTGTTGTCTATATTTTACAACAGTTCCATAGGGATCCATTTCTAAAAATGTCTCAGTGTTTAATAACGGACAACAATCACAATGCTCTAAGTAAATGGTACTATACAGCAAGCATTTATGCAGGCTCACAATAAACTCACATTCCCGTATCCATGCAGAAGTGCAGTCAACCTCCCACACTCAATGAATCAGACTTTCAATTGATAAAATTGTCTTGTGTAGGGTAATGGAGGAAATTAATACTGAATTATTAATTGTGAAATTAAGAAGAGGGAAGGAATTTGAAATACTTCTTCAAGAAGTCAAGAATCCTTATTCACCATTGAGTAATACAGGTTTTACAATAGGCTTCATCAGTTGTTCATTGTATCAGGAAGCAGTAATAATAAAGAAATAGTAAAATCAATATAAACTAGAAGTAGGAACAACAAAATAAATAAATGAAACAACAACAACAGTAAAACAAGTTACAAATACAGATAGTTAAATATAGGACCCAACACTTAGTTACCGTATATAAACATTACATATCATAGTGTAAAAAATCCTTTACAGAGTAGAATGTGTGATTAGTAAGCTAATCACGAATCCTAATTTTAAATGACTTTAAATCTAACAATTTAAATGGTTCTGGTATTTTGTTAAAAAATTTTATTTTTTGATATTTGTGGCTCTTGGCAAATTTTTCTAAACTGGGGATTGGTGAAACTATATTTTTTTTATTTCTTCTTTGATGATTATGAACATTGCTAAAACAAGTTAAGTCTCTGATATTCTCCTTAACATAAATTAAATTTTGAAAAATGAAACTACATGGCACATTCATAATTTTTCGTGTAGAGAAATAACTCCTAACGCTATCCCTAAACCAAACAAAATTTGTATTGCTTTCTTTTGCCACAAAAAAACTCTTTCTGCCCCAGTACTACCTCCCCACAACATATTAACAAATAAAAAATTTGAATGAAAGAAGCTAAAATAGGAATTTTTTATTAGCTCTTAGCTTAAACAAGTCTTTAGTTTTCTCAATAAATAACAAACTCTAGCCTATCGTTTAATCAAGTTATTGGTATGTTCCTCCAATAGTAATTTTTTTGAAATTTTACTGATTAAGCCATGTTGTATTGTTCAATTAGTCTCAAAGGAAATATTATCATTTCAGTTTTAATTCCATTTATTTTTAAAAAGTTTGAATTTAGCCACAAATTGGCAGAGGCATTTGCTCTATTAATATGGTTCATTACATCATCCAAACAACTCCCCTTTACTAGCACTAATGTTTTGTAACGCTGTGAGAAATTCGATCAAATGTCTTGCTGAGATCCAACAGGGTCACTCCCATGAATTCATTCACCTCAAAACTGTTTAGTTTAAGATTTTAGTCACACCATTATTTAGGGCCTTAACTGTAGAATAACCCGGATGAAAACCAAATTGGCTACCTGAGAGTACTTCATACTTATAAAAAAATCCAACAATTGTCTTTTAACACGGGTTTCTACAATTTTTGAAAAACTGATACTACTGTAATTGTTCTATAATTGTCAATAAAATTTTGATCACCCTTCTTGTATGAAGGTATACTTTTAGACGCTTTTAAACACGAGGAAAGAGTGAAGATGTCAAACAAAGATTAATTATATAAGTTAATGGCTTTATTATAAATGGAGACACCTGTTTCACTAATTGGTTTGAGAATCCAAAAATATTTGACTGGGGGGCTTTAAGTATTAGCTAAAAACACTTCATGACCTACCCTTTTACTATTTGTAGACTGGCTCAACTCAACAGTTTCCCTACCTATATCTATATAATGATTATTGGACTGTTCAGGTGTTATGGAGGGTATTGACGTTTCTGATTTGAAATGATTCCCTGCCTCTTTTTTATTATGTTCCAAGCAGCTAGACATTTATTGCTAGATTTATTTATAGACTCATAATTGTATCAAATTTTAGCCCTTAATTTTCGCCCTATACAATATTCTGTGAGTAGTATAGCAATTCCTTAACCCTACAATGTCTTTGTAAGCTGAAATTGTCAAAAATCTCTAAGTGTATTTACAATAGTTCTTAATTTCTTAAGCGAATCATCAAACCATACCATTACCATTACCAAATCCTTGATGGTGGCCCAGTTAACTGGTTGATCGCGTCAAAAATACATAGAAATGAAAAACTAACACATACACATAATAAAATATACTTTGGCAACTAAATCTTTGGTCGCAAGGGGCTCTCAAATATTCACAGATATCTTGGCAAAGTACTCCTCAATTGAATACAGACTATTTTGTTTAAGCCAAGTCCCATAACAATACATTGAAGGAATTTACATATATACAACAAACTTCAATATATCTAGTAAAAGTAAAGTGGGTGATATATCAATTCAAAGGTAATATTGTCTCTTACTAAGATAGATACTCCCCATAGGGCTCATTCCTGCAGTACGCAGAAGCTTATTTAAAACCTTCAGGTACATACAACTGTATCCCATCATTTAGTAGCCAATGCTCATTTAATAATACAATATCACAATCATTTTCATCCAACATGACAAACAGACCATTAACTTTATTCCTTAATGATTGAATATTTAGATGCATTACATTCACCCATGTTACTTTACAAGAATTTTTATTTCATGAGGCTAGATTAATGTTTCTTGCATCTACGGTGGAGCATTCAGATGGGGGTTGGATCGATCGTGCAGTTGTTGGGTGCTCTAACAGCTATCTCTCAGTGTAGATCTCTTGAGGAAAGATATCTCTCATAAAGATCATCTTGAGGAAGCCGTTGAGATATCCAACAGATCAGCTTTTCACTGAGTTTAATGTGTTGAATATCATGCAGCTGTATATAAAATCTCTTCTTCTGTTCATTAAAAGCAACAAAACAGAAATATTTACCGCCATACGACACGAGTACCCTACTAGAAACAGGTTAAATTTTGGCTACGACATTCCCCATTTAACGTTCAGCTCAATCCGATACTCATCCTTCTACATTGCACACATTTTGTACAGAAATTTAACCCCCGAAATAATTCTTGCTGAGGAGGACAGTGTCTCAGTGTTTAAGAGGAGGGTTTGTGAGTGGCTACAACGTGTGGGGCGGGCTGAAGCAGAGACGCTGATAAGGTCACCGTATACGAACACATGATTACGTTTATTTCCTTATCGCTATCTAATTTGAAAGGCTTCGGATGTTCCTGATAATATGAACTGATTTATACTCATTATATTACTTAAATATTACATAATTAATAATTTATTTTTTATGCAGCCATTACTGTTTAGTTTATATTCATTTTTTATTTTTGTTTATAATTATTAATTTGAAGTGGGAGCGAAATTAAGTGTGGACTGCCGTCATGGACTCTTCCTCTGCGCACAGATCAACAGTCTATGCAGAGGAACATTTTCCATGTTTCTATGACCATGTAATTCCATGTATATATTCTCTTTTTGGAAATAAATAAATAAAAAATAAATAAAAAAAAAAAGATCGTGGTCTTAATATTGACTCTGGTGAGAGTGACTCTATGAGCCTAAGTTCTTCTTAGGCTCATAAGGACCAAATGACGAGAAAGAACCAGAAGTCAGATATGAGATCTCAAGGTCCAGGTCACTTTTTCAAGGAGGATGCCCATTATTTTGGAACAGACGGTGTCCACTGAAATAACTCACAGTTTTTGTGTAGCCTCCAGACGGGGCCTTCCCTAACAGGGTTAGTGGAAGAATGTGTGCTCCACATTGTCGCGAACACTTGGGCAGTAGATACATTTTGGAGAACCGGTTTTACTCAACAGTGCAAGTATGACTTGAAATACCTGAGGAACTGAGACATGTAGAGTAGTCTTTGATGAGCCGCACAGATACGGTAGAATGCGGAAAGTGTTACAAAGGCAACCAACATATCGACCCACCTTGCCAAGTTGAAGGCATTCTCGACATCAAATGTAACAAAAAGCACTACTCGGCGTGAGAAATGGTTGTGGCTCTCAGTTATCTCCACAGCTCGTTGGACTTTGAGGATTGTATAAATTTTTGATCGTCCCTTTCTGAAGCCATACTGACCGCCAAAGTCCCCAGCAGCTTTTTAAGATGGAGAGAGGTCTGTAGGACAACAGTACCTCGGGGTCACCTTTATTCTTGCTGATGAGTAAAAGTCTGGTGGTTTTCTAAGGAGACAGAAATACTCCTTCAACCAAAAGATTTCCTTTAAGGCCTTGCTGGAAATCCCATCTAGACCAGAGTTGTTGATCAGGGAGAGAACAGTCGTCTCCAACTCCGTGTAGCGAAAAGCGGGACGTCATCTACCCGTCTGAAGTGAGGTAGCAACTGAAGAATATCACATCCTACACCTGAACCAGATGAATCCTAGGCCACGCCCATGACTCCGTAGGAAAACTTGCTGCAAGTTTCACGCACAGAAAGCAGCAGAACCAAGACTCTGGAATCCAAAAAATTGGATCCCTGTCCCAATACTGTTCAGTGATAAGCAGGATGTCAACACGAGGTCAGGGAGCTGATCAAGAAGATTATCAGCTCCGCAGCATCTCTGAGCATTGGCTTGGCGGATGCTGATTATCAGCCCCTGCCTTTTGACCCAGTGTCCCCACTGGAGCATGACTCCTTGCAGAGGAAGCAGGAGAGACTATAGTTAAATTTATCCTTTTTGTGGCATTTCATATGCTACATAACTGACTCCACACTGGAGGCAGTTGGCACTTCGGTCGGGCTCCTTGAAGCCACGGGAGGAGTGATCGAACCCAAGACACCAGAAGCATCTTTTCACGATCAACCTCCGTTAAATCCTGCCGAAGTGTTTGAGGTGCTGGAGGCTAAGCAGTTTATTAGAGTGGTTTTCTCCCATTTCTGCAACCACAATGTAGTGCTGGCTCTGATCAGGTTTGGTTAATCAGACCTTCAATCCTTCATCCTCACAGCCTTGAAGACAATCCCACAGCCATCCTCTCGGAGCCTTGATGTCTCGAGTAATCTCGTCCTCAGTGGAAAGAGCCAGGTATCCTGGGATTCGACACCAAAACTGGAGCAGTTTTTTTTCTATCGTCTCATTTCATAAGGTACGCTGTTATGTGGTCACTCAGCTGCTACAAAAAAATCTTATTATTGCAGAAGAGAGCAGTTTGAGCCTTCTCTGATGCTGGTTGGCTTGATCACTGTAGACTTCTTCTCATTGACTTAAAGATTCTCATTATGTATAATCTTTTCATTTTTCAATGTTTGTTGTCAGTTAAGCACAACTATGACCATTTAACATCTGTAAATGAGTTACATAACCACCTAACTAGGTCTAATGACAAACTATTTGTACACAGAGTTAGGTTGAATAAAACACTGAAAAGCTTATTTGGTGACTACTTATTTTGAAAGCAATAATATTTTTACTGAAAAACAACATGGCTTTAGAAAAAATAGAAGTACCTCTCAAGCAGTCTCAAGACTTGTTAATGGTGTAGTTGATGAGCTGGAAAAAGGTTTTTTGTCTCTTTTCGCTCCTTTGATATGACCAAGGCCTTCGAAACGGTTTAGCATAATCTACTTTGCAATAAGCTATCTTACTATGGGCTTTCAAACAACTCAGTAAAACTTATATTGTCTTACTTGCAAAATAGAACACAATTTGATTTTAACAATGGTAACTATTCCAAAGGTCTAATTGTGCAGTATGGCGTCCAGCAAGGGTCAATTTTAGGCCCCATACTTTTTAATATATACATTAATGATTTGCCAACTAACATAGATAATAATTACAATGATGGTTTTTTATTTGCTGATGATTTTGGATTAACAGTTATTTGTAGAAACAAAGAGTTTCCTGATTTTAATTTTAATAGAAGCTCACTCATACTTGAAAGCTGGTGTTCCGCAAATAACTTATCCTTAAATAGGGAAAAAATCTGTGATATTAATTTTAGTTATAATAGAAGAATACCAGTAGAGGGCAGTTGTGATTCACTAAAATTCTTAGGTATTATGTTGGACTTTAGTTTAAGTTGGACTTGCCATGTTGAATTGGTAATTAAAGTTGTCTAAAGGGCTGTTTTTACTTAGTTCATGTTTGAACCAGGATGTTCTTTTGAATGTTTATTTTGCTCAAATACACAGTATCATTAATTATGGTGTCATTTTTTTGGGGAAAAAGTTCTTCTTGTAATAAAATATTGGTTCTTCAAAAAAGAGAGGTTAGAATTATATGCAATGTTCCTTAAGTCACTGTAAACCACTTATTCAAAAATTAAAAATCTTGACACTTCTGTCTCTTTACATTCTATCATCTAGGCTATTTGTAATGTTCATAGCGATATTAGTACCTTCCTCACAAATAGTGATTTTCATGAGCACAATACGAGGAATACAAACAATCTAAGGGTATATCAATATCGCTTTACCTCCTCACAAAAGAACAATCATTATACGTCAATTAAACTTTTTAACAATCATCCTGCTTGGTTGACAATACTGCCTCCCCTGTCGTTCAGATCCAAAATAAAGGGAATTTTAATAAATGAGTCCTTCTATTATCTAAATTATTTTTTCAGTGTTAAATGGAATGATTATGGAAGAAATAATAAAAACATTTAATTTACCAGTCAACATGTCTACTCTGTAGGCACTTGTAATTTTCTGATTGTTTTTGTAAAAGCAGTAACCTATAATTAAAACTGAGATAAATTCTTAACCATCCTAGTTATTATGCTTTTTATGGTAATATCGCATCTATTGTCAATACCTGAACTGTACGTAATATTGACAGTTATAGATTGAATTAATGTCAATACCTGAACTGTATGTAATATTGACAGTTATAGATTGAATTAATGATTAACATGGTTTTTTCTAGTTGTGCTGATTGTATTATTTTATTTGTTGACTTTGACCATTATATTCATATATTAAACAGCAATAAAAATCTTTGAATCTTTGACGTTTTACACATAACAGTCCCAGTCAAGTTCTCTGTATTTCTTGTGATAAACTTACTCTTACTCTTACTCCTGTGGCCATGTAAACCCAAGATGGTTTTTAGCCTCGCCAACGACTCGCCTCCATTCGTCTCTATCTTCTGCCAATTCCACTGTTGCTCCCAAAAATCTTGTGTCCTTTAACACTTGATCTCTCCACCACAGTCTCGGTCTTCCAAGAGGTCTTTTACCATCGGGCCTGCCGTTGTAAACCTGTTTTATCAAGCTGGAGTTGTCTCTTCTCAATATGTGGCCAAGCCACCTTAGGCGCTTGCTTTTTATTAAAGCAACTATGTCCGGCTCATGATAGCTCTCTCTTAGTTCTCTATTTTTCCTGATTCTCCAAACTCCTGCTACATAAATAGGTCCAAATATTTTTCTTAGAACTTTATTTTCGAAAGTTATAAGCTTTTTTCTGAAGATTTTGTAAGTGCCCAAACTTCACAGCCATACAGAATTAGTGGTTGTAATATGGTCTTATAAATTCTGATTTTTGTCGTCTTACTTAGTAGTTTGCTGCTCAGCAGTTTGTTCAAACCCCAATAGCACCTGTCAGCTGTTTTTATTCTATTAAGAATTTCATTTTCTTCCTTATTACTACTAGCTATTGTTACTCCTAAATATTTAAATTCTTTGGTTAAATTAAAGCTATAGTTCAGCACTTTTAATGGTGTTGCTTCATTCACCTCTTCCCTACCTATCTTCATATACTGAGTTTTATCTTCGTTTACTACCAGTCCAACTTTCCTGGCTTCTATTAATAGAGTTACCGCTAAGTGTTTTAAGTCTTCTCTATTCTCTGCAATAATTGCCACATCATCTGCATAGGCTAATATATTTATTTTTCCATCAATATAGGCACCGCCTGCTGTCTCTTTCACTTTTCTTAGGGCTTCCTCTAAAACTAAATTGAATAATAGGGGAGATAAGCCATCTCCCTGCCTAACCCCTGTGCTAACCTCAAAACTGTCTGTGTAATCTCGTTCTACCCTTACTTTACATCGTGATCCCTCAACACACATTTTAATCAAATTTATTAACTTGTGTGGTATTTTGTATTTGTTAAGGAGCGACCACATTTTTTGCCTTATAATACTGTCATAGGCTTAAGTCAACATATTAAGTCAACAAATAATATATAAATATTCTTATTAAATTCCCAGTATTTACTTATAATATCTTTTAAAACAAATATTTGGTCTGTGGTTGACCTTCCCTTCATGAAACCTGCTTGGTGGTCTCCAACTATTTCTTCAATATACTTCTTCAATCTGTTCAACAGGATTTTAGAGAGTATTTTGTACGCTGCTTCCAATAAAGATATTCCTCTATAATTCTTACAATCTAATTTATCTCCTTTCTTAAGAACTGGTATAACCACTGCTTCTTTCCAGTCACCTGGCATCCTCTCTGTCCTCCAAATTTTGACTAACATTTTGTGCAAATATTGCTGTATTCTTCCTCCTCCATGTTTTACCATGTCCATTGTGATTGAACTCTCCCCTGGGGCTTTGCCATTTTTAAATGACTTTATACCTACTACAACTTCCTCGAAGGTTGGTTCAGGCACAAGCACATCTTCTGGTACTTCAACTGTTTCCATACTACTATCTTCATCCTCATCAATTAAGTCCCCATTCAAGAGGTTACTAAAATATTCTTTCCAAACATTCAGTACAGCCGTTCTTTCCCCCACCATCGACCCTGATTCATCTTTGATCCCGAAAGATTTCGGTTGGTAGCCTTTTCTGAAAAACCTTACTGACCTATAGAAATCTTTGGAGTTGTTTTTAGTTCTGTCTTCTTCTGCTATTTGCAATAGATTTTTTATGACGTATTTCCTCTTTTCTGATCTAAGAAATCTTGTGACTTCTCTATTCAGACTATTATATTTTTCTCTTGTTTCTTGTGTTTCATGTGTCAATAATTTTTGTTTCGCTTCTCTTCTCTGTTCTACGAGTTTCCTGCATTCCTCATTAAACCATGGTTTATTTGGTTTTCTTTTCTTACTAAAGACTTTAGTGGCTGATTCCTTCAATGCAGTTTTAAAATTTGTCCGCATGTTTTCTACTTCTTCTTCATCATCATTATTCTCTTCTTCCAGTATTGCAAATCTGTTTGACAGTTCTAACATAAATTCTTTGGCCTTTTTTTCTTCGAACAGTAACTGCGTTTCAACCTCTTTGTGCGTTTTCTTTTCAATCTTCAATCTTTGTCTCAATTTGACTAACACTAGGTTGGGATCCGTGCTGCAGCACGCTCCTCTAAGGCTTCTGACATCTGTCACTGTCGATAAGTAATAACATGGTCAATTTGGTTTTTTGTAATTCCATTTGGGGAATTCCATGTTACTTTGTGAATGTCTTTGTGGGGATATTTTGTACTCGCAACAAAAAGGTTTAGAGCATTAGCAACACTCAATAGTAGTACCCCATTTTCATTTGATTTTCATTCATCATGTAAACTGTGCTTTCCAGCTACTAGTGACCACATAGACTCTTTGCCAATTTTTGCATTGGCATCTCCTATTAGTAACTTTATATCATAACTAGGAAAGTTTGACACTACATCTTCTAATTGAGCATAGAAATCATCTTTATCATCTTCATCACTTTCTTCAGTTGGTGCATAAAAGCTAACCAAAGAGATATTCTTAAATTTACTGTTAATCCTAATGGTACATATTCTCTCACTAATTGGTTCAAACTTTATCACAGCCTCCAAAATTCTTTTTTTGATGGCAAACCCTACGCCTGCATAGTGTCTACCATCATCACAGCCGCTGTAAAGTACTTGGTAACTTTTTGTGTTTATTTTGCCACAAAAGGGCCATTTAGTCTCTTGCAGAGCAACTACATCCATGTTATACTTTTCAAGTTCTTCAGATACTATATCTATTTTTCCTGGCACTGCCAGGGTTCTTATTATCCAAGTTCCAAATCGTGTCCTTTGTATTGAGCCGGGTCCGTTTCCCAATAATTCCATCCTGTTCCGAGGCGTTTCTTTGGCGATTCGTAACAGAGGTAGGTGTATCTCATCTGTAGATAAATGCAGGTTTAGAGTCAATGATAAATAGTTTTTCCTAGCACGGGGAACAGAACAATAGGCTTTATAAATTGAATGACATAAATATTCAACAACAATCATCAATTGTATAAAATGTAAAAAATCCTAAGGCCTTGCAAATCTATGATGAGCTTCAAGCACAAAAAGGATAAACTTCCAGTTAAACATTTGATTAAACTTGAATCAGGGACTGAACTCAACTCAGTTGTTGTGAGGGATGTGTATATTGACTAGGATGGTGGCATCATCCTGTAATCCAGCTACTTGGAGGTCACGAATTGTGGATAGTTGTGAGCGATGGTCGGTGGGTGTAGTGTTTACTTGTGTCGATTAACGTCCACAATATTGAATACTACGTTAATCCGCAAAGACCAGCCTTATAATTAGAGCAGTTTGTAATTTAGAGGCAGTGGTTCGGATTCCACGTTAAAGAATAGGTCCCTTAGATATGCCATTGACTGTTAGGCTATTAATTAACAGTTAGCTGTCTAAGGAACATGTCAGCCTTAGTAACAAGACTACAAGATTGCTCCACAATCATCCTACATTTGTTTCTCATTCATTCTTGGCTTACAATACCTACCTTGTGGTGCAGTCGCCATTTCATTGATCTAATTTAATAATCCAATTTAATGGTAGGGTCGACAAACAAAAGATTGACTAAGTGAAAGAGCAAAACTACTCCTTGGACACTACTACACTATTACTTTCCTGGGAAAGTAATTCATGCAGTCCATTTCGAAAACATTTTTAAATAAATCGATACTATGTCCTATTTAGTGGCAACTTTAAGTGATTCAGATTTAGGCCTATCTATTGCAAGCATAAAAGAGAAGTCTGAGATTTATGAAAAGTTTCAAATGATTACATAATCTAAATAAATAAAACAAAGTCGTGTTAGTTACACCATTTATAACTCGAGAACGGCTGGACCGATTTTAATGATCTAAGATGTTTTGGATTTATCCTTACTCCAAGTAACATTTAGACACATTCAGTTTTTTATATAACCACATCAATATCAATGTTTCATTAACAGCTGATTATTTGCTTAATTTTCACCAGTCAACAGCTAACATTATTTTGTTTACTTTTAATTTGAGTTTTCCTTATATCCTTAAAATTAAGACATTTTTCACGGGTCAGCTAGTAAAGATGCTGAGATCGGCTAGTAATATAACGTGTGTATATATATATATATATATATATATATATATTATATGATATGATATGATTATATCATATATAATACAATATACGATAATATAACTTATAATAACGATCAATAAATTTATATAAATATATAAACAGTAAATTCTCTACTTACATTTCACCAAAGCGTATGTACAGAATATTTTGTAAATATGAGAAAATCTTACTAAAAACTTTAGTTCTAATACGAAAAAATACGAAAGCAGAGAAAACGGGAAGTTATAAATTGTGATTAGGTTATGTTTGAAATCAACATTTTATCATGATCGTATCGAGTCCAATGTTTATTTGATTTTTAGAATCAGTGTTGACAACATTATGACTGGTTACTACCCAATGCAGAACTCAAAACTACTTAATATTTCTCATTCCTGAGATCCCGATCCAATTTAAAGTTTTGTTTTATGTCTTTCTATGCCTCTCCGCGTTTTTTAACGTCTTGATGATGGGTTTTTAACTTATTCCACGTTTTTTTTTTGGCAGGTGGTAACTCTTTATGAGTACCTCCGCTCCTGCGAAGGTTATGTGGTGACTCCACCGTTAAGCGGTGTATACCCAAACTAAACCCACCTTCCCCCATCCGTCCAGACGTGTATGAGCAACTTACATACGGGCGAAAGGACTTCAGTTGCGCGAATCACATCATTAGCTTTCCAACTGTAGCTGCTGGATTACCTCTTGGAGTGTCTAGAACAATCAAATCAGAACAGGGCCGGAGCAAGTGAAATATCAGATGTTAATCAAAATATATTATAAGGTAAGAAGTGTCGACGCATTGCTGTGTCGGGCTGGACAGATCACGCTGTTCACCTACGCGGTGGATCATCCAGGATGGCGATGGGTCTGGACCTCCAGATCTCTGCAACGTCATGACGTCTACAGAGCTCCCTGATATGTTCCAGGTTGAACTCGGCTGCTTTCTGAAACAGTCCATGGGCTTTTGTTCTGTTAAATAGATCAAGAGTTGGGACTTCCAACGTCCCCATAATTACGGAGTTTCTGACGAACCACGGTTGTCGTGTGATTCGTCTAACCGACTTTGTCTGGATGACCTCTAGGCGTTTCCTGTTGGTCTTGCTGGCCAGAATCCACCACGCTTCTGAAGCATACATGATACAAGAGCGTACAATTAGAAGGAACATGGTGACCTCTTCGTCCTGACCGTGATTGGGCTCCTGGCTGCAAGAAGTGGTCACATCAGCCCCAGGGATCGCCGTTACCTCATCGACTTTCCTGTCAAAATGCTGTTTGAAACACAGGCGTGAGTCCAGGGTGACACCCAAGTACTTCACAGACGTCTTCCAAGGTATCCCCACTCCGTCTAGGGTGGATCTTGGGTGGAACTGCTCTCGGCATTTTTCGCCTCTTCCTGAAACAAATGGTTTACTTTTATCCACGTTGACTTTGATGCGCCACTGGCGGAGCCATATGGTGATAGGGCTCCGAAATTTAAATTACTGTCTTTGGTAAGCACAGTACGTTGTCTGTACTCAATGTTATTCTTACACATTACCCAACAAGGATCACCTTGGTTTGGTTACATTATTTAGTTAGGCCTACTACAAAGGCAGTTCTTCAGCTGACCTAATAATATTGGATAATTTTCTATATGCTTGCTGTTGACCTAAAAGTATTGATCTATTTTGGCACTGTAGTTTTATATTACAGTAGATGTCATTCAATAACTAGATTGATTAAAGTGGCCTTAAAAATGAAAGAGAGATACTGAGATGGAATTTAAAAATTGAAACTTACACTAAATCTCGTTTCCACAAACACCATCATTTCTCAATTACGCGTAAAGAGGTGCTGTATATGATAATATGTCCATGATTCAACTCTTCAGAAATATTAGCCGAGTACCTTTCCCACATACCTGCATTCTATACAGACTGGCAAACGCGGCCTCGTCGTGTGTTTTAATAATAAGGAATTATACAAAATAACATAAATGATCGTGAAGAAATTATATTTTCCTGAAACAGTAATCAATAGCCCAATGAAATGAACACAAAAGATAATAATAAACAAATAGGCTACTAACAAGAAAATTACGTTAAAACATTAAATAAAAATCAATAAACTATATTAACTGGACCAAATAAGTTCCAGATATGCAACATATAAATAACAAAGAGAATAAAAGTAATGGGCACGGACCCCTAAATATACGTTTATGTCTTTTTGGGGCTTTCCTATTTATTTAAGCCTGATTCATTACGATCATTTTCATATATAATACTTATATATTTGGAGAGTATAGTTGGAGAGTAGTATTCCATATCTACATAAGGATATACTAAGTAAGTAGTAAAAATTTCAAAGGGCTACTATATAAGTAGTTCCAAATATAATGGAGCATACATAAATCAGAAATAACATGGGTGGTATAGGAAGTTCTATGCCCCCTTAAAAATATAAAATTTTGCAACCTTTGAACTTATTATGCACGGAATTGTTAAAATCATGAAACAAAATATTTTTATATTGTGTTTTCTTGAGGCTAGGTTGCTCGATCGGGGATATATTATGTATGGAAAAGTTTCCCTCATCTCTGGGCCGCCATCGGCTCGGGGTTGATAGTCGATGTTATAACCGGTGAACCATGCCCACATCAGTATAACAGGTAGGGTGTAGCCGCTAGCGGTCATCCGTGGTGGGTGAAGGCACCAGCTCCTTCCCGGCTGAAGTGGTGCCTATCCAATGGCGTAGCAGAATATGCATCTAGTCTCTTGCGAAATCCACAATGCACTAGGGCAGATTTTCTCAACTTGTGGTCCGCGAGCAGTTTTTTGGAGGGAACGCAAAAACAATCTAATAAAATTTATTTTGTCAAATTTATTTTATTTTTGCTCTCATCAAAAGCACCTATGTCTGAAAGTAACAGGTTTAGTTTGTATAACAAAATGCATAGGCCTATGTAGCAATCTCAACACATGCCTATGAGTAGGGAAATATTTTCCCCTTTTACTTTCTCCCCTTATACATAGTACCTATATGGAGAAAGTATTGTTTTCGTCAAAATTTTCGAATTTGAGTTGAGGGTGGATATATCCATTTTGGGGTCCCCTGAATCCAAAAAAGTGGGTTTTGACGTGATGTCTGTCCGTCCGTGTGTCTCTGTGTGTGTGTGTGTGTGTGTGTGTGTGTGTGTGTGTGTGTGTGTGTGTGTGTATCTGGATGTGTATAGTACCACAGCCTACCCCGTTGGTCCAATTTAGATGAAATTTGGCATGTATGTACATATTCACGGTATCTCCAGGCTTTAAAGCGCCCAATGTTATTCTTATGGAGAATATTAAAAAATCAATTTCTTCCTTATTTTCCAACCGTTTTAGATGAAACTTGGTATGAAGCGTAAGGTCAAATCACCGAACAAAACCAGCTCAAAAAAGCTTGGTATTACCGGGGGGGGGGGGGTTCCCCCAATAAAATTTGAACAATTAATTTAACGTTGTCTCTTGTTTTTATTTTTAGAAATTGGATGATTATTTTTGAAACAATAAATTATTAAATGATATTTGGATTAACTTTGTAGAACACAATAGTTTTATTACATTGTCTTTTTTTCAATTTACTTAAGGGAGAAAGTATGTGTCAGTCCACTGGTACCGTTTATTTACTTTCTCCCCTTATACATAGTATATGGAGAAAGTATTGTTTTCGTCAAAATTTTCGAATTTGAGTTGAGGGTGGATATATCCGTTTTGGGGTCCCCTGAATCCAAAAAAGTGGGTTTTGGCGTGATGTCTGTCCGTCCGGGTGTTGTGTGTGTGTGTGTGTGTGTGTGTGTGTGTGTCTGGATGTGTACAGTGCCACAGCCTACCCCGTTGGTCCGATTTAGATTAAATTTGGCATGTATATATATAGTCACCGTATCTCCAGGTGTTTTTTTCATTTTTTTGAATTTTTGATTTTTTAAGGGTAAGTTCACCCCTAAAAACCCTTAAAAAACGTGAAAAATCCAATTTTCTCAAAAACGGCTCTAACGATTTTGATTAAAATTTGATAGCTTATAGAACACAGAGTAATAAATAATTTGACACCACCCGCATGTCTGTAAAAATGACGGTTCAAAAGTTATGAGCTTTTAAATGTCAAAAAAATCCATTTTTTTAAATTTTCAGCGAAAACAATAAAAGAAAATATAACTTGACTGGTACCATTGAAACCAACTTAAAAAACTAAACAAATTAGTATTTTGAATTATTTGTCTACGACTAACGGTTCCAGAGAAAAGTTAAATTTACTGTCCACGATAAACGCAGTACGTTGTCTGAAAGCGCCCAATGTTATTCTTATGGAGAATATAAAAAAATCAATTTCTTCCTTACTTTCCAACCGTTTTCCATGAAAATTGGTATGAAGTGTACGGTCAAATCACTGAACAAAACCAGCTCAAAAAAGCTTTGTATTACCGGGGGGGGGGGGTTTCCCCCATGGAATTTGAACAATAAATTATTAAATGATATTTAGAATAACTTTGTAGAACATGATAGTTTTATTACAGATTGTCTTTTTTAAATTTACTTAAGGGAGAAAGTATGTGTCAGTCCACTGGTACCGTTTATTTGTAAGAGGTTATCGAAGGGGGCAGGGTAATTTCAGGGGCTCCCTTAAGATACATAATTAATTATGAGGTTTCACGAGTAGATGAAGTTTGAGAACCCCTGCTCGAGGTCTTTGTGTTTTCTGTCAGAGTGCAGATCAGCTGTAATGCACCGGACCAGCAAACCGTCCCAATGCTAGGGACCGTTAGTTTTATAGTGGATGAGAGTACCATGCACACGCCAGAGAAAACACCCATAACTGACGGTTTCACCGATCGTAATAATGTGTATACAATTAATTGTCTTCACAATTCACTCAAATACACCATTTTAATTCAGGAAGAATAAATTAGAATGAAATTTCCATATTTTGGTAAGAATAGTCAGCTGATCATGCACTTCAACCTTATCATAAAAAATATTCATTTATACGTTACCTCAAAAGGCAATGAGGCAATCTTAGGGACCTCAATATTCTTGCTGCCCTTTTAGATGGAAATGTTTTCACTGTCGTTGCTGAATTTCCCAGAACGTTTGGAATAACGTTTGGTGCCAACTTTATTTTCTCGAGCCTTGTCAGTAGCCCCTTGTAGGATTATTGTCTGTAGGTTGATGACTTTGATTTTTTTAAGTACATCCTGCTGGAGGCAGCCAAGGTGGGTAGTTTTGAAGCCTGGCTGACTCTGCCACGGGCATTTCACTAAAACTGAGGTTTTCCAATATTTTACAAGACATAAAACTAATTAGTTTATAAAATTGTTAATAAACGAGTATTCTAAAAAAAATAACCCTAAGGCTCTATCATAAACTTATATTTCAATAGGAATGAATTTTTCAAGAATGCCCACATGCGACTAAATTACATTGGCAAACCAAAAATAATTCACATATTTGTAAATGCATAATAACTTGTTCATAGCTTAAAATATAACTTGCAGAACTTGCTGAAGTTTGTAAACAAGCTTATTTACATGCTGTTTCAAAGTCAAAGCTGATCGAGATCAACTTTATAATATAAATAAACTAATTAGCAACGTGCTCCATGCATCCATGGTTTGGAATAGTACCCCAGAACGTCGTCAGATGACTAGATAGCTAACGGGTTGCTTAATGACGATCTAACCTCGTCAAACCGCCTTGACTATTTTCTGTATCAAATATATTATGCTATTCTTGTTTTATTCAAATAGTCTATCTAGTGAAAATGTTAGGCAGCTAACCAGACTACACAATCATGCTCTACGTAGCATTAACACGCATTCCCATACGATAGGTTAAATACCGACATATAAAAACTTTACTAATGTTTATTGCCTTTGAGAAATAATGTTGGACGTGTTTATTTTAATCATTAGTTAAATTCTTGTTTGAAAGACATTGTTGGTGATGGTGTTGCTTCTCTAGTTAGTTGATCTATCTTTCGAATTGTGAAACCTGTTCTAAGTAATTCCCTCTCATGAACTCTGAACCCTTGGGTAGGCCTATCTCTTGCTCCCGTACCTCCGCTGGGAGCCGTCCCCCTGGCCGTCGTCCGTGTGTCACCGTCACCGAGCGATCTGTTCACAATTAGTCCCGGACTTTCCCCGTGGGTGTGCCGCTGTCCCTGAGTCGAGCTCTGATTCCAGTTGTTTCTGGGTTAGGCCCCAACTTTCGCCAAATCGTTAGTGACCTTTGGCACCGAAAGAGTCTACTACAAGCAAAACAGCCGGCGCCTACAAGGCGCATAAAATATGTAAACAAATTGACAAGATAATACAGTATGTGAATTGATGTTAAAAATGTCAGTATTTTAACTATAAATAAATAAAGTTTATGAACATTTAGGTTAGGTATGTATCTCACCTTTGAATTGAATCTTAAAAACTGAAGTCTCACTTTCAACTTTGTTATGGCCAGTCTTGCTCAATAACAGTGAGATGGACACCTTGAATAAAAAGTTCGTGGTGCAATTTTAATTCCTTAATATTATGTTTTCAAAATATGAGATTGATGTTACTGTTTTTGCTTATTACATAGAATTACCTCATGAAATGGCGACCTACCCAGGCAGGAATGAGGTATTTAAAGTCAAGTATGAATCATAAATAAAATGTAAGATGGTTGAGGCGCGATCTTGTAGTTTTGATACTGACTACGGGATATTGTAACAAAGGGCCCGGGGTCAGTAATGGGAGTCATTGGGCTCGCAGGGTAGGCTTCGAGAAGGAGTCCTGTAGCATGGGGACAAAGTTAATAGTTAAATTCAAGTATTTATTTATTGTTTTCGCACCAAATAAAGGTGCGGTATTCAACACTTTTATTTGTGGAGCCTCTAACATTCAGTAACCCTTTACAAACTGTTCAGAAAACCATTGTAGTTTCTTGAGAATTCTTACTTTCTTACACCTTACATATCCGTAGACATATCCGTTTTGAGACTCCCTAAACCTAAAAGTGGGTTTCGGTCTGATGTCTACTGTGTACAAACCCTGAGACTACACGGATCGTCCGGTTTTTATGAAATTTCGTATAAAGGTGCACTTTGCCCAAAAATCTAGACTTTATTTTTAAGAGAAGTTAACCACTAAATACCCTTAGAATTTTTGAAAAATACAATTTTCTCAAAATCCGAATTGAAATACGAAGTTCACTAAAAAATCAATTTCTTCCTCATTGATGAGCCGTTTTGCATGCAACTTGCAAAATACATTACCCAACAAAAGTTAGTTTTTATATTGTAGTAGGTATATTTAATAACTGGATTTTTTTTTAGGTCTCATCACGGGACATGGACATATGAGGAAACATCTTGCTCGAATGGGACTCTTCCCCGGAGATCCAATCTGCAGGAAGTGTGGGCAGTCCGAGGAGACTGCTGATCATCTGCTGTATGACTGCACCGAGCTTGCCGGGGTGAGAGCAGCCACTCTCGGCGTCATGGAGAGGGGTCGTCACCTTCCCCGGGAGGAGCTAGTGGGTAGACTGCGGCAGTTTGTCAGGTTTTTAAACTTGGAAGGTCCGTGAAACATTAAATCAACAGGGGTGCACAAAAAGCCACATGGCTGACGTGCTATAGGAACTCTGTTCCGCCCCTTTGTGTAATGTAATGTAATGTAAGTGGTCTTGAAATAAATAATATAAATAAATTAAATAAAGACATATTGGGACAAAATTCAACTTCTCAAAATCCGGTCTAACCATTTTAATTGAAATTTCATGGTTTATAGCTTTTACGGTCCCAAATAATTTGACACCACCCATAAGTCTATAAAACTACCAGTTCAAAAATTATGGATTTTTAAATTTCAAAAGATAATTTTTTAAATCTTCTGTAAAAACAGAAATTTTATGAAATAATAATATAACTACCACCACTAACATCAGCTTAAAAACTAAACAAATTATTATTATTATCATTAGTCTACGACCAACAGTTAGGTCTACAGAGAAAAGTTGAATTTTATGTCCATAGTGAACGCAGTTCGTTGTCTGAAAGCATCCAATGCTATTCTTATGGAGAATATAAAAAATCGGTTTCTCAGCTATTTCTTAACAATTTTTAACCATAAAACTTGGGAAGCTACTACCCCCATCATGGTGATGGAGTGGTCATATCAAGGGTTGGGTTGATGGATCTGAGATAGTGCCCGACCGTAGGGCCTACGTCACAGAATTATAGCATTTAACAAACTATATGTTTTAAACAATGAAGCAGTATGACGGAGAATGTTTTTCGTCATACTGTTTCAAAAACATGTTTTAGATACATGTGTTGAAGTGCTATATTGAGCTATACATCTACTGTTCCTTTTCTTCCTAGGACTAAACCTATCATTATGATGATTTTTTTTAGTCCTACGCCTCAAAAGATCATTGTTGATGATACTTATGATTCGTGGTCAGCATTTGATTGTTAATGTTTGTTTGATAAAGTAACTGCAAGAATCACTATCGATTTTTTGTCTATTTCGGATGTTCTAGATATCGATGATAAAACTGGTATTCGACTACTAAATCAAAGAGTCTAGGAATTTTACAACCGCGCCTAATCTATTCGTCATCGCAGGGTGCCATAAAAGTGTCAAAACCCGTGGTCCGGAACTTTGGCAACCGCTGTCCTTCCTGGCGGGAATTTCAGGGATTTCGTTCGTGCCGGGCGGGGTTGAGGGTGACGGAGAAAACGCGCTAGAGAAGGCCGAGAGGGGAGGACGCGGGCGAAGACAGACAAAGAATAACAAAGTACAACGCATGATACCCCATTTCTTTGAAGCGTGAGATTACTAACCGTCTAAGAACTGTCTGTTGTCTAGTTTGAACCATTTTTAGAGGTACAATATTTTTAATTGCATCGGTCTTATTTTTAAACCCATACCTTCTTGAGGGAAGATTTAACGATTAATATTTCTTTAAAATCAGAAAGACTTGTAACTTATTCTTACTTGAAAGATATTCGGAATTTGCGGAATCAATTAAACGACATAATACGAATCAATACGAGTGACATACACTTTGTTTTATTCGTTACAAATACAAATTGGTATAAGACATTTAAGAATACGGTATAGGCGTTATGTAAATTTCACTTGTATTGTTTAGAAATTATTAATGTGTTGTGGACATACATCTTGTAACGTCCACTGTAAAATAATGTAATTTGTTCAGAGGACTTGGCTTGTGCATAGCCAGTTCTCCGTAGTCGTGAATAGCCTGCTTGGGTCTCCTACTTGAAATAACTGTATATAATAGAGGTGCCCTTGCCACTGCTTCTTGCCGTCTCGCTCTTACATCTCCTGATTTCGGGCGAGAGAGGAACTTTAAGGGATAAGAGTGATAATTTGTGGGATTAAACAATGAGACAGGGATTTTCAGGGAGAAAAGGGAGAATTTTTTTGATGAATCTGAGGTTGCCAAAAAGGCCGCGGTCGAGGGCTAATTAGGGTTCCTACCCTCGTTGGGGCTGGGCGGTTGCCAAAAATTCGTTTCCCTAATTCGAACTATTGTTGATACAAAATTATCAACAGTCCTTACTAAGGAACATGTCAGCTTTAGTTAGTAACAAGACTACAAGATCGCGCCACAATCATCTTGCACTCAATCCTCATTCATACTTGGCTTCATACTTCAATACCTACCAAGTGGTATGGTCGCTATTTCTAATCTAATTAAGTAAGTTGAACAGAAGGTTGTAGCTTTTAATTTCTATAAATTTCAAACTTATTTAAAGTCCCCCGCACTGTACGGGACGCATAGGGTTTTGCCCTCTTGAGTGCCGCTGATGCGTAGCCTTTCAAGTTAGCCGTTATACAGGATTACAGTGATTGCGGATTACGCCCAAGTTGGCCGGTTCTAATACAATTATTCGAACTAGATTTATAACGAGTGGAAACTAAATCACAGGACAAAAAGAGAGCACAATTGTTGAAATTACACATTCCGAGAGACGACGCCGCGGCGCGACGATCACGCACAACACGGGACGAGGAAGGATCCTGGAGGAAGGACAAGAGGCAGCCTTGGAGTCGGACCCAGTGACCTGGATAGCGGACTGCGGCGGCTGTAGTGGTAGTGGTAGTGGTGGCCGGGTGTCGGTGACGACGACAGCCACTAGACAGTGGTGCAGTGCTGCGAGTGGTGCTAGCGAGGACAACGTGTTAACGGGGTGAGGGTGCGGTCAAAACGGTATGTGAACGTGTGTAAATCATTTATTAACGGTATAGTTTTCGTTTCGAAAGTGTTAGATGTCGCTTGATGTAGTTTTAAGGTTAGGACTTTGTGTTTACAAGCATGCAATATTTAATTTTTATAAAATAATGTAATCTGTATTTGTATGATCCCATCCCTCCCGAGCGTACTCCAGGAATAGGATTATGTAAATTACTGATTATGAACGAAATTAAATCTCGCTTGAATAACCAAGGATTAAATTAGTTCTCGGATTAAACTATTAATTAACTATCAACGTTATTGTGTGTTCTTTTTTCAACCAATTGAAACTTTGTGTCAAGCATAAACTGTGGTTTAGACACCGTATTGAAAAATAAATTACGATAAACTGGTACTATATAGCCCGGAGGTGCGTTACTCTGTGAATCACATGTAAGATAATATACAGTATTACTGTTGATGTTTAACTAAGAAATATTTAGATAATCTAAAAAATACTATGCCGTATAAAATTTTGTATTTAGATAACATTATTTTTTAATTAGTATTTTAGTGTTGTAATTACATTTATGCATCGTCATTTCTTTTATTCTTTGGTTGAATTAACTATAGGCAGAAAAAGCCAATTTAACTTAATCTAACGATTTCAACATATTTTAACTTTTAGTTACAGTGTTCTATGCATGGATTTGATCACGTAGGTATTGCAAATTTCAATATAACTGTAAGACAACAAAATCATGTCCTCTCAGCAAGTATCGTACGTTGAAAAATAAACAGTATCCGTTCAAGCCAATCCCTCAGTTTCGTAAACTATAAACTTAAGTTCTAAAATCATACGTTAAAGTTGTTCCCACAAATAGAATCCTTCTATAAACTTTGGAGCATACGAAATAAACTCTAGTCCCATATATTCCACGCAGCATTGAAATGTACGATGAAATTAAACATTTGACACAAAACATCGTGTTACGTTTTATGTCAAATTTTTTCAAACATTAACATAGCCAAAATGTGGCAGGGCTGCGGAATATGCTACAACGAAAGGCAACAGTTTACGGATGCTTTAGTATTGTACATGACACAATATATACAAGAATATCATACAAGACGCTAAGAGGTCCTAGATCTGACAGTTGCCACAGGCTGATCCAAGTGAGCCACATCCAAGTTGAGGATTTTGACAAATTCAGCATGACTGGCCTGAAGACTAAGAAGATTGAAAGAAGATTGATTCATCAGAACGTTACCAAATGACAGCTAGTACAACTATATAAGCTGCAAGTATTTTATTTTTAAAAATTCATTGTGGAGTCCGTGATTGGTGCGTTTCTGTTTAGTGAAATATTTTTTCCTAAAAATATTATTTCCTGAGGTATTCCTATACCTCAGTATGACAATCAGTGTGGTTACCACTATGTGCAATTGCTGCATTCCGCTCGTAACACAATTAGTGCTTAAAGGGAATACCTCAGTGTGACACTGTAGTTCACTCGGCAGATGCGGCAGTCGATGCCGAGGTTTATACTGTGAGAAATACTGTTATGCGACCTTGGAGAGTCATTCAATGTGTACCACTTTCTCTCCTGGCATTCACTCGGGCACCCGAATCATCACCGGTTTGCATAGGCTTAATTTAAAACATTTTTACAATTGTGTAAAACTATTCTAAAACCAGACTAAGGGTTTAATTATTATTTTAATCTAAATCTTCATATGTTCTCTAATGTCGTGATTTGAAATTTTAAAATTAAGGATAGCACTGACTTAGCAAAATAGCAGGATGACAGGATCACTTACAAATGTATCTCAACAGATTGCTGCGCCGTATTATAAACATCCATTGGCCTGAGACAATTTTAAGTTGTGGATGGTGTCAGATTAGCCAAAAATAAGTCTGCAGATCAGGGGGAGGAGGGGATGGAGTTGGATAAGTCAGACACTGAGAGTCGTATGATAAAGTTGATGAAAGACCCTAGACGGGAATCCGGAAGGAGCTAGAAGGATAAGTAGACCCCGAAAACCTGGAAGAGTCTTTAGAAAAGGAAGAATCAAGTAAACAAGACATGGGAAGAGCTGGAATCACCTGCTAGCGATAAAGACAGTTGGAAAGCTATTCTAGTTGTCCTATTCTCCCAGGCGAGATGAAGAAAATAAGTCAACTAATTCAGGAAAATATAATATAGGGGTCAAATTAAAGACACTAACATAACAGGAATTCGGAAATACCTTACTTCCTGGCCACACATTGTAACTTGTAGATCCTAGTCGGGCTGTACGATATGTGTCACTCAGTCGGAAATGCCCAGAGGTCTATCCTGTGTTTCGTACATTCACCACCACATCTGGGCCACGCACAGACCTACCATCAACCCAAACTTCCTAATCGATAGAAAGGAAGAGGCGTGTTCGAATACGGCTATAAATGGCATGTATTGTAATGGCAATTTTATGAGGCTCGTTGGAGTCTGCCAGATTAAATTATCCATTGAATTGATTAATAATTGAATGAATTATTTAATTTCCATTTTAGCGAATTTCCCATAGGGAAGAAGCTATTACCGTAGGTCTCATGGCAAGAGTTAAGTCCGAGACCATGTTATTTTTTCTTCTTAGGTGCCCAGAGACCAAAAACATTATCCATTGAATTGATTAATAATTGAATGAATTACTTAATTTCCATTTTAGCGAATTTCCCATAGGGAAGAAGCTATTACCGTAGGTCTCATGGCAAGAGTTAAGTTATTTTTTCTTCTTAGGTGCCCAGAGACCAAAAACAATAGTCGTTAAAATTTATATATATATATATATATATATATATATATATGTGTGTGTGTGTGTGTGTGTGTGTGTGTGTGTGTGTGTGTGTCTGTGAACACGATAACTCTCGTAAAAATGGTCCGATCCAGACCAAATTTGGTAGAGACGTGTATTCCTACAAATGCTCGGACGAGTTCGTAAACCAGACATATCGGTCAATGGGAACGGGTAGTTTGGGGGGGTTTTGTACCCCAAAATGGGATTTTTTGCGTTTTTCACATGTAATTTCTAAGACACACTTATTTCTGTAAGCGAAATAAGATACACTCAACTGACTAATGTTTGCTATGCTTTACTGCAAAGTATAAGAGAAAGGCAAGCGTACGTGATGACATCCGTGAATAAATATAAGTGTGTTAGCCAGTGTATTTCTGAGTTGAAATGCATTTACAGTGTCATTGGACTCAATCCTATATTGCTAATGAAATGCTTGTGAGTCAGCAACACGTGCAAGTGGCTAACAACGCGAATCACTGGTGACGCTCCTCGGAACTGGCGGTCGACGGGCAATTAGGCGAGGAGCCGAGGAGTGAGGGGCGAGGGCCGGTCACATAACCCAGATAACGACAGTTCCGGCTGCGCAGGTGGAGGTGGAGGGGAACAGGTGGAGTCTGGAGTCATCAGGTCTCGCAATAGGCTTGGGAGATCATCCAATCAATTTGACCTAATGACATGCTTTCTCATATTCGTGGAATTTCCTCGAATATGCGTACGGTGAAATACCATCATATTTATCCACACGGATAGATTTACAGGTTATTTAATTAGAGTTACAACTAAGGATTGAGGACAGGAAATGTAATTTTTTATAAGCTTTTACATCCACTAATTCCTTTGTATTCTTATTCGTTAAACGTATACCTAACCAGGTGAGTATGAGAGAAGAGTGCGTTTAATGAGTTTTATGACATGTCGCTTTGTTACTAACAAAGATCAGCAGATTTGCCAGGATTATTTACTAATAGCACAATTAGTAATGTGACTAATATGGATAAAACTGAAGCTTGAAGACCTGTATTCTTGTAACCATATCTAAATAGTTACTTGCTATTAACTGGCTGGATGGTTCAGTGGTTAGTAGGTTAACCCGCTTCATAATCTAAAGGTCGCCGGTTCGATCCTTAAAAAAATCTTTACACAATATTGGGTTGGTTCGATACTGGACCTTGTCTTTGTTCATTGGACGGTGGCGACGTCCTGTAATCCAGCTTCTTGGAGGTCACGAATTGTGTAGTTGTGAGCGATGGTCGGTGGGTGTAGTGTTCTCTTGTGTGGATTAACGCCCGCACTATTGAGTACTACGTTAATCAGCGAAAATCACTCTCATAATTAGACCAGTTCGTAATTGAGAGGCAGTGGTTCGGACTCCACGTTAAACTGTAGGCCCCTTAGATATGTCATTGACTGTTGGGCTATTAATTAACAGTTCTGTCCAAGGAACATGTCAGCTTTAGTCAGCAACAAGACTACAAGATCACGCCACAATCACCATACACTCATTTCTCATTCATACATTGTTTAAAATACCTACTTGGGTAAGTTGCCTTTTTAGTTAAAAGTAGAAGAGGAAGTATAATGATCTAACAAATAAATCAGCTGTTTTATCAGAAACAAAGCAACAAATCAACATATCCATTACAGGCCTACTCATTACACTCACCCTTCACTCGAAATCGCCTTAAAATATTTACTTAGTAGTTAGATTGGTGTCTTAAATCCGACATGAATGAATGAATATGACTACTTCATCCATTATGATGTTTTCTTTGACGAGTTTGTACGAGAACCTTACAAAATACTTATTAACTCAATTAAGATTTTCAATACGGTCTTTCTCAAATAGAATAGTTTACTCAACAGGAAACTATTTTGTACTGAAAATATATTAAAACAAAAAATGAAATATTGTCCGTTTGATCTACTCATTAGTGATTATGTTTGATGAAGAAGAGTAATGTTCGTTGATAAATATTTTACTTAGATTTTTGAAGAATAATAATTCTTCAGTATGTTGCATGAGGTTCGCTATTCTGAAATTCCAGCTCCGGTGAGAAATTCAATACGCTTTTTACAGGATGTCCCAAATAAAAACCGGATGCCAAAAGTATAGGGACCGGTTCTATTTGGGACAAGCTGTTAGGTTCCTGATAAGTCACCAGTGGATGTTCTAGTATATACGGATGAAGATGTAGATGTCGCTGCGTTAAAGAATTGCAGAAATAAAACCTCATAAAAGGAATATTCTGGAATAGTCTTCTATAACTTTGACCTATATCGTGTGCCTGTAACGCGACATATTTGGTGCTAATTTATAGTTTATGAGAATTTTTATAATTAATAATCAAAATATTCCGACATCTTCATTGGCACTCTGATATTTCAATAAAATGTACATGTTTAAATCTCAATAAGTTGAAACAACTGTAAGGCTGAGCATGCTACTGACTGCGATGCTGCAAACAATCTATGAATGTTAAAATGTAAAAACAGTGTCCAAAATTATAATATTTACTTTTAGTATATGTTCTTGTTTTTGTAGGTATGTTTATTATTACACGAATACTGTGTATTTATATTATTTTTAGTAAACACACCTACTGTAATGGATATGACAAGTTATGCTGCAAGTAATATTACTAATAGACCCAGTAGTAGTGTTTATATGTACAGTAGTGTTATTACAAATAATCCTGTGTTTATTTAATTCTATGTTATCTTTAAATTCATTTAATGTTTGGGGAATACAATTTTTTAAACGACTAACAATAAGACCGTCCTTTATACGGGTTGTAGGATTCAGTAAAAGAAGATAGATTATCATACCAAAATGAAAACCTGAAATCCTAATCAAATCAGTACATAGAAAATAAATAAATTCCCAGCTTTATTATATAGCATTGCTTTACAATTAAATAGATTAGAACATTTAAACTATTAATAAAATTCGTTATACGTTAAAATAACTTTTTAATATAGTATGAGTTTAAAATTACGGACCAATATAAACAAACTAATATTGATTTTAATTTGACAGCTGTTTGTTTTCTTTCTTTTAAATCATCAAACCATTAAGAGTTAAAAACTACAAAGACAGCTGATTTTTACCAGTAGGTGATTCATTGAAAACCGAAAGCAAAATGATTACCATTAGATTACCATTTGAAATGGCGACCTACCCAGGTAGGTATTTTAAGCCAAGTATAAATGAGAAATGATTGTGGGATGATTGTGGCGCGATCTTGTAGTCTTGTTACTGACTAAGGACAAAGTTCCTTAGACAGGACTGTTAATTAATAGCCCAACAGCCGATGGCAACTAAGGGACCTACAGTTTAACGTGGAATTCGAACCACGGCCTCTGAATTACGAATTGGTCTAATTATGAGGATGGTATTTTGCGGATTTACGTAGTATACAATAGTGCGGACGTTAATCCACACAAGAGAACACTACACCCACCGACCATCGCTCATAACTATCCACAATTCGTGACCTCCAAGTAGCTGGATTACAGGACGTCGCCACCGTCCCAGTCTATGGTATATATACATAATGGGACTATTATGGCATAAAAAGTAGAGTTTTAAATGCTCTTCATTTACTTTTCAAGGAGCGGCGGACAATTTAAAGCATTGAAAAACCTTCTCTTGAATGTAGAGAATGCATGAAATAAGTGTAATTTTTATCAGTTACCCCGTTTTTTCGAGAAGACGGCGTAAAATGCCTCTTGGAGCGTCACAGGCAAGTAGATGGACGGACACAAATTGAGATGAGACTTGTTTCGACTTCTCTAAAGCATGAAACGTAAAAATAACTAAAAAATTAATAAATCTAAATCTAAAATAATAAATTAAGAAATGTACAGACAAAACTCTAATTTTATTTATGTCGATAAAAGATAACAACTATTAACCATATAACATAACATATTATTGGTATATTTTCACTCGTATAGGTCTAATCTGTGTGGTGGTCCGTTGTAGATGTCGGCGAGGTATCCAACTGTAGATTACCGTGCTAGTGTGAGTGGTCGTCATTACGGATCTCTGAGGCGCAGCTGTTGCACCTGTAATCCTGGCGACCAGCTAGCTGTATAATAAGTGAGTGACTATCAAAGTGGAATATTGTCGCTCAGTGCTGGTGACGTCACGGGGAATGACCTAATGGACAAACTGGACGTGTTCATGAGAACTCACGTGGTGGATGTGAAAGTGCCCGAGGTGGTTAGGAGTGCCAGACAACTGACGCAAATCACGCGTAAGTAGTACCAACTGGTTATAAGTAGGCTTAATCTACCAACTTGCCTTTGTTTGAAATCCATAGTTGATGATGTCATTGATGTGTTTATGTTATTAAGATTTTAACAACAAATTTACACGACGTTTCGGAACCTGAAATCCGATCCCGCCCTCAGACGAGCTGAAACCTAAAACATGATAAGATTAGTTTGACGTTTCTAAACGTCGTGAGATTTTGTTGGAAAATCTCCGCTGCAAAAATCTATGCCTAAATAGTATTGACTGTTTTTTTTATAAACCATGTCAAAATGAATCGCCTTGATTTGCCTGTCTCAACAATGAAAGCTAAAAAATTTTTCTATTAGATATCATGATAATAACTTACATGAAATGTGTGTTTGATCTAAAAACATACAATTAATGAATTCAAATAAACATAAACATTTATTCAAGTACGTATCAACATTTCATTAAAATCTTTTGACTCTGGGGGGTGTTGGCAATTCGCACGACCAAAATTATGTCTTAGCTCTTGGGTCGATGGCAACCTCGCCTATATCGACCAGTTATAAAAGTGAACTCGTGTACTTTTGGCAACCGCTGTTCTCTGTGGACAGGAGTTCTTGCCGGGCTGGTTGTGGGTGAGGGAGAAAGCGATCTAGTGAAAGTGAGGGGAGGCGGCGGGCGAAGGCAGACGGAAATAACAAAGCACAACGCAACCCACCTCAAGTGAGATTACTAAGTCCTAAGAACTGTCTAAAGAGACTATGTTTAGAGGTACAATATTATGTTGGCGCTTATTTATAAAATCCATAAATAAACTTCTTTAGGAAAGAATAAACGATTGATTTCTTTGAAATCAGATAGACTTGTAACATTTCAATTTATAATACTGTTATAAACAACCAGTAAATTATTAATATGGTATTAAGTACTTAACTATCATAATAAAAGTAAGTTGTTATCTGATTTATATATAAATTTCACTGTAATATTTTAAAAATTAAATTTACAAAATTTTAAAAATAAATTATTGATGTAAATCAGTATAACAATTTATTAAAAATTAAAAATTCCAAAATCATACATCTAAAGATAAATACAATAAATTCCGTCTGTTAAATTTCATAAATATTCATATATATCGACTGGTTGTTTAAATATTTCGGTGATCAAAATAAAAAGTAATGTTATAATTTAAACTACAATTTTCAAAAGGAAAACATAAAGAATTTTTTAACAAAAAAGGTTCACAATTATGGGGGGGGCGGTTGCCAAAAAATGTTCTCTGTGTTTGCAATTCGCTCGATCAAAATTAGAAACAGCGACGTAATTTGGTTAGTGACGTCATAGTTTGGTTATTAAAATAGTTGTTTAGATGAACCGAAAACATTCACTTTAGACATATCCATGATCCATCCTATATCCCACAGGGAAGTAAATACAAGCATTTTTTTAAATGGTAATAGCCAATAAAATTATTACCTTACAGTGAATTAAAGTATCACATGAACTTGTCTAAACCTCAACCACCTATTATAACCTCTACCGCATAAGACTAACCAAGATCTCATCATCTGACAGTCACGTCTGAGTCTAGGCTGAGGCTAAGATGGTGTAGGGAAATATATATATATATATATATATATATATATATATATATATAGTGATAATAATAATTAATTAATTAATAATTAATAATAATAATTTTTTTAATAGTTAATAAAAAATTTAAAAGTCTGTGACATTGTTTCAAAAATAAAATATTATAATTTTTGATATTTAGTTTGAAACCAGAAAAATACAAATTTACATTATGGTATGTGATGGTAACAATTTTAATGTAGTTGAAATATTTTTATTTATTGTCATATTATATTTTAGCATAAATGATTATTCGAATTTAAGGAAAAGTGTAATTCCATGTATGTGTAGTTAAATTATATTGGCAAAACAATAAAAATTAAACTATGAAATAAGATTCACATGTGGACTTTCTCCAACATAAGCTGGTAGCCAGACTGTAATCGGTATAAAAAAGATTTGATATGCTCGTCATTAGCAATCTGAACTGATTGTTTAATTTTAAAGTTATGTTTCTAAAATACAAGTTTTTATTTATTATTATCTCTATATGAAAAGAAACTATGAAAGTTAATGAACAAAGGAAAATGTTGCTAGGTGTTTGATTTAAAACTTTATTGTTTTTACGAAAAATTAATGATAGAAAAATGTAAAATTAAACAATAAATGTTTTCTAATTTTGTTCTTCAAAATTATTGTCAAAAAATTATATAATGATTTTTTTTATCTTTAGGTGGTGTTGTATGTATAATAATATAATAATTTTTATTTTAACTTGTTTTCTAAATTTACTGTTATATATAATTCATAATATATTTTTAGATGTCTCTGTTTGTTTCTCATATTATGGTGTATTTGTGTATAATATAAAATATATTGTATACTTTTGTTTGTTTTATTGATTTATTCGTCCGTATGTGATGGATAATTCATAATATTTTTACTCTGGTCTTGTTTTTTCTCACATGATTCCTATGTCCGTCACTGTGATATAATTCAAATATATTTTTATTCTGTCTTGTTTGTTTTTCATGACCTTCCTATAGTCCGTACTGATGGATAATTCAATAATATTTTTTTATGTGAAGTCTGTGTTTCTCACATGATTTTTTATTATCCGTCATGTATAATTATAATATATGTAACACGTTGTTGTTTCTCACATGAATTCCTATGGTGGCTCCGTCATTCATGGATATTCATAATTATTTGTATGACGTACTCTTGTTTGTTTCACATGATTCCTATTCCGTCCGCACTGTGATGGATACATAATATATTTTGTATATCTACTCTTGTTTGTTTCTCACATGACCTTATGTTTCCGTCACTGTGATATAATTATAATATATTTTTTGTATGATCCGTCTCTTGTTTGTTTCTCACATGATTCATGGTGGCCGTCCGTCACTGTAATAATTCATAATATTGTGTATGATCCGTCGCCGGTCTTGTTTGTTTTTACATGATTTCTATGGTGGCCGTCCGTCACTTTATGATAAATTCATATATATTTTGTATATCCGTCGTTTTGTTTGTTTCTCACATGTTTCCTATGGTGGTCCGTCACTATGGATAATTCATAATATATTTTGTATGATCCGTCGCCTTTGTTGTTTCTCACATGATTTATGGTCCGTCACTGATGGATAATTCAAATATATTTTGTATGATGTGGTCTTGTTTGTTTTACATGATTCTATGGTGGCCGTCCGTCACTGTGATGGATAATTCATAATATATTTGTATGATCCGTCGCCGGTCTTGTTTGTTTTTAAGACCTTTATGGTGGCCGTCCGTCACTGATGGATAATTCATAAAATTTTGTATGATCCGTCGCCGGTTTTGTTTGTTTCTCACATGACTTCCTATGGTGGCCGTCCGTCACTGTGATGGATAATTCATAATTTATTTTTGTATGATCCGTCGCCGGTCTTGTTTGTTTTACATGATTCCTATGGTGGGTCCGTCACTGTGGGATAATTCATAATATATTTTGTATGATCCGTCGCCGGTCTTTTCTCACATATTTCTATGGTGGCCGTCCGTCACTGTCATGGATATTCATATATTTTTGTATGATCGTACCGGTCTGTTTTCTCACATGACTTTCCTATGGTGGCCGTCCGTCACTGTCATGGATAATTCATAATATATTTTGTATCATCCGTCGCCGTTATGATTCTCACATGATTCCTATGGTGGCCGCCGTCACTGTGATGGATAATTCATAATATATTTTGTTATGATCCGTCGCGGTCTTGTTTGTTTCACATGACCTTCCTATGGCCGTCCGTCACTGTATGGATATTCAAATATATTTTGTATGATCCGTCGCCGGTCTTGTTTGTTTCTCACATGACTTCCTATGGTGGCCGTCCGTCACTGTGATGGATAATTCATAATATTTTGTATGATCCGTCGCGGTCTTGTTTGTTTCTCACATGACCTTCCTATGGTGGCCGTCCGTCACTGTGATGGATAATTCATAATATATTTGTATGATCCGTCGCCGGTCTTGTTTGTTTCTCACATGACCTTCCTATGGTGGCCGTCCGTCACTGTGATGGATAATTCATAATATATATTTGTATGATCCGTCGCGGTCTTGTTCTCACATGACTTCCTATGGTGGCCGTCCGTCACTGTGATGGATAATTCATAATATATTTTGTATGATCCGTCGCCGGTCTTGTTTGTTTCTCACATGACCTTCCTATGGTGGCCGTCCGTCACTGTGATGGATAATTCATAATATATTTTGTATGATCCGTCGCCGGTCTTGTTTGTTTCTCACATGACCTTCCTATGGTGGCCGTCCGTCACTGTGATGGATAATTCATAATATATTTTGTATGATCCGTCGCCGGTCTTGTTTGTTTCTCACATGACCTTCCTATGGTGGCCGTCCGTCACTGTGATGGATAATTCATAATATATTTTGTATGATCCGTCGCCGGTCTTGTTTGTTTCTCACATGACCTTCCTATGGTGGCCGTCCGTCACTGTGATGGATAATTCATAATATATTTTGTATGATCCGTCGCCGGTCTTGTTTGTTTCTCACATGACCTTCCTATGGTGGCCGTCCGTCACTGTGATGGATAATTCATAATATATTTTGTATGATCCGTCGCCGGTCTTGTTTGTTTCTCACATGACCTTCCTATGGTGGCCGTCCGTCACTGTGATGGATAATTCATAATATATTTTGTATGATCCGTCGCCGGTCTTGTTTGTTTCTCACATGACCTTCCTATGGTGGCCGTCCGTCACTGTGATGGATAATTCATAATATATTTTGTATGATCCGTCGCCGGTCTTGTTTTTTTTCTCACATGACCTTCCTATGGTGGCCGTCCGTCACTGTGATGGATATAATATATTTTGTATGATCCGTCGCCGGTCTTGTTTGTTTCTCACATGACCTTCCTATGGTGGCCGTCCGTCACTGTGATGGATAATTCATAATATATTTTGTATGATCCGTCGCCGGTCTTGTTTGTTTCTCACATGACCTTCCTATGGTGGCCGTCCGTCACTGTGATGGATAATTCATAATATATTTTGTATGATCCGTCGCCGGTCTTGTTTGTTTCTCACATGACCTTCCTATGGTGGCCGTCCGTCACTGTGATGGATAATTCATAATATATTTTGTATGATCCGTCGCCGGTCTTGTTTGTTTCTCACATGACCTTCCTATGGTGGCCGTCCGTCACTGTGATGGATAATTCATAATATATTTTGTATGATCCGTCGCCGGTCTTGTTTGTTTCTCACATGACCTTCCTATGGTGGCCGTCCGTCACTGTGATGGATAATTCATAATATATTTTGTATGATCCGTCGCCGGTCTTGTTTGTTTCTCACATGACCTTCCTATGGTGGCCGTCCGTCACTGTGATGGATAATTCATAATATATTTTGTATGATCCGTCGCCGGTCTTGTTTGTTTCTCACATGACCTTCCTATGGTGGCCGTCCGTCACTGTGATGGATAATTCATAATATATTTTGTATGATCCGTCACCGGTCTCGTGGGTTTCTCACATGACCTTCCTATGGTGGCCGTCCGTCACTGTGATGGATAATTCATAATATATTTTGTATGATCCGTCGCCGGTCTTGTTTGTTTCTCACATGACCTTCCTATGGTGGCCGTCCGTCACTGTGATGGATAATTCATAATATATTTTGTATGATCCGTCGCCGGTCTTGTTTGTTTCTCACATGACCTTCCTATGGTGGCCGTCCGTCACTGTGATGGATAATTCATAATATATTTTGTATGATCCGTCACCGGTCTCGTGGGATTCTCACATGACCTTCCTATGGTGGCCGTCCGTCACTGTGATGGATAATTCATAATATATTTTGTATGATCCGTCGCCGGTCTTGTTTGTTTCTCACATGACCTTCCTATGGTGGCCGTCCGTCACTGTGATGGATAATTCATAATATATTTTGTATGATCCGTCGCCGGTCTTGTTTGTTTCTCACATGACCTTCCTATGGTGGCCGTCCGTCACTGTGATGGATAATTCATAATATATTTTGTATGATCCGTCGCCGGTCTTGTTTGTTTCTCACATGACCTTCCTATGGTGGCCGTCCGTCACTGTGATGGATAATTCATAATATATTTTGTATGATCCGTCGCCGGTCTTGTTTGTTTCTCACATGACCTTCCTATGGTGGCCGTCCGTCACTGTGATGGATAATTCATAATATATTTTGTATGATCCGTCGCCGGTCTTGTTTGTTTCTCACATGACCTTCCTATGGTGGCCGTCCGTCACTGTCATGGATAATTCATAATATATTTTGTATGATCCGTCGCCGGTCTCGTGGGATTCTCACATGACCTTCCTATGGTGGCCGTCCGTCACTGTGATGGATAATTCATAATATATTTTGTATGATCCGTCGCCGGTCTTGTTTGTTTCTCACATGACCTTCCTATGGTGGCCGTCCGTCACTGTGATGGATAATTCATAATATATTTTGTATGATCCGTCGCCGGTCTTGTTTGTTTCTCACATGACCTTCCTATGGTGGCCGTCCGTCACTGTGATGGATAATTCATAATATATTTTGTATGATCCGTCGCCGGTCTTGTTTGTTTCTCACATGACCTTCCTATGGTGGCCGTCCGTCACTGTGATGGATAATTCATAATATATTTTGTATGATCCGTCGCCGGTCTTGTTTGTTTCTCACATGACCTTCCTATGGTGGCCGTCCGTCACTGTGATGGATAATTCATAATATATTTTGTATGATCCGTCGCCGGTCTTGTTTGTTTCTCACATGACCTTCCTATGGTGGCCGTCCGTCACTGTGATGGATAATTCATAATATATTTTGTATGATCCGTCGCCGGTCTTGTTTGTTTCTCACATGACCTTCCTATGGTGGCCGTCCGTCACTGTGATGGATAATTCATAATATATTTTGTATGATCCGTCGCCGGTCTTGTTTGTTTCTCACATGACCTTCCTATGGTGGCCGTCCGTCACTGTGATGGATAATTCATAATATATTTTGTATGATCCGTCGCCGGTCTCGTGGGTTTCTCACATGACCTTCCTGTGGTGGCAGCCCGTCACTGTGATGGATCGAAAGGTATTATATGCATCTTCCCATGGCTCGTGTAATTCTTTTCACATGACCTCCCTATGGTGGTACACCGTATGTTGTGTCGTCGCTGGGGGCCGGAAGTCAGGTGAGAGGGTTTGTAGAGGTGCTCCACTTTCTCCGCGATGCTGACGTGAGTGCGCCGCAGTTGTCGTTGCCATTGTGCTCCCACTCTCCTCTCTCCACTCTCTCCCAGATCCACTGCTGACCGCTGTCCATCTTCCTACTCCCACTCATCCACTCATGACCATCCGTGTCTGGCTCGTTGACAACAGTCTCTAATTGTCTTCCATTACCACAATACTTTCTAACTCCTTGACTTCAATATTCCCTCTTTGAATAGCTGTCTATTGGTTTGAAAATGCCATTCATTGTGAGCCAACCTCTCCACTGTGATTGGATAATTCATTTTTTTTTATAATGATCACCTCGCCGGTCTTGTTTGTTTTCTCACATGACCTTCTATGGTGGCCGTCCGTCACTGTGATGGATATTCATAAAATATATTATGATAAATCTGGTCTTTTTTTTTCATTTTCAGTGGCCTGTCCGTCACTGGTTAATTTTTTTCATATATTTTTGTATGGTCCGTGTACAGTGATTATTGTTTTTTTCTTTCCTATCCCGTCCTTGGTTTCTACTCATATGATTTGATATATTTGTGATGTTCTCACATTATTGTCTCAATGGATATCGAAAGGTATTATTACATCCATGTATCGTGTAATTTTTTTCCCCTCCATGATTGTCTATTTCACTCGTATGTTGTGTTCTCGTTCCGTGAGGGTCTTTTTTTTGTAGAGTGTTTTTCTCCGCGATGCGGTGATTGTTTCTTTTGCTTGTGCTCCCACCTCCAGTTGTGCTCCCCCCTCTCCCACTCTTCCATTGAGAATCTCTGTTCTTCCTACGCTCCATTTCTAAATTCACTCTGACCACAATAGTCTCTAATTCTCTTACTTCAATATTTTTGAATTTTTTTTGATTTGTCTTTGGTTTGTCATTCATTGCTCCAACCTCTCCAACTTATGGAATAATTTTATTTTTTCTTATAATTTGAAGCTCACCTCGCACCGATCTTATAGTTACCTTAGTTATTGCCGTACCAAAACCTTAGGGGACTTTTTGAAAATGACTTGAAAACGGACTTAGTTCATAAAATAATAATAATACTTTAATGATTAGAAATAATTTCTAATCATTAAAAGTATTATTGATAAAATAATAGGATTCAGATCAAAATTTTGTGATTTTTTAACACTCGAATTGTTTTTATATCAAATGACTAAGTCGCAGATTCTATCAATGTACATATTTAAGTTTTTATTGGAATAGAGGATTTATATTAATTGTAAAAGTACCATACTCAGCATTAGCTCTTAAAATAGTTTATAATGTTTAAAAACACGTTTTTTGGCCCTTACGTACGTATATTGACAGCAACAGCACAGTCACCATTATGTTTAACGTTAAACATAATGGTGATTTGCCCATAAAGTAGCTACTGGCTAGTACGGAAATCTGTTACCCATCTGTGTGAATCTAGGTAACAGGTTCACAATGAGCAAACAATTTTGTCGTAACATCGAATTTATATGATTTGATCAAAACTTCACAACGATTTGACTTGGAGCATTTACTTTTATTTTGGAAGTAAGCCAGTTAATTTTGTACTTTTAATTTTATGGCTAATCGCCACATTATTTTAGCGAATTTCCAATAGGGAAGAAGCTATTACCGTAGGTCTCATGGTAAGGCTTAAGCCCGGGACCATGTTATTTTTTCTTCTTTAGGAGCCTAGAGACTAAAAACAATAGTCGTTAAAAACACGATAACTCTCGTAAAAATGGTCCAATTGAGACCAAATTTCGTAGAGACGTGTATTCCTGCATTTGCTGGAACGAGTTCGTAAACCAGACATATCGGTCAATCGGAAAGGGTAGTTTGGGGGGTTTTGTACGCCAAAAATGGGTTTTTTGCATTTTTCCCATGTAATTTTTAAAAGTTTCAAATTTTATCTTCCACCATTAAAATCAGCTTAAAAAACTGCAAAATTAAGTTTCTTAAAGTTTTTCTCTATCTCCAACGGTTACCGAGATATTAAAAGATCTAAACACAGTACGTTGTATTTTGGGGCTCCAATGTTAATCTTATGGAGGATAAGGAAAAATTAATATTTCCCATATTAATCAATATTTTTGGATTAAACTTGGTATTTACCTTCAGGTTGTTGATACCCACCCGTTTATGCTTAAAATCATAATTTTATGTGTTTATCATGGCAGGAAAACTGCATACTCTTTTCCCTTTCTTTTTACTGTTTTAGCGAATTTCCCATAGGGAAGAAGCTATTACCGTAGGTCTCATGGCAAGACTTAAGCACGGGACCATGTTATTTTTTCTTCTTTAGGTGCCCAGAGTCCAAAAATAATAGTCGTTAAAATTTATATATATATATATATATATATATATATATATATAAATTTTTTTATATATATTTTTTTTGTTTTATGAATGTTCACTATTAGGGCTACTATTATTATTATTTTGTAAATGAATACCATAGTACCCTTGCATCATTTCATTTTATTTCACACAACATGTTTCGAGAATTATCCCATTTTCAATTGTGTTCAAAATGTAACCTCTTAGTTACCTCTTAGAGGTTACATTTTGAACACACTTGAAAATGGGATAATTCTCGAAACATGTTGTGTGAAATAAAATGAAATGATGCAAGGGTACTATGGTATTCATTTACAAAATAATATATATGTGTGTGTGTCTGTGAACACGATAACTCCCGTAAAAATGGTCCGATATTATTATTATTATATTATTGATTTGGAAATTCGCTGAGTACGCAGGTCTGCTGCGACGGGGGTATTTAATCATATAGGGAATAGGCAAGCTCCTTTATTTATGGACAGATGTTGATGAAAGTTGGTATAAATGTTAAAAATAAAAATGTTGAAAATGCCTACCTTCAGTGTTCCTCACAGCAGCAAACCTGCACACTCTTTCCCATGTTAATCTTATGGAGAATAGGCAAATAATTCTCATGTTTATGGACAGATTTTAATAAAACTTGTTATATAATATTATTATTATTATATTATTGATTAGTTACCAACCACCACATAGGAACTAGTTTTTAGTTACTCACCAACACACATAAATTAGTATTAGTTGTTAGTTGTTCACCACACATAAATACACATAAATTAGTATTAGTTGTTCACCACCACACAAGCATTAGTATTAGTTGTTAGATAAAAATTTGTTAGATATTAGTAAATCAGTTTCACTAGTCACAACACCAAATATAGGCCTAGGAAAAATCATTCCACATAGGGTAGGATAAAATTTCTCCAAATGATTTATTATTTAATGTAGCATGAGCCATCAGGTTGTGTTGTATTTGTTCTTGATGATTATGCATTAAGTAAATTCCGTAAAAATGTCATGTCATCTCAATTACTTTGTGGTTAGGGTCGATTTTTCAAGTTTCAACTGTAATTATTGGGTGTGTGGGAGAGAGTGAAATTTGACGTAGGTGGCAGCTGCAGGGCTGCCACTGTGACAAATTAATAACCATTTTTTCAATGTATTTTTCTTTTCTTAATACACTATATGTACAGGGATATTTTGCCACCTTTGTTTTCTGTAGTTACAGCCTTTAAGCCCACCTCATGCCACATATTAATATTTTTGGATAAGTTCAATTTTTGTAATTATTACAGTATATTTGTTGTTTTTTTATAACTTATTGATAGTGTTTAAGTTAACATGGTCCTCGATGTTAAGTATTTGTTTTCACTTATCGAGGCCATTATGTAAACAATTTAATTGAAATAAATAAATTTGGAAATTCGCTGAGTACGCAGGTCTGCTGCGACGGGGGGTATTTTAATTATTATTTGCATTGCTTTACTTCATATCTGTAGAAGTCATCGAACTAATGGTGTACATAAACAGATGATCACACTAAATATCCATCGTAATTATACACATGGTAATTTTATATGTTGTTATGAGTAAAATATTTTATGTGTAGCAATAAATGATATGATAATTTGGTATTGATTTGTATATCTTGTTTTTGTGAATTTCCAATATGGAAGATGCTATTACCGTATGTTTCGCGACAAGATTTCTCATGGCCCGGGACCATGTTACTTTTCGTTTTTAAGTGCCTAGAGGTCAAAAACAACAGTCGTTGAAAATTATATATATATATAAATTCTACCCCCTACTTTTTCTTGCCTCTAGGCAACTCAAAACAAAAAAGTAACATTATGCCAGGCTTGCCATAAGGCCTACGGTAATAGCTTCTTCCCTATGGGATATTCGCTAAAAATAATCAAAACTATCATAATTTTAAGGAATTTATAAATAAAACTGGCTAAAATCGTTTATGTTATTCTACAATAACGTCAAACCTACGTTTTGTATGTTGCAAAACCTACGTTTTGCAACATTTTTTTAAATAGATGTTTTATTCTCCTAATAATTTTTTTGGAATATGTTTTATACTTCCCTCAGACGTAGCCGTCCGGTGTTGTAAGATCGGAGGAATGTGTTTGTGATAAACTTGGTCCTGCCGCACGTCCATATTCATTATAAGCGAAAATAATGCTCTACGATAAACGTTTTCTACACAGTTGATAGCACCATGTTAGAAAAATCTAACCTCTAATAAAAAAGAGATAATGAACTCGAAGCCGTGGCATGAATCATCAAGTGACTCAGCGACTCAGCTGATCGAGAAGACAACTACACCTGATTCAGTTTCAGTACTTCTTATTTTGGCTAATAAACATAATATGGGGCAATTTTGACATGAATAAGAACTATCTCTGGGGGGGGGGTTGGCAATTTTCAAGATGGAAAATATGTAACAGGTTTCCATGGAAACCATCAGAGCTATTGCATTGAATTTTTAATATAAAAGATTAAGAACAGCTGTTTAGATGAAGTAAAAACATTACCTTTAGACATATCCATGAACCTATTTACTTCCCACAGGGAAGTAAATACAAACATTTTAAAAGTGAGTAGTCCTACGAAACTTTTACGTCTGTTCTATACAAAAACGTATACGATACATAACAACGTAAATAACAAAAGTAATTATTGTACCTACTTTTATCTTTACTCGTATTATTTCTTATAGTTTTAATTGATACCTACTAACAATAATTTATTAAATTACTAGCTGACCCGGCGAACTTCGTACCGATAATAATAAACATTTGATTTTTAATCATAAAACATAATCACAAAAGTTCGTTTTTAGAAATATTATATTTATTCAGTAATTAGATACCATTGAGTACTTACTATTTTATGCTTGCTTCTTTGGCTTGCTTAATGGTTCAAATAAAAACAGCTGCTGTTTATATCTTAAAAGGTAAGATACATACATATATTGGAATCCGAAACAAAATTATTTTCCCATAAGATTAACATGAGAACTTTGAAGGCGTATATGGTAAAGATTTATGGGAAAATCGTCACAAAAACTATTAGACTTTCCTATTTTAGGCCTAAAGAACCAGTATACCAAATTTCAGCCTCCTAGGTAATCGGGAAGTGGGAGAATTAGTGATGAGTGAGTGAGTGAGGGTTTTGAATTTTATATATAAAGATTAGCAGGCAAAAAATGCATATGTTGTACTTACAAACCAAATATACATTCAAACTCTATTATATATGTAAGCATTATTGCTGTGTAGCTAGTATTTTCTGATATACCTCACCCACGCTAGAAGGGAAATAAGGTCAATAAGGTCAAGGCGGTAACGGTGTCAGTGGTGTTGATAGGAACATTGGAACATCAATGAATGCTGAAGAGCGGCAAACAAAGCTCTAGGGCATTACTCGTCGCTGTACTATCCATCATCCTTAATATACCATCACACGACGTTGAAACGGTCCAGCTCAATAAACACTACATCATCCGACTTTCCGATACATCAGCTCATCAGTACTCCCCCCCTCTCCTCTCTCTCTCTTAACAACAACAACAATACTGTTATTGTTCTGAGATTGACTTTATAAAAAATTATATGTTTTAAGTTGTTACCGTCTTTATGTTTACTTATTATGAGGCTGAAAATTTATTATAATGTTTTTAAAAGTTTATAAATAATTCCGAGTAAGAAAATACAGCAATAACAAATCACGAAAGAAACAAAAGCTCCAGAGATAAACACCAAACTTCAACGATGGTGTTTATACTCTTTCAAACCAGAAGAATGGGCTCAATGGATTAAAAGATTGAATAGATATAGATGAGCTGCCAACTTGGATCAAGCAGAAGAGGAAAAACTTAGTAAATTTTCTAATAATACCAATAGGAGGCCCAGCAGAAAGTCTTCTATTAGCAGCAAGCATAGATGGTGAGGATAAAAAGTGTTGATACAGTAGTAAAGAAACTTACCAGATATTTCACTCCGAAAATGAATCTTACCTATGAGAGTGCAAAATTTAACCAGAGAATACAAGAAAACAATGAAATAGTTTACAGAATTATTGACTAATCTGATTTTATTACAGAATTATATCGCCCAGCTTCTACATATGACTGAAAAGAACTAAAATACAGCCTTGTTCGTGATAAACTTATTCTTGGAATAAATAAAACACTATCCAAGCAGTTACAAATGATACCCGACTAAAGTTTAGAAGAAACTATAAATAGATTGAAACGAACTGAAATTATAAAAATAATAAAAACAAGTAACTGTAAAAAATTAAAAGAAGAATATTGTGAAGAAGTTGACCGTGAGAAAAACCCCGTAAGCTATTACTTCTATTGTCGTTAAGTACAACATCAAATTTACGAAAAGAAGCCAACTTTTTAATTTTTTTTACTGATTTTAATGATCTTTGATTTTTCGGATTCATCTCTGCCCCGGTCATGCTTTAGGCTTATTCTGTGTCCATAAATTCAATTAGTTTTTATTTTATAGCGTTTTAAATTTCTAATGTTAACCTTAAGGGGAATCAGTTTGTTTCCAAATTTTCAAAAATTAAAACCTTTGATTTCTTATAACAGCTGTTGGTTTACTATCCGTTAGCAATATGCTTTACCATCCAATGCCATAAGAATCATTCATTAATGTAAAACTATGAAGTAAATATGTGCTGTACAAAATAAGCGGCATTATTCTCCACGTTAATAGTTTACGGTTTTTGGGAACTATGTGCTGTATTTATATTTTTTATTTTCTGTATGATTAAAAGTCAAGTGTTTATATGTTTGCCAAATAAAAATAATTACAATGATTATGCATATTAGGTTTATTATAATAATCAGCTGTTGAATGTTTAAAGCTTTCACAACGAAGCCGCAATGCTATTTGACTTCAGAACATGGACAAAAATTCTTAAAGTTAACATGCATTTTCTGTTAGGCGTTACGAAGTTCGCCAGGTCAGCTAGTATTAAATAAGTAATAACACTGTACTAACAAAATATGTTACACATGCATTCACTTTTAAATTTTAACATGTAAAATAGCCGGTTTATATTACTAAAAAAATTTGATTTAAATGCTTTTTATCGATTTTCTCAATATTAATCAGTAAAATAATTATAAAAGAACACAAATCTATATCTATTAACTCTAACCTTTTGATCTTTGCTAGGGATAATTTTTATTTTTTGTCATCAAACCTTTTTACTAATTTTTAAAACTTTTTTTAATTGTCCGTGGCTAAATAAGTAGACTCCAACTTTCTCCAAAGTCTGGAGGATAAATGAGAAATTATTTATTGTTATAGCAAATGCTAATTTTTTGTCTTTCAAAACAAATGGCAAATCTGTGTCCGTCTGTGCCTGCTGAAGATCCAGTTAAACCCTCTGCATTTATTAAACTTTGCTAACCGATTATTACCTATACTACCTATTAACCTATTGCTAAACTTATTAAACGTTTATGGCCTTTAGCTCTTTAACAATTAATCGTGTGCCGTTACTTACCCCCCTTATTAGATTTCTTAGATTTCTTTGTAACATTGAATTTAAATGATGCATTCCTGATGGTGATTGCTAATTCAAAAATGATATAGGGTAATTCATAATCTGCAAGTGAACTATCATCCAATTAAAAAGAATATGAAGTTAAGTATGTTTCTGATGTTCATTCAATAAGTTGTGAACAGTTCCGTTTAGATAATCCACATCATTGTTTTTTAGCATAAAATGGCTTGGGATATTTCATGACAGTGTGCAATGTCCAACTTATCTCCAAACATATCGATGTTTCGTAAAAAATCGAAAGGAACCGTTTTCAATATATTTCTTATAGAAAACATGTTTTTTTTTACTTTTTCACCATAAATACCAAAACCATAAAAGTTTTTGGATAAAAACTTTCTAACGACACATTAATTAATGAAATCGGTCCAATAGAAATCTAAGTTGTACAAAGTTAAACAAAAAATACCTCTAACTCAGTATTTTTTCAACACAAACAAATTGATAGTAGGCCTATTTTTGGTTTTTGTAAATATCTTTTAAAGTGTGAGGAAATCGACCAAAGCGGGAGGTGATTTTCTGAAAGAGAATTAAATTTCCTACTTATCACTTACTATTTAGCGTTTCTTGAAAACCATTAAAATGACAGCCACAAATTGCCTTCAAATAAGAAATTTGTAAAAAACAATTTTCAACGTATTTTATATGGAAATAATGATTTTTACTTTTCACCTTAATACTATAAAACACCAAACTTTCCTACTTTTTGGCAAATCTACAGGTGAAAGATTTCTAACGACACATTAATTAATGAAATCGGTCCAGTGAAAAAGATATTTTTGTACAAAGAAATTTTAAGACTGAATTATTATAACAATAGATTGGTTTTTTTATAAATCGTTTCACCATACTCATTTTCTCTTAATACAAAACCTGTCTACCGAGGCCTTGTTTGTTTTGGTCATCTACATTTTCTATAATAATAATTATTATTATTACACTAGAAACAGAGACTGTTGTGGTTAAATACAACAGTCTCTAGAAAAAGGTCATGTTTTCTTACGGAAAACATGTTTTTAGTATTCTCCACGTTAATAGTTTACGGTTTTTGGGAACTATGTGCTGTATTTATATTTTTTATTTTCTGTATGATTATAAAGTCAAGTGTTTATATGTTTGCCAAATAAAAATAATTACAATGTTTATGCATATTATTATAATAATCAGCTGTTGAATGTTTAAAGCTTTCACAACGAAGCCGCAATGCTAATTGACTTCAGAACATGGCCATTCTTAAAGTTAACATGCATTTTCTGTTAGGCGTTACGAAGTTCGCCGGGTCAGCTAGTATTAAATAAGCAATAACACTGTACTAACAAAATATGTTACACATGCATTCACTTTTAAATTTTAACATGTAAAATAGCCGGTTTATATTACAAAAAAAATTTGATTTAAATGCTTTTTATCGATTTTCTCAATATTAATCAGTAAAATAATTATAAAAGAACACAAATCTATATCTATTAACTCTAACCTTTTGATCCTTGCTAGGGATAATTTTTATTTTTTGTCATCAAACCTTTTTTCCAATTTTTAAAACCTTTTTTTAATTGTCCGTGGCTAAATAAGTAGACTCCAACTTTCTCCAAAGTCTGGAGGATAAATGAGAAATTATTTATTGTTATAGCAAATGCTAATTTTTTGTCTTTCAAAACAAATGGCAAATCTGTGTCCGTCTGTGCCTGCTGAAGATCCAGTTAAAACCTCTGCATTTATTAAACTTTGCTAACCGATTATTACCTATACTACCTATTAACCTATTGCTAAACTTATTAAACGTTTATGGCCTTTATCTCTTTAACAATTAATCGTGTGCCGTTACTTACCCCCTTATTAGATTTCTTAGATTTCTTTGTAACATTGAATTTAAATGATGCATTCCTGATGGTGATTGCTAATTCAAAAATGATATAGGGTAATACATATATCTGCAAGTGAACTATCATCCAATTAAAAAGAATGTGAAGTTAAGTATGTTTCTGATGTTTATTCAGTAAGTTGTGAACAGTTCCGTTTAGATAATCCACATCATTGTTTTTTAGCATAAAATGGCTTGGTATATTTCATGACAGTGTGCAATGTCCAACTTATCTCCAAACATATCGATGTTTCGTAAAAAATCGAAAGGAACCGTTTTCAATATATTTCTTATAGAAAACATGTTTTTTCTTTTTCACCATAAATACTAAAACCATAAAACTTTCATATTTTTATGAAATAAAAAATACTTTTGGATAAAAACTTTCTAGCGACACATTAATTAATGAAATCGGTCCAATAGAAATCTAAGTTGTACAAAGTTAAACAAAAAACACCTCTAACTCAGTATTTTTTCAACACAAACAAATTGATAGTAGGCCTATTTTTGGTTTTTGTAAATATCTTTTAAAGTGTGAGGAAATCGACCAAAGCGGGAGGTGATTTTCTGAAAGAGAATTAAATTTCCTACAAATCACTTACTATTTAGCGTTTCTTGAAAACCATTAAAAAGACAGCCACAAATTGCCTTCAAATAAGAAATTTGTAAAAAACAATTTTCAACGTATTTTATATGGAAATAATGATTTTTACTTTTCACCTTAATACTATAAAACACCAAACTTTCCTACTTTTTGGCAAATCTACAGGTGAAAGATTTCTAACGACACATTAATTAATGAAATCGGTCCAGTGAAAAAGATATTTTTGTACAAAGAAATTTTAAGACTGAATTATTATAACAATAGATTGGATTTTAGGTTTTTTTATAAATCGTTTCACCATACTCATTTTCTCTTAATACAAAACCTGTCTACCGAGGCCTTGTTTGTTTTGGTCATCTACATTTTCTATAATAATAATAATTATTATTACACTAGAAACAGAGCCTGTTGTGGTTAAATACAACAGTCTCTAGAAAAAGGTCATGTTTTCTTACGGAAAACATGTTTTTTTACTTTCTCACAATAAATACTAAAAAACGTCAAACTTTCATATTTTTGGCAAATCTACATGAATGAAGCCTTCCAACAACGCATTAATGATTAAAATTGGTCTAGTAGAACTCTAGATTTAGTTGTACAAAGTTGAACAAAAATATCTTTAATTCAATATTTTTTCAACACAAAGAAATCGGTAGTAACTTTGGTTTTTTGTAAATAACTTTTAAACGATGAGGAAATCGACCAAAATGGATGGTGATTTTCTGAAAGAGAATAAAATTTCCAACAAATTACTATTATGCATTCCTTGAGAAACCTCAAAAAGGCTGCCAAACATTGCCTTAAAATAAGAAATTCGTAAAACCCCATTTTCAATGTATTTCTTATGGAAAAATGTTTTTTAACTTTTTCACCATAAATACTAAAAAACATCAAACTTTCATATTTTTTGGCAAATCTACAGGATGAAAGCTTTCTTATGACATATTAATCAATGAAATTGGTCCAGTGGAACTCTAGATTTAGTTGTACAAAGATTTTTAAGACTGAATTATTATAAGAATAGATTTTCTATAATATATTATGATTTAATTCAAATGTCTCACCTCTACGAATTGGTATTGCAGCTAGGTTCGCCTTCGGAAAGAACTCGTTCCTAACGGGTTTCGGGCTTGGGTTCCTGGCGTTCGGGCTGAAGAAACTGCTGTTGCCGGTGTTCATCGGCGCGCAGATAGTCAAGTCCGTGCTGCTGGCCATGTTCCTGCCCAGCATCATAGGTGGCATTGCCAAGCTGATGGGCAAGGGGCTCACGTCCGTAGCCCAGGGCTCCAGCAGCTCCGCTCATGGCGCTGGCCACGACACCATCTCCGACTTTGACTTCAAGGTTATCACCCATTTTCATTATTATACTCGATGTTTTCTGTGGGAGACTTGGATGAGTATTTTGAGTAACCTGTCTTTGGTCGAAGCCTTGTCGAATTCTTAGATCGTTCCCATCTGTTGAAGATAGAAGATTTGTATAATTTATTTAATAAGTTACTGACTCTTACCTGAGTCTAAATACCCTCAAGGAGTTAGATGATTTGCTATTTGGAATAAGTAGTTGTAGGGGATATATAAATTAACTCCTAAACGGTCGAGGAGAATTTTCTTGATATTCAGGTAATACTCATCCATTTTTATGGGGGAATTTAATCTTTCTATAACTGACAAACACTTGATGATCAATGAGCTTTTCTTTCCTTGTCAGATCGTAACCTCACTGTGTTCCAATACAAATCAGTTTATTGTGGAAACTTACTTGCTTCCCAGTCTAACATTTAGCTATATACTTTATTAATTTTTAAGGTCCGCCTTAACGTCACAAATGTGGCTACTTAGCCCCAGTATCAAGACCAGGGATTGTATCGTTCCCTATCAAATTGTCAAGAGGTCCACTAGGGTTAAAAAAATACATTTTTTTAACTGCCAAACATAATGACGATGTAACTCATGAGTTGTGGTAAATACGGTTTTTGATGTTGCAGGACGCGGGGGCTGGCGGCGGCGGCGGCGGGTACGACAGCCTGGGGGCGGGCTCGGACGACAACTCTGGGGTGTGGACCTACCCTCCGGACAGCTCTGGCAGGCAACCGTTCCCAGCCTATACCAGCTCCGGCCTTGGTGCGTCCTCCATGGCGCTTAAACAGCCTCAGGACAGGTGTGTTGGCTGTTGTAGGAAGTAGAGATCCTCTGCTTAGTCTTGTCAATTTGTATGGGATTGATATTCCTTCCTCTGATTTGGCTCTATGCACTGCATTTATAAATAAGTTACTAAACCAGGTGACTATCATTGATGATACTCTCATAATACAATCATAGTGCACTTAAAATGCTTAACCACGGATGCCTCTTGGTCTGGAATAACGAAAACAGACTACTCACAATCATGACATCTATCAAGACGAAATTTGCTACTCAAAAACAACGGCAAGGCAAACAACGGAACAGGTTACGTGGGATTTGCGTCTCAAATCCCACGTTCCTTAATTGATATAGCCTGTGTCTTCAATTTGTTTAATAAAACAATTCAGTAGGATCCGAAAATAGAATCTAATAGGTTGGATACTAAGATAACTGGGTACTATTCAGATTGACTGGGACAGTGGCGTGGCATGTAATCCAGCTACTTGGAGTTGTGGATAGGCGATAATCGGTGGATGTAATGTTCGCTGGTTTGTATTAACGTCCGAACTATTGAATACTACGTTCATCGGCAAAGACCATCCTCATAATTAGACCAGTTCGTAATTCAAATGCAAAATTGTGTTTTGTATTCCACGTTAAACAGTAGGTCCCTTAGCTGCCATTGGCTGTTAGGCTATTAACTAAAAGTCCTGTCTAAGAAACCTAACCTTAGTCAGTAACAAGACTACAAGATCACGCCAAAATTACCTTACACTCATTTCCCATTGATACTTGACTTAAAGTACCAACCTGGTTAGGAATTAGCGACCACGGTATGATCGTGAAATCTGATTATTGATTAAGGCTAATTCATTCCGAAGAAAGTCCTGTTCATTAATAGCCCAACGGCCAGTGGCATCTAAGGGATCAACAGTTTAACGTGGGATCCACAATATTGCCTCTGATTTACGTACTGGTATGATTATGAGGATGAACGTATTCAATAGAAGGAACGTCAATACACACTGGGGAATATTACATCAACCTATAACGATCCATATCCGTGATCTATGACCACCGTCCTTGTCATACATTAAAAACACTTGTCATGGTCTAGTTTAAAACCATGAGATTAATGTTTTTTTTATTTCAGAGTCCGCACGCCATCTTAGATTTTAGTCTCATAACAATAATGTTAATTTCGTGGCAGCGTTACTGACCACTGACCAGCCATAAAAAGATAGTTAAGTTGTAAAATTAAAGAAAAAGCGCTTGTCTAGGGAAATGCATTTTCCCTTTTTTATTTTTCAATAATAAAAAAGAAAATTACTTACTTGTTAACTATGGGATACTATTGCGTTGTAATTATATTTTTTCGGTAAATTAATCAATATTACTGCGTTGCATCTCACGCAAATTACATTAGAACCACGGTAGCCTACTGAGTAATTGTAATTGTAGTAAGTAAAGTAGCCAGTCCGAGTCGCAGGCGGCCAAGCCGAACGGCCTCGTTCTCAGTGGCGTCATCTGCTTTGATTGTCGAGGAAAATGAAAACAATATAATTTCCACGACACACCGATGATTTTACCGTTGTTAGCACCCAACTATCCTTCAAATTGAAGTATATGTTTATAAGGAGAATGAGGCTAATGTCCCAGGTAAACATTAGTTCGCCTTTATTTAAAATATCCAATTTCGGTTAAACGTAGAATTATAGTATTATATGATTAAGAAAAGGGACAGGAGAATTTACTAACTGGTCATAATGATTTTTTTGAAATATTTCAGTTATATCTGAAGTAATTAAGGGTTAGAACATCAGATGATTGTAAATTCTAGCCCGCTATCAAATGAACGTGGTTATTATCAATCTTAGCCGTGTGGTGTAAATTAACGACTTTTGTACTCTGTCATAGTCATACATTTTGTTAAATAAATCAAAAACTTGTCATGGTCTAGTTTAAAAACATGAGATTAATGTTTTTTTTATTTCAGAGTCTGCAGTACGCCATCTTGTATTTTAGTCCCATAATAATAATATTAATTTCATTCATAATTAATTAAATGTTATAATAATTAAATAATCAATTAATAAATAATTTAAAAATAATTAAATGGTTTAAGTTAAGGAAATACGACGTTCATTTACTGTAAGTTTTAAAATCTTTATATTTAAAGCTGAATGATGGCATTTTTGACTGGGACGGTAGCAACGTCCTGTAATCCAACTACTTGAAGTCACGAATTTTGAATAGTTGTGAGCGATGGTCGGTGAATGTAGTGTTCTCTTGTGTGTGGATTAATGTCCGCACTATTGAATACTACGTTAATCCGCAAAGACCAACATCATAATTAAACCAATTCATAATTTAAAATGATAATTTTTCATGCGCACAATTATTAATTTAAACTATACATCGTGCGGCATGATAATTAGTTAAACAGCCCGTTGTTCTTACTGACCTACTCAATACAAGTGCCCTTTTCAATTATGATTGAAAAGAGCATAAGGTAGTTGCATCTTTTCAACTGGTTCGTTAACACCGATGAGAGTGTGGCGGAATGCAAAATGGCAAGAAGTAGTTTAAGAAGCCATGATAATGAGAGATAGTTTAATAATTAAGTCCACTGCCACTCTTAGAAAGTAGCAATAAATGCCATAACTTTCACCGGTGCTGATGTCAGTGGAACGAGGGTCAGCGCGGTCGGCGACTCTGACTACGTACAGTAGTACCAGGTAGTAGGCCTACGTAGGCCAAGCGTAACGTGAACGACTGCAGCTGCGGTCTGAGCTCTTTACAGTTGTAAGGGAATCAGTTATGAAATAATGTAAATCAGCAAATTTGTGGTTAACTCTTGCAAATTGAATCTGACAAAATGAACACAACTTCTTTCTCGGCAACCGTAGTTATCCTCGTTCGCATTCGTGTGGCACTTCTCATTATATACTCGTAGGCTGTTACAACGGTAGGTACCTAGATTGGATACAGTAGATTCCTAAAATGTTTAAAGAAATTTTAAGATTATATTTTTACTTTTTTAAGTCGTTAAGAAAATTAATATTAAAAATCAATGAAATGGAAATCATTAGTTGCACATGGCACTTCTAATCTGTTTTAATTCAACGATATCCTTGCAAAATGATGTAAAACACTAAAAACTATTATCAGTTTGTGTAGTTGAACACAAAAAAATAGGATAAGTCTCGAGAGTATTTATGATATTTACCGATAGTAAAGAGGTGAGGTGCAGCGTTTCGGAGGATCTTTCGACACATCGTTAAACGGTGGTGACGTCCTGTAATCCAGCTACTTGGAGGTCACGAATTGTGGATAGTTGTGAGAGATGGTCGGTGGATGTAGTGTTCTATTGTGTGGATTAACGTCCGCACTATTGAACACTACGTTCATCTGCAAAAACCATCCACATAATTAGACAAATTCGTATTCCACAGGCCGTGTTTCGGATTCCACGTTTAACTGTAGGTCCATTAGGTCCCATCGGCTATTGGGCTATTAATTAACAGTCCTGTCTAAGGAACATGTCAGCTTTTAGTCAGTAATAAAACTACAAGATCGCGCTACAATCATCTTACACTCAATTCATACTTGGCTTATCATACCTACATTGTAATATGGTTGTCATTTGAATGATCTAATCTTAGCGTGTTTTTGTGAGAATTTATATCACTTTGAAGAATATGTTCAAAATAACAGGAACGAATGATTTTATCAAACGACGAGTTTGCAGTGTTAATTTAAATGATAATATTTATTTTTAATACCGGAATAGTACTAGCATAAACGATGTTATCTGTAACTGTATCTGTGCAGGTATCAGTCAGTGAAGTACTCCTACCAAGACGGCAACAAGCATCAGCACCAGCACCAGGGCAGCTTCTACACCCGCGACAAGCAGCAAGACTTCAAGGTGTTCCACGGGATCCCCGCCAGCTCGCAGCTGCTCGCTAACTACGACCCGTTCTACAGCCCGCTGCTGTCTCGGCTGGACGCCGTGTTCCAACAGCTGGCGCACCGCGACGAGCCGTGCAGGGAGAGACTCGTCTGTCACATGTACGCCAACCCCGCCAAGTTCGCGCCCTTCAGCAACCTCGTCTCCGCCCAGCTCAGCAGGTATTAAGGGGTTATGCCACCAAATCTATGATATTATACAGAAGATGTGGTTTCTGTATGTTGGTTTAATGGTTTGTTTGTTTGTTGTGGAAAGTTTACATTTTCAAAGAATGTAAACATAGTATAACTTGAATGTCAACAGCTGTGGACACCAACATTTATTTGACAGTCCGGGAAGCAGAAAACGCTGTAAATGTCCTAGGTTTCAATGTTTATGGTTTATAATTTCACCATCTGTTTACACTACTGTTTACAGTTTTTTACAGAAGAATAAAGAAAGTTTACTTTACAAAATTTGTAAAATAAATTTTCTTTCTTATAATACTAATTTAATATTAATAATTATTATTTCGATCCAGCAGTTTATTTAATAAACTGTATGGTTGTCATTTCAATGATCTAATCTTAAGTTTTCTCCCGACGTCTGTCTATATTACGTTATTCCTTATCCCTTCCCAGTATTACTTAACAGATGGTATTTCGTTATGTTGTATACACTTGTGTTTATACATTTTTGAGATAATTTTTAGTATAATACCTAGTAAAATTTTCATGTTTTAGAATATTGATTTCATGCCGAAGAGAAAATGTAACCTGTTTAAAACGTTTTTTACTCGTGCAAAGGACGGCTACTTTAGCTCGTATTTTATATATAGATAACTCTGGACCAAATTGTTCAAGTTTTTTGACATTTTCAAAAGATAGCTTTAATTGATATTCAACGCATTTATTATATTCATTAGACAACGATCAAGTAAATTAGTAAAACCGTTAAATCAGTAACGGAATTGTCAGCACATTCTTTGTTGTCTAATTCCTTCATTACCTGCGAGTGTATCCATAAGTAGCATATTCCATCATTTCCCATATTCGTAAGATAGCCTGCAGTTTCATAAGCTAGCTTCACGGTGGTTCCAAGTATTGAATTTCAGAAAGAGAATTTAATTATGAACATGTAACTAAAAGTTTTTGCTTATCTGAAAACTCATTCCAATAAAAAAAATATATAAACACACATTAAGTGATTTGCTCACACCGCTCTGCTGCAAAATATTAACTTTATTTATATCAAACGCGATTATCTCAAAATAATATATTTCAGGGGTTTAAAGTTTAAATAAGTCCATAAATACTGCGCTTATCATTTTTAAACTTTTACCAGGTCTTCTGGTATATCAATAAAGCTTTGAGTATGTTGTCAACACAATAGCATTATATTTACCTACAGGTTCCAGTATTTCGAATAAAATGATTATAAAATATTTCATCCATTTTCCATCCATAAACATTACCTCAACTTGTGTGCTGAGTTACTATGAGAATTTTATGCACTTAGAGTTTCATCATTTCATTATAAATTAGAAAATAAATAAAATTCATTATTTTTTTAGTAAATATACAGGTGTTTACAAAACAGAATGTTTAAAATATTCCAGAAAAGAACTAAAATCTCATATAAATCCACTCATTTATTTTAGAATTCTATATTTTTGGGCATAAATCCTCTAATTTAATGAAGTATAAAGAGATTACAGTAATTGAAATGAGAGAAATCTAAAAGCATCACATAAATTAGCATCGTTGAATTAGCTGCACGAAATATTTTACTTAACCGACAAACCATTCACAAGTACTTTTTAATGTATTTGAGTAAATACTTCAAAAATTAGCATGTGACGATGACTGGACCCGTCAAGTGTCACTGGAGTGGGGATGTAGTTTCTCTTGTTGGGACCCATTCGCAGTCAATATTGACTGGAGATTTGGGGTCAGCATTAGCAAGCATCAGCATGCTGCAGAGGTCGGCCGCGCCCGCCTGCCCGCACGTCACTTCCGGTCACCGTCCACACGTCCACACGTCCACCGAACGTCTAATGCGAGACGGCAATCGTGTCCCACACCATTCATCATATTTGTTATAAACTAATGTTATCAAACTTATTTCATATCGAGCTCCTCGTGGTCTACTGACCAAGTAACCTATCAACCAACAAACCAACCAAGTAACTAACCTTGCAACAACGGGTTTTGACAATTTCAATTGCGATCGCTGTTTGACCTAAAACCTAAATTTGATTAAACCTAAACTCAACTATAAAATATTGTTGATTAGATTAGATTACCATTTGAAATGGCGGCCTACCCAGGTAAGTATTTTAAGCCAAGTATGAATGAGAAATGATTGTGGCGCGATCTTGTAGTCTTGTTACTGACTAAGGCTGACATGTTCCTTAGACAGGACTGTTAATTAATAGGCCAACAGCCGATGGCAACTAATGGACCTACAGTTTAACGTGGAATCCGAACCACGGCCTCTGAATTACGAATTGGTCTAATTATGAGGATGGCATTTTGCGGATTAACGTAGTATAGGCCTACAATAGTGCGGACGTTAATCCACACAAGAGAACACTACACCCACCGACCATCGCTCATAAAAACTCAATTTTATCATCGCTCACTTTGATAAAAACAATTATTTTGTATTTTATTAATCAATTTTACATCAGTGAATCTGATTTATCGTGATAAAATACACACATACACATATACTGGGTGTCCCACGAAGAGGTTAAAACGTTTGTTTTTTCATCACTTAACCATTCATGCAACGACCATCGTGAAACTTTACACAACTTGTGAAGAAGCTATTACCGTAGGTCTCATGGCAAGACTCAAGTCCGGGACCATGTTATATACTTATATACTGTATATACAGAGTGTCCATGAAAAACTTTTTAGGACTTCGTTGAGTGATTAGGTACATTAAAAGGAAGAAAAATGTTCCAATGGAGGTATGCTCTAAAACGCTTATTTCCTTAGATATCCGCCATTTTGTATTTTTCACAAAATATTTTTTATTTCAAACATTTTCTAACGGATTATTTTCAAATTTGGTATGTGTTTTACACTAGTGTAGACTACTGGCATTTAAAATAGCTAGTATGATCCAAGCTCAAAATTCAAAATGGTGGTCATTAAAAATTTTAAAATTAAAATAATTTCAAAACGGTAAAAATACAATGGCCGCCATTTTGAATTTTAAGCTTGGATCATACTAGTTGTTTTTTTATAATAGTAGTCTACTAGTGTAAAACACATACCAAATTTTGAAATAACCCGTTAGAAAATGTTTGATAAAAAATACGAAATAAAAATACGAAATGGTAGATATTAGAGAAAATAATCGGTTTAGGCTAACCTCCATTGGGATTTTTTTCTTCCTTTAAATGTACCTAATCACTCACCGAAGCCCTGAAACGTTTTTCATTGACACTCTATAGCCTATATATATATGCATATATTTTTTGTATGTGTCCGTGACGATAACTCTCTTAAAAATGGTCCGATCGAGACCAAATTTGGTAGAGATGAGTATTCCTACATTTACTCGCACACGTTCGTAATCCAGACATATCGGTTAATGGGAAGGGGTATTTTGGAGGGGAGGGGTGCTTGTACCCTAAAATTAGGTTTTGTGCGTTTTACATGTAATTTAAAACACTTTTTCTTTATCTTTTTAAATTAGCTCAAAATACTACACAATTTAGTTCATTAAAGTTTTGCTCTATCTCCAACTTTTACCGAGATATTAAAAAATGCAAACACAGTACATTGTATTTTGAGGCTCCAATGTTAATCATGGAGGTTAAGGAAAAATTAATGTTTCACTTATTAATCAATATTTTTGGATGAAACGTGGTATATAAGCTTCATGTGGTTCAGATTCACCATTAATGCTTAAAAATCATTTGTTAATGTGTTTATCATCGCAGCTAACCAGCATACATTACTGGGACGGTGGCGACGTCCTGTAATCCAGCTACTTGGAGGTCACGAATTGTGGATAGCTGTGAACGATGGTCGGTGGGTGTAGTGTTCTCTTGTGTGGATTAACGTCCGCACTATTGAATACAGTGTTAATCCGCAAAGACCATCCACATAATCAGACCAATTCGTAATTCAAAGGCCGTGGTTTGGATTCCTCGTTAAACTGTAGGTCACTTAGTTGCCATCGGCTGTTGGGCTATTAATTAACAGTCCTGTCTAAGTAACATGTCAGCCTTAGTCAGTAACAAGACTTCAAGATCGCGCCAAAATCATCTTACACTCAATTCTCATTCATACTTGGCTTAAAATACCTACTTTGTAGTATGGTCGCCATTTCAATAATCTAATCTAATCTAATCTACACTTTCACAATGTTTTCCTACTGTTTCCATACTACTTTCCTATAGGGATAGGAAAACTCCTTTATTTATGGACAGATGTTGTTGAAACTTGGTATAAATGGTCAAAATAAAAATTGTGTATTTTAATATTTTATTAAATTCTGACACGTTTTGGAATTTAATAATTATGACGATGTCAGAATTTAATAAAATATTTAAAAAAAGGTAGTGTTTTTAATATTTTATTAATGTCAGGTAGTGTGTTTCAAATGCTTATTAATTTAATGGCAATAATAATAGTAGCCCTCCTTGCGTTAAATCAAATGATGAACATGTACACACACACACACACACACACACACACACACACACACACAAATATATATATATATATATATATATATATATATATATATATATATATTATGTATATTATATATATTTATTTATTATATTTATATATATATATATTTTTTTTATATATAATATATAATATATATATATATATATATATATATATTTTAACGATATTTTTTGGTCTCAAGACATCTCAAAACGAAAAATCGTGGTCCCGGGCGTAGGTCTTACCATGAGACCTACGGTAATAGCTTCTCCTTATGAGACATTCGCTTAAAGGGTTGTATTCATTATTTAGTAGTTCATTATGAAATACTTCATGACGATTAACATGAAATAAACATCAAAATTGTAACTACACCGAATTTTTTTGCTTGACATTTCATTTAAATGAACAATGAATTTCTCTATACTGTATTTCCACGATTTACTTACATTGTCGGAATAATCTCTTTCAGATTTAAAAATGTTTGTATTTAATTCCGTGTGCGATCATGGATACGTCTAAACGTAATGTTTCACTTCATCTAAACAGCTTTTCTTATTCTTTTAAAAATTCAATACAATAGCCCTGGTAGTTTCTATGGAAACCTGTTATATATTTTCCATCTTAAAAATCATTAACCCCCCCTAGAGCTTTTTTACATGAATATGAATATTCATGTCAAAAATTACTGTTGAAAACCCATTTCCCGATTGTTTTAGCATAATTTGTCGGCTGGATGTTTACTAATAAATTGCGGAAAGATATCAGCTGGCTTAGATAAAGTAGTTTGTAGCTGATAACCTTTATCGGTGATTTTCATGCACGATAAATAATTACAATTATTACTGTAAATTCTCGTTAAATTAAAAAAATATGAGATTAACAAGTTATTGGCATAGCTTATAGTCACAATGGTGTAGTCTTATAAGAGTCTAAAGATAAATTCACCATATATGCGCCACGTATAAATTCTATGTTATATTATATTTTAATTATCTTGTTTCTAAAAATTAAAATGGCATTCAAATTTATAATGATAATACAAATAACTCTAATTAAAAAATCTTGACCGTCTTTTTATGGTTATTGAGGAATAAGTAATGAAGAATTGAATGGGTCTAAAGTCTAATTCTACAACAAACCCTAATGCAATGACATCCCATTTTGTCGTAGAGAGCTGAACGAGTTGCGGAAGCCGTCGACGGACAACCCGGAGATCCTGCGGTTCTTCCGGTACATGAAGGCGGCCAAGGATGGTCAGGACGGCGCGGACTGTGATGTCGTGTACCCGAGCTGCGCCATCCCCCTGGACGCGCCGGCCCGCGCCCCCATGCTCACCACATACAACGACATTGACAAGCTGGTCCACGCCCGCAAACTGTCCCGCTGACACCTTCTACTATTCACACCACTTATCGAAGACGCGTTCGAGTCCAATTCAGTTCAATGAATTTAATTTCATAAAATTCAATTTTTGTGGTGTGAAATATTCCAAATATCGCCAGTATGAAAATAATATCTATAATGCTGATAAGGCCATGTGTAGGCCTAAAAAACTGCATTCATTTTAAAAATGTTAAACGTGTTCTAATAACATATAATTTCAGATGGGTTTCTGAAATATGAATTGATATAAAATATGACTTGGAACAGCGTAACCAAAACAAAGTGAGAATGTAGTTTAAGCTATAATTGTGTGTATGTATTTATTGAGCGTATGTGTAAATATTTATTTATTGTAATGCGAGTGTAAAATAAACAATGAACTATTAACATGCTCAAAACAATGTGTTTTCTTTCCTTAAGCTTAAATTTATTGAATTACCTTCTTTCATTTAGATAAAATGTTAGATAAAACAAAACCAACAAAAATGTTGTCACTACAGTACTACCAAATTTTTAAGATTAATAATTGTTAGGCCTAAGAAAATATATTATGTTTATTTATTTTGGTTTACCGATGAAGTAGTATCCTACGCTTTACAACTGACGAATTAACACGTATAAAACATATATTTGTATGTGTAATGAATACTTGGGTGATAATTTTGAACACACTGTACTACAGTAAATTACCATGTAGGTAGTCTGTAGTTAAGGCTCAAAAGGAGGAAGACAGCCCGGATCAAGAATGATTCAGTGACGCTACTTTCACCCTGTAGCATACCAAACCAAAATAGACAAGGAAAAGGAGAACATGCAGCACCAAATACTAGGTCACTTCACGTTCTCATATGTTGAAACCGTTCCTGATTTATTAAACTAAAAAGATCGGATTATTTAGTGGAGCAAGAAATGAATATTAATATTGGAATGTGCTAATTTATATTTGACACGCTTCTTCAGACTACAAGACTAGATTGATAAAAAGCTTGAACGGAACGCATCTAGATGGAAAAATGATGACTCAATAAGCTGACCAACCCAAATGCGAGCGCAAAACTTGGTTTTGAATAATCCAGTATTGGAACGAATTTCATGAAAAATTCATCTTTCAATCATTAATTTCCATTAATTTATGAACTACTTGAGATCAAGGTCGGAACAAGAAGAGGTTGGGCCCTTGGCAAACCTACAAAGTTGCGCCCCCCTTACCAATGGATCGGCAAATGTTGTCCATGGGTCGTCCAGGAAAAATAGTAACACATTTGTAAACTCCGAACGCAAATAATAAGTTTTTATTTCTTTAGTAAAAATCGTAAACATATATATTTTTTACAACCTTGAATAATAATGGGTAGTATTATGGATCTCGAGATGGTTCGTCGAGTTATAATTGTTAAAAGCGTTAAAAGCAAGAAAAGTCTTGCTTTTAACGAAGGAAAATAGCGATTATGTCGTCAAATTCAAGTATTGAAGCTGTGTCGTATTCAATTGACAGAATAGAATAAGAAAAATAATAATTATGTTAATAATTAAGTAATTAAGTATGTTAATACAGTAATAATTATGTGTAATTAAGTATGTTTACTTCCAACTCGATAACATAATGTTGCAGATGAATTTTCACAATATAAAAAAACTTAAAATAATATACAAAAGTAATAAAAAAATACAAGTTAATAGTTAAGTTGGTCAACCTGTTCTTGCATATACTTGTTTGTAAGTAGTTATTGATTATCTTTAGTATACTGAAAGAATGCTCACAAGATGCTACAGTAACGGGCATTGACTTTACTATTTACTATTGATTGACCATTTACTTCCCTGTGAGAAATAGGCTAGATCATGGATTTGTCTAAAGGAAATGTTTATCTAAACAGCTGTTCTCATAACCTAATTATGACGTCACTGTTTCAAGTTTTTGTCGCAAAAATTGCTAACACCCCAGCCCCAGAGCTAAGCATATCCATGTCAAAAATATATAAAGCTAAATCGATTAATTTAAAGCTGAAAATTGTAATAATGCAGACACTCTGACACTAAACAAACACAAACCATAACCTCAATGTTAGTCGGCAAAACGACAGCTGAGGACAAAGAATAAACCAACGATTCATGTGATTCGACTTGCCGCTAATATATTCCCTGTAACATGACCTAGTTCCTTCTTTTCATGTACTAGATATTTTGTTTTATTCAGAACTCGTGATATATACCTATTACCTTTTTAACCCTGTATTGTTTTTTAATCTTATTCTACTATAAAAAGCTAAAATATTATATAGTTTTCAAAACTTTCACTTTTTTACTGAGCGCCCTTTCCCCTGTAATCTTCAAATCTGAGGCCATAATTTCTTTCTTCCAATTCATAGAATTAATATTACTTAACAAATGCAATGGTCAGTTTTGCAACCCCCTCCCCGGCAGTTGCGCATTTACCATACCCTAGTTATAGCCTTGCATGAGATAATACTAAGTTAGGCTTATGTTGATCATAGGTCGTCATATAACAATATGAGATGTTCGTCTATCACATTACACAAATATTTTATGTAAGAACGATATTAGGACATCTATCGTGTTGGTTGTGTTAGCGGAGTCCAACTCATAATTTATTTATTGTAACATTAAATTTTGATCAGCACCATATATCAGCATGTATCAGTTCAAAAATAAAAAATGAAGCGTTTTGAATCCTGGATCTATATCAAGCAGTTACGGAGATGTAAAAACTGGTAAACACAGCACGTAGGCTATATTGACTGGTATTTTTTTCTGTCTCGAAATCGTTGTTTATGGGCTTGGATAGCTGGGGGTTTCTCCTTCATGTTAAAAGTGACAGTTTAGTGCGCAATGTCGACAATAGGAATCATAGGTCCATTTTTCTTCAAAGAAAGTGCTGAGACTGTTAACTCTGTGTGTTGTGTTCCTATGGTCCATAACTTTCTTATGTTAGAATTCGCCAGTTTTCCAGAGAATGAACACACAGTGTTGCAACAAGATAGTGCAACAAGCCACGTTGAAAGGGTTTTGTAGAACGATCAATCCAGAACTATTCCAGCCCTAAAACAACGTATACGGGACGAAGTTGTAGGAATTCCAGTTAATATTCTGCAAACGTCATGGGAAACCCAGGCCCTGCTGCAGAATGTCATAGAATCCAATGGAGAACATTTGACAGATGAACATTTGGATGTTATATTCAAAAATAATGGTGAATATAGTTTTACAGTATAGCACAACTCAATGTCTATTTATTTTTAAGTATTAATTTCCAAAATGTGTTTTTTGCAACGAGGATAAGGACGATTCTCAAGAAATGTTGATTGTAGATGTCATATAGATGTCCAATTCATAAGACTAAAAGATATAAAGTATAAATATTACTAGAGTGTCATGAGATTCAATTCCACAAGATACAAGAATACGCTCAGATTTAAATCAAAATTTACCTGTACCTATTAACTTGGGTTGTATGCAGTTGGATCTCAAGAAACATGATATATAAATTGTTATTAAGAGGGAGTTGTTTTTGCATTGGTGAAATTACTTTGAAATTTCGATGTTATTGCTTGTCCTAAGTGTCTAACCTAAAATAAATTAACCTAACCTGCAAAAGTATTTTGGAAAGTTATTCAAACTGACGCGAAACAATCACAGATAACTCTTAAAGCAAATAATTTCATACTTCATAAGATACAATTTCACAAGACCCAAAAGTACAATCTGTTTTTAAACATCTATATCGTCTTCTAGACCAGACTTTACGTTTGGATCTTACTAAACACTATCGCTATTGGGTTAAGGGAGATTGAAATTTCAAATAGAACTACATCTATGTAGTAGTCAGCCGCAACCATGGTTTAGGCGACTTAGCAGAGGGCCAGTGTGCTCATGCATACCACTGTGTCAGATGAGGGACGAGCCACTGGGCGACAGGGTAACGAGATGTAGACGATTAGTAAATAGGGTACTTTATTATGTCCAAGCCCAAAAATCATTCTGTCGAAACACTCTTTGTGCCTATGGTTTTAAAGCTAGTGTTCAAATACACAGGGGTTCGGTATTGGTACTCACCTTAACTCCGTGTCATGTACGAGTAAAACCATGATTCCGCAGTAATAGCACGTTATATCTACACAATCTGATTCACGACATGGCAATTTCACCGAGGATTGTATTGATGATTAAAACTAAACAGACTGTTTCCAACCAGATTATTATGAAAAAGGTCAAAAATTGTTTTTTAGGCTGAAGTATGAACGAGCTTGCTGGTGGCTCCGCCTCCACGCCCCCGTGGTTGTTGTCGGTAGTCCTTGGTAATTAGATTACATTAAATGGCGGTTAGGGAATGCGCGTTTGAAATTCCATTATAAAATAAATAAATAATATAAATACATAACTTAACCTAAATAAATAAAAAAATAACCTAAATAAATAAGTAAATACCATTATATTCTAAAATAACGTAACATAGTATCAAAATGTGCAAGAAGAAGTCACAGTTAAAAATATAAACTGTTTAGTCACATAACCTTAAAACCAAAATGTAAACAAAATAAAAAACATAAACAAATGCAAGTGCTTCGATCTGTGGAATATATCTTCAACTAACAGATATAGTAAAGCAATCAATCAGCTGTTTAAAAGAAAATAGTTATAATGTAAAAAAAGTTCTGGTATCACAATATGGAATCCTTTTTGGGCTTCTAGATGATAGATTTTAGATAGATAAATGATAGTATAAAAATCTGAAGTCCAAGTGACTGGTGCACAGTTCTTTCTTATGAAAGTTTAAATCATGATAGATGTAGCTAAATGAGCAACATTTGATCTGAACAGACACATTGCTGCATTATTACAATCCAATCCTATATGTGTTAATTATTTCATAGGCTATGGTGGTAAAAGGTAACTCACGTGTAGGTTAATCAATGCGGTATCGAAAATAGCAACAACGAATTATAGTTCATGGAGGACTACTTCTCACGAAGAACTAGTGCAAACCAATATATTTCAATACCAATATCTCTAGTTATGAGACCAAAAATGTACCTCTGATTATGTAACAGTATTGGTAGAATGGGTTACACTTTTTGAACTTTGTTTTTGGTAAATACCAACTCATTTATCACCAATTTTATCTTCCCTCGATAAATTCATTCCCTCTTACACAGCCAATTCAGGCATTATCTGATACTACGTTAAGCTGGTTATTATCAGATGCTTACATTACATGGCATGTATTTTACATTCTTGTGAATGTTTTCGTCTACATACGCTTACAATGTTGTATTTTAAATCTGATTTTAGAACGGTCCCATTAATGAATATCATAAAAATATCCACATCCAAACATCCGTTTGGATGTGGATGTTGATAAGCAATCTGGGTGGATATACAGATTGCTTAACCAAGCCTGCAATGATGAATCGGCATCCGCGTCTCATCTGTGATCGCAGTCAGCATCACGGACGAGCAGGCGCAACAGTGGTTCGGGAACAAGTCTTCACTAAATACCAGCATAGTCTCTAGTACTAATTTTAGTGAATTTCCAATTGAATGTTAGGGCATCACGGTAAGACGTAATTGTTTTTAAAACCCGGGCAATTTTTCCGTTTGGTTATTTTTTCTACGACACAATGTCTTTTAGTTTTTAGTAGTACATTTTTCAGATCAAATTGTATTTAATTCATCAAATCATAATCATTCCTCGAATGGAGAAAAAGAAAATTGTTAAAAATTTCTTATTATTTGCAATTGAAATATTGCAATAAAATCTGATGTACAGCTTCGTCTAGTTAAGGTCTTCTTCTGTATTTTGAAAATCTAAATTATTTTGTTCCTCGTGTCCTACTTCCTCTTTCCCCATGGCATTCTCGTGGAGATTAAGAAATTGACATGATTTCCTTAGTGTTATATTATTATAATAATTAATAAAAGTGCTACAAAGTTATCAGCGTGAAAAACGTATCCACAGCTTGAACGTGGAGCTTTAGTAATGACACAGCAGTATGCCTTAAGTTAATGAGTCAATGAGAGCTAAAGAACCATCGAGAGACGCTTCGTGTTTTTTTTTATTTTCTAAGTGTCTACTCGCACGCCCAATTCATCCAAAATGTAGATGCTGATGTTAACCTATAATCACTAAAATCACATAAAAGATGCCATTACCCATATTGGCGAACGATGGACGTCTACTGTTCCTGGATACAAGCTTTTCCAAGAAATATTGACGTCATGTTGAACGGACTAGTGCGCTAACGGCACACTTCAACGTGCGAATAGCCTCTGTTATTCTTTTTCAATTCTTTAGCTAAAAATCCGCCCCAAACGTCGGATCGGGCTGCGACGCGCGACGCAGGTTATACCGGTTGGCGATTTCACCCTGTTAAGCGGGCCATCGGGTCATGAGGCTCACCTAGGCTTGATCCAGTAACGAAATCGGCCTTCAAGGTGACAACATTTAAATAAGCAAAACCAGAAAACCAACCCGATGAACTTGCTGACCCGGATTGCTGAATAGTTTTGAAATCACGTATATAGATATTACTTGGTTCAATTAACGTGTGCACCACAGAATTGAATACTACGTTTATCCGCAAAGACTATCCTCATAATTTGACCAGTTCGTAATTCAGAGGCAAAATTGTGGTTTGGATCCCACTTTAAACTGTGGGACACTTATATGCCATTGGCTGTTGGGCTATTAATTGTCTAAGAAACATGTCAGCCTTAGTCAGTAACAAGACTTCAAGATCGCACCAGAATTATATTACACTCATTATCATTCAGACTTGGCTTAAAATCATATCTGAGTTTCCATTCCAGTTAGTAAGCTGTGAATCTTCGGGTATATTTAAATTGTATTCAACCCAGAAATTCTACAGTGGAGCTCTGCACTTGACTATGACAGGCCGCGCCCCCCTCGCTCCTCACTTCCGCAGCCATAGCCACAGCCGGGTGAAAGTGCTGCCCTTGGTCATGAAAGCAACCGCAAGTTCATTGCCTACTTTTCTTTATTCATTTTCTTAATCTTTACCCAACAATCTTCATCATATTACAGTGAGTCTAAAGGTTGTCCAGCTTCAAAAATGAATAAATTGACAAATAATATCATTTAGTTATTGAGTAAATGAGCTCCACTAGAAAACCTTGTTATCTATATATACAGAGTGTCCACCTTAAAGTCATCCAATAGCTAACTTTTTTGTTTATTTCTGAAAGTAAATTTCTTATGGGGAATCCCACTTATATTTTAATGCTGCTTTTAGGTAAGTATTTAGTTTTTCGGAATTTCCCGCCATTTTCCCTATTTGGCCGATAACTTTGTTTTTCCTGTAGGACACCCAGTATAAATTAAAAACTTACGTAAAAGCAGCACTGAAATATAAGTTGGATCCCCCATAAGAAGTTTACTGTCAGACATAAAATAAAATAAACGGTACCAGTGGACTGACACATACTTTCTCCCCTAAGTAAATTTAAAAAAGACAATCTGTAATAAAAATATTATGTTCTACAAAGTTATTCTAAATATCATTTAATAATTTATTGTTTCAAAAATAATCATCCAATTTCTAAAAATAAAAACAAGAGATACAAGGTTAAATTAATTGTTCAAATTGTAAGGGGGGAACAGCCCCCCCCCCGGTAATACCAAGCTTTTTGAGTTGGTTTTTTCGGTGATTTGATCTTATGCTTCATACCAAGTTTCTTGGAAAACGGTTGGAAAATAAGGAAGAAATTGATTTTTTAATATTCTCCATAAGAATAACATGGGCGCTTTCAGAAAACGTACAGCGTTTATCGTGGACAGTAAATTTAACTTTTCTCTGGAACTGTTAGTCGTAGACAAATAATTCAAGATACTAATTTGTTTAGTGTTTTAAGCTGGTTTCAATGGTACCAGTCAAGGTATACGTTACTTTTATTCTTTTCGCTGAAAATTTAAAAATTTGTTTTTTTTGACATTTAAAAGCCTATAACTTTTGAACCGTAATTTTTACAGACATGCAGGTGGTGTCAAATTATGTAATACTCTGTGCACTATAAACTATCAAATTTTAATCAAACCCGTTAGAGCCGTTTTTCAGGAAATTGGATTTTCACGTTTTTTAAGGGTTTTTAGGGGTGAACTATACCCTTAAAATTCAAAAATTCAAAAAAATTAAAAAAACGACTGGAGATACGGCGATTATATATATATGTATATATATACATGCCAAATTTCATCTAAAACGGACCAACGGGGTAGGCTGTGGCACTGTACACATCCAGACACACGCACACACAGACACACGGACGGACAGACATCACGTCAAAACCCACTTTTTTGGATTCAGGGGACCCCAAAACGGATATATCCACCCTCAACTCAAATTCGAAAATTTTGACGATAACAATACTTTCTCTTATTTTTCTCTTAATTTTCTGGAACCATTTGTCGTAAACTAATAATCAGGAATATTAATCTGTTTAGTTTTAGGCTGGTTTCAGTGCAGATAGTTAAATTGTCCAATAAATGTGTTATTTTGCGGTATATTAAATTGATTTTTGTTAATTTAAATACTCAAAAATTTAGAACTATCGATTTTACAGAATATTATTTATTTGATACCATAAGCACTATAAATCATGAAAAAGTATATTAAATCGTTTGAGTAGTTTTTGATAAATTTTGAAAAACAAATCGGTTTGAAGATCACAATAGTTTTTACTATAAAATGGTCAGAAATCGATTTTATACACCCGTCAATAGTTAAATAGTCAAAATAGTAGTTACATAATAAATAGTTAAACTGTCAATAGTTTGTTAGCTTATAAAAATTGACCATGTGAAGTGGCGAGAGCGTAATAATAGCCCGTATTCGGTTGTCATTAAACAAGAATAAATGTTGCCGACAGACACAGTCAGCGAATCTGACAACACTTTCCAGCTTTTAAAATAAATTATTCTAATCATCCCATTTTATCAATTAATTCCCCGAAAGATTTTTACAGAGACAAAACACAGTGTTCAAAGAGTTTAAATAGTTTTATACTTTCTTTTCTAATGGGCGAAATTAATATTTTACCAGAGTGACTATGGTAACGTAACAGTACCAAATTGTGCCCTCAGAGCTCAGTCCCGGATGTCCTCCGTCAGGACTCCGAGCGCCTTACAACTGACACCTTTGGGCATCCCGGGTTATACAACAGGCGATAATCACTTTCACTGATGATTTCATCTCGGTTTCTCTGCCTCGGAGACCACTAGCTCTGCCTCACTCCCTCGCTCACCGCACGCCGTACACCAGGTGAGTTACCGTACCATCCGTCGTCGGATACCACGCTAGTATTAACAACAGGCTAACTATAGTATTAGTATATAGGTCGATATAAAATCAGTTTTGTCTGAATATTGCTACATGCAAATTTCTCTACAATAAGAGCAATAAGTATTGAGTTTTTATTGCGTTATAGTATTTTTGGTTATTTTTACGATATATACCCCAGAAAAGCCGAAATAGGTCATATCATAATTTATGTCTGTCTATCTTTTCATAACCATAAACAAGATTTTTCGTAACACTTCTCCATAAAAACAAGAGCAGCCACGTTCGTAAAACTCGATTTCATTATATTTTTTTGAAAAAGTGTTTAAAACAAAACAAAAGTGTAAAAAGTGTAAAAGTGTAAAGTAAGTAAGTAAAAGGGTGTGTGAGTTTAAGTGTACAGTGTAAAGTGGAAAAGTGTTAAAGTGTAAAACAAAAATAGTTGTATTTTTACTTCCCTGTGGGAAATAGGTTAGATCATGGATATGTTTAAAGGGAATGTTTTAGTAAACAGCTGTTCTTATTCTTTTATGTTTAAAATTCAATACAGTTCTGGTAGTTTCTATGGAAACCTGTTACATGTTTTCCATCTTAAAAACCACCAATAGCCCCTACCCCCAGAACTAAGACATATCCATGTCAAAACTAAACACAGTGGTGGGTTAAGGTACTGACCCACACACTATGAAAATAAAAATGAGCCCTCAAAAATACAGTTTTTAGTAACATTAGACGTGTTTTTTCTGTTTTATAAAACATGTGATATGTAATTTAAAACCAATTAGTTTATTTAGGTTGATTATTGATTTTGAACCTATTTAAAAATTATACTGTACTACCTAAAATGTTATCTTAACGTAGACTATAATATTAATAATGATAAATATTTACTAATTTAATATAATTGATTTTACATTAATGCTTACAACAATGAATCCTAGAACCCTTACAAAGAGCGAACTTACTACTAAGTAATAAAATAATTCAGAGTTAAAATTTAAAATCATGATATAAACTACAAAATGCAAACTTCACAGGGTAGGCATATGTATGTAAAAGTAATTCCAAAATTAATTTTTAACCATAGATGTGTAAACTATTATAACATTTCAAAAATGTAAATTTGTCAAGATAGACAGCTGACATAAATGGATGTTACTTCAGCTCTTTTTCAGCTGAATACTGAATCATAAAAACACAGAGCAATAAGTTAACTTTCGGAAAATCAATAAAAAACATTGGCTTGTGGTGTTCTAGCAAACAAGATGTTTCAATACGACATTCGATAAGAAGTAATCGTTTTCCGAGTGTTGGATTTAGAGCCCTTTACGGATGCGTTTTGAAACGGACGATAAAATAATGTTTCTATTTACTTCCCTGTGGGAAAAGGTTAGATCATGGAAATATTGTCTGAAGGAGATGTTTTCAGTTCTTTTAATCAGCTGTTTTAGGGAAGCAGCGGAGCCCTTGGTTGCTTCGAGCTTGGCGGCTTATTCAGTAATCTGAGTCCAGCTAGGCCCCAAGTCTGACAGGCATTCCTCTAGGGTTACTGCCACCTTACTTGTACATGTAAGAGGGTGCTCCAGATGAAGGATGATTGTGCCTCCTCACTCGTGCATGTGAGAGGGTGCTCCAGAGAAAGGATGTTAGTGCCTCTTTACACGTCCATGTGAGAGGGTGCTCCAGATGAAGGATGATTGTGCCTCCTCACTCGTCCATGTGAGAGGGTGCTCCAGAGAAAGGATGTTAGTGCCTCTTTACACGTGCATGTGAGAGGGTGCTCCAGATGAAGGATGATTGTGCCTCCTCACTCGTCCATGTGAGAGGGCGCTCCAGAGAAAGGATGTTAGTGCCTCTTTACACGTCCATGTGAGAGGGTGCTCCAGAGAAAGGATGTTAGTGCCTCTTTACACGTCCATGTGAGAGGGTGCTCCAGATGAAGGATGATTGTGCCTCCTCACTCGTCCATGTGAGAGGGTCGTCAAGAGGAAGGATGTTAGTGCCTCCTCACTCGTCCATGTGAGAGGGTGCTCCAGATGAAGGATGATTGTGCCTCCTCACTCGTCCATGTGAGAGGGTGCTCCAGATGAAGGATGATTGTGCCTCCTCACTCGTCCATGTGAGAGGGTGCTCCAGATGAAGGATGATTGTGCCTCCTCACTCGTCCATGTGAGAGGGTGCTCCAGATGAAGGATGTTAGTGCCTCCTCACTCGTCCATGTGAGAGGGTGCTCCAGATGAAGGATGATTGTGCCTCCTCACTCGTCCATGTGAGAGGGTGCTCCAGATGAAGGATGATTGTGCCTCCTCACTCGTCCATGTGAGAGGGTCGTCAAGAGGAAGGATGTTAGTGCCTCTTTACACGTGCATGTGAGAGGGTGCTCCAGATGAAGGATGATTGTGCCTCCTCACTCGTCCATGTGAGAGGGTGCTCCAGATGAAGGATGTTAGTGCCTCCTCACTCGTCCATGTGAGAGGGTGCTCCAGAGAAAGGATGTTAGTGCCTCTTTACACGTGCATGTGAGAGGGTGCTCCAGATGAAGGATGATTGTGCTGTGAATCCAGAGGAAGAAGGTTAGTGCCTCCTTTGTGAAAGGCTGCTCAAGAGAGAGGATGTTAGGACCTCCGTCTTTGTGAGAGGGTGAAATGTAGTATTCTTTGAAAATGAAAGGTTCATTCAGCGCGTAAGACATAACTTAAGGTCCACAAGCAAAGACAATTTGCTTTAGGCTACCGGCATCCGGGTTAAGCGAAGTCTATGACCGCAGTACCTGCGTAATTTTTCACTCACATACCATAGAAACAATGTTTCAATTTAAACCGGTGGCTTGTCGTAGTTTTGTACCAGAGGAAACCTTGCACTTGGTGTGATTTTAGATGGGACTTGTGTTACCCGGCGCACGTCGTTGCTTTGCCCGAATTGAGTTTTTTTAATTAATTAAAATAATATTAGTTTGTTAATTTTGTAAACACTAAACCTGACACTGCGCCATTTATGTCTCTGGGTCGGAGCACTTTAGTATATTATAGTAGCCTAGATATACTATCTAGGCTAACATTACACAACAAATTAGTTTACATTGTCCTGTTTACATTTGAACAAATTAATGAAATTTTAAAGGAACTTATAAATTATTTAATCACAGCTGTTGATTTTGTAAACACTAAATTTATCAAACTTGACACTGTACCCTTATATACCTGATATGCGCTCTAGGGCGGAGCTATTTGGACGGATTTGCACAGATTGTGAGTCTAAACCATTCCCAAACTACCTTGAACACACTCAAAAAATTTCATCAGAATCGTTCCAGCCGATTAGAAAGAGTTCACTTACAAAGACACGTACAAAAGATTTTTATATATTAAGATTTTGACATGGATATGTCTTAGCTCTGGGGGGGTGTTAGTAATTTTTACTATGGAAAACATGCAGGGTAACAGGTTTTCATAGAAACTACCAGAACTATTTTATTGAATTTTAAATATAAAAGAATAAGAACAGCTGTTTGATGAACTTAAAACATCCCCTTTAGACATACCCATGATCTAACCTATTTTTCCCACAGGGAAGTAAATACAAACATTTTGATTCATAGCGATCTATCTGATTACAATTTATATTTTCTCAATTACTTAGTAATGATTATATTTATAACATCGCTCTTACGGGGCTAAAAATAAAACATGGCGAAGGAACGCAATTCAGAGGTGGTTCGTATTATGGGGGGTTATGTATTACATCATCTTATTTATGTCTGAGAATTGTCTCTCCTCCAAAAAAACTTATAAATATTGCAAATTTTTTAAATAACTATTTTGGTAACAGGAAATATAAAATTCGTTCCTACAACCATGACGCAGTGTACCTGTACCATTCATAGTTCACCATTCAATATTTGAATCGTTATGTGCCTAGACCGCAGGTCAGTGTTTATTATATGCATCCAGACATAGTCCTTGTAAATTTTATAAATTAATAGACTAGGAAAATTTTAGTAAACAAATAAGGACATCCAATTTGGTATGGGATTTACGCCAACCGGTTTATCTAAGTTGACTATAAAAATGAATATAAAAAATACACATAAGAACCCATATCACATTTTATGTTTGTATAATTATACACATTGTATAATAAATAGCTACTGAATTTGCACTATTCAATTTTTAGTTTTGCGTAAAACGAAATCGAACCGTTCCTGTCAGCATACCATACTGTGACGAACGTGCGTGTGTGTGCGCGTGTGTGCGTGTGCGCGCTACTTGCATGCCCACTCCCAGGTGTAACGGGACTCGAACCACTGGCCCTCGCCATTCAATCACAGCTCACAGCTTGGCGAACGTGACAGAGTCAAGTAGGCCTACTGTGCAATGATAATACATGTGGTACTATGTAAGTTAACTTACTTCATTACTTTTTCATCACATAAATGAAATTCTAACCTGTAAGTCAGTAACAGTTTCCACAATTAAAGGGAATTTAATGGAAGAAAAAGTCTTAGATTATTTTGACAGGTAGACATCATAGATTTTCAAACTTTTACATCTTTTTTATTTCGTTTAGATTGTTTACTTTAAAAATTCAAATCTAAATTAGTTGATTTATTATTTAATATACTTCGCAAATTGAAACTACCATGTAGTTTTTATTTTGAGACTTCTACATTACACTACCATTCTGCAGTGGAATAACATACAGCAATGTTACAAAAATTTAATGTGTACTAATAAAAAAATAATAATATTAAATATATTAAATAATACAATATCAATATAATATAATAAATTATATACTTATTTATATAATAAATAAAACATATATGAGCAGGAAGTATAGTCTTAAAATTATTAATAAAAACGTATTATCATAAACATTCTATAACAAATTCCTTTTAAAATTATATATTTTCAATTCTTAACTGACTTCCATTACAATTTTTACATTGGATGAATTTAAATTTTTTCATTAGTTATCTTCATTATTATTAGAAAGTACGGTATGCCAAATTTAAAAATTTTAGTTTTAGTATCTTTTAAGACAAAATATTTCCAAAATACAAAATGGTGTGGCTCCATACTCACAGAGTCCACATAAAAAGGTAACCAACCTTTTGAGGTGGACTCTTAGGTTTTTTGAAAGTTCTGACACACTCTGTAAAAATCCTATTTTTTTATTCATTATTTATGTACACATCGCTCGACCACAGAAAAATAATTATTAATTGATATATTCATAGAACAAAATTTTTGTGTGTTTTGAGTTGTGCAGGTTGAGCTCTTTAAGCACACGCCCCTGCCAAAAGAAGGGACTACTTATTTTTTCTTCTCTATGATCTGCCCCTTAAGACAGAATAAAAACAGTGGATGTTGTCTTCATTTTCAGGTGATAATGGAAGGCAAGATATGGACTGTGTTGGTGGGATTACTGGCGGCTATATATGTGATGAATGCGGACGACAAAGTGAGTTTCCCGTCAGACCATCCGCCAGAAAACGACTCACAGCACAGGACCAACAGCAGCCCAGGTTCGGTGGATGTTCAGGAGGTAGAGGGCGAGGGACGCAGAGGGGGGAAAAATCTGCTGGACTGGCTAGGCTTTGGTATCGGTGCTGACACTGATCCCTACTTGGCCAGAGCGAACACTGCCTGCCTTGAGGTAAGTACTGCTCTCAATTGGCTGTGACAAGTGCTAACAGACATAATTACTGTATATGCTGCTATAATTATTTTAAAATTCAGAAAGCATGAAAGTCAATTTCCTTAAACATAGTTTTATAGTTTTTACACTATTTTGATTTACTAGCATAATTATGACCAATTTTATCCTATGACATTTAACTTTAAGCACCAATACTTTCTTATATGGTGGAATTGAAATGCAAGATAACAGGTTTGGGTTTGACATTGGCTGTCCTAAGATAAACTTACAAGAACTTAAAAGATCAGCTCTCACATAACATTACACAACAGCATGAACACATTTTTAGTTATACAAGGCAAATATTAATTCAATTTTTCAAAACTGGCTGAATGGTTATAGTGGTTACCATCAAAACTGAAGGTTGCCGAATCGAATCTCGCAAGGGTCGAATATGAACCCACTTGCCATCTTATCATTGGGCTATTAATTTATTGTGCTTCCTTGCAACAGGGAACAACACAACGGCAACAGGCAACGTTATGTAGTAAGAAGACCAGGGATTGGACAATTTCACATCAAAAAGGTTCAAAAAAATGCTGAAAGGCATAAAAAACACAAAATGACTTAAAATACACCCTAAAGGCATCACCACTCCCACCTAAAACTTACTTATACCCTTCCCTATTGTATCATTATGTATATCATTCTCTACCTCTGACTTTCTTTACATAACTATACTAATTGTTATCATTAAATATGTTGTTAATTAACAGTTGTTGTGCAACTTGCTTTAAGTTCCTTTTAGTGAATTTCCCATAGAGAAGAACCTATTACCGTACGTCTCATGGTAAGACTTAAACCCGGGACCATGTTATTTTTTCGTCTTAAGGTGCCCAGAAGCCAAAAACAATAGTCGTTAAAATTTATATATGTGTGTGTGTGTCTGTGAACACGATAACTCTCGTAAAAATGGTCTGATCGAGACCAAATTTGGACATGTATTCCAACATTTGCTCAGACGAGTTCGTAAACTATTCCGATTTACATATCTGTAAATCGGAACGAGTAGTTTGGGGGGTTTTTGTACTCAAAAATGGTTTTTTATGCGTTTTTCATATATAATTTAAATTTTTTAAATTTTATCTTACACCATTAAAATCAGCTAAAAAACTACACAATTTAGTTCCTTAAAGTTTTTCTCTATCTCCAATGGTTACTGAGATATTAAAAAATCTAAACACAGTACGTTTAAAACCAACGTCTAAAACCAAGAGGTTGATCATATTTTTATATTCTCTAAATAGAAAAACTAAAATTGCTGGGAAACTATATTATGCATAAAGTATATAGTTTATAATCTGCAGGGCATTTACAGATTGGGACAGTGGCGTGTCCTGTAATCCAGCTTCTTGGAGGTCACAAATTGTGGATAGTTATAAGCGATGGTCGGTGGATGGGATGTTCTCTGGTGTGGATTGACTTCCACAATATTAAATACTAAGTTAATCTGCAAAGACTATCCTCATAATTAGACCAGTTGATAATTCAGAGCCAGTGATTCAGAATCCACGTTTAAATGTAGGTCCTTATATGCCATTAGCTGTTGGGCTATTACTTATCAGTCCTATCTAAGCAACATATAAGCCTCTCAGACACAGACTAACAGTAACAAGACTACGAGATTGTGCCACGATCATCTTACACTCATTTCTCATTCATACCTGGCTTAAAATACCTACCTGTGTACGGTATGTCACCTTATCACAAAGGTAGTACAGTAATAATAATAATAATAATACATAATTTGTTGTCTTCTTCCTCAGGGAGATTTAGCGGAATGCTTCAAGTCACGAGCATTATCAAGCTTAGATGACTTTTTCACAAGAGATTCGTATGAACTAAGTGAACATACGAGGGTGGTGCGAATGCCTAGTGCTCAGTTGCGACGGCTCACCCTTGAGCCGTATGAATACTCAACGGAGCCAAGAGAAAATGATTCAGAGTGGGACCAGTTTGCCAAGTTTGTTATGAGAAAGGTGTGTAAATAATAATTAAATTATTTAATCATTTATATAAATCAAATTAGAATGTTAACTGTTAGGGATTATGCTAGTTTTGGTCCCCTTTATGACCCAGAAAAGCCAAAATGGGACTTACCTCAATATCCGTCTGCCTATAAAAGTAGAGAAAGTACATACTCTGGCTTTTTACTTCTCTACGCAAACAAGAGCACTATGATGGAACTTTTTTAATCATTCTGTTCTTATTTTTACTTATTTTGAACAGCTAGTTTAAAATAAACAAAATTAGTACAACAACTATTTAATATAACAATACCAAAACTAGCATTAGTTTTTGAATGTATGATATTGTAACTAATTGCATAGTTTAAATGTTAAATTGTAAGGTATGTAGTGAAGAGAAATGTATAATTAAGGTCAACATGTAAAGTGATGAAAGCAGATTTAAAAGACACACATCCAAATTTTTGCTATATAATTCTATCTTCTTCACACATTGAAGGGAATGCAAAAGATGTAAATTAATTTTTATAAACATATTTCAAAGCTCTGGGGTGTATTAGCAATTTGCTTCCGTCGAAAACTGTAACAGAAGTGACGTTATAAGGAGAGCTGTTAAGATGAATTGAAAACATTCTCTTTGGACATGTCCTTGATCTAAGCTATTTCCCAAAAGGAAGTAACTACATTTTTTGTGATGGATAACCATAAAGAAAGTTTAATAGTTTTTTTAGGAAATCTAAACTCTTAAACTTTTTTCTAAAACATAATAAGTAGTATCAACTTTATATATCATCTGTTACAGGTAGAAAGATTCATAAAATCTGCAGCCATTGAAGTGAATGTTCCTAATGAGATTTTAGCTGAAGGCAGGTATGCTCCAAGGTTCATCGACGAAATTTCCGAAGAGATTAACATTTTGGAAAATAAAAGTGATAATATTCTTTGTAAGTATACTTCTTAGTCTTTCATAATAGTTGTTTATAGAGTAGGAAATACTTGGTTTCATAAATATACATTTGTAAAATAAATGGCAATCATGTTTAGGAAAAGCGTTAAATATATTAAACATAGTGTAAAGGGACTTTTCGTCCAGGCTGTATGTATAAGGGAAGAAAGTAAAAGGTAAGTGCTTTTTTTTCAAAAGTTACATTAAGAAAAACGCCAACATTCAAAGGCAACAAGTAAGCAAACTCCTGGTTGGCAAATAATTAAAATTTACCTGCCTCGATTTTTGGTTGCTACTGTGATTTATTATAAATGTTATATATATATATATATATATTATTTTGTAAATTGTATATATATATAATGAATAATATACATAATATATATATATATATATATATACAATTAATATATAATACAATGTATAATATATATATTATACATTATATTTATTATAATATTATTATTATTTATTATATTTATATATTAAATCTATTGTTTTTCTTGTTCACAGCTCGCCATAAACTGAAGAAGCTGTTTATCCCAATGCTGATCATATTAAAGCTGTTTAAGCTGAAGCTATTACTTTTCCTACCATTGATCCTTGGATTAGCGTCATTTAAGAAACTGCTTGGCTTCTTGGCCATTGCCATCCCTGGACTCATTGGCTTCTTTAAATTGTGCAAACCTGACCTTCACCAAAACTACGGCAGTTATGGCCACAGTACCTTCTATCGCAAGCCACAGTTTGGACACCGGCCACCGAGCTATTTGGTGGAGGGACCTTCACCATACTCACGGGAACAGGACCAAGCTTCATCTGATCGATACCCGGTTGGTTAAATATGTTGGCCTTTTTAAAAAATTTTGCTCCGCTGTATGTTATGCAGCGTGCTCTGTGATTAAGTTAACTCTGTCGCCGCAACAACAACCAACTATTGGGTATATTAATATCAAATTAGTCTGTCTCCTTATCTCCCAAAAAATTGCCTTTCTTCAAAATATCTTAAAAAATATTAATGATGTGAAAAGTTTTGTAGAGTACCAAATTATGGGCTTTTATTTTCTGAATATTTTGCCTTTTTGTATTTGAGAAAAACCAGCCATTTACAATCACGTACGATTAGTTTGCGATCACGTACCTTTTGTTGAGCCCTTTTAGCATTAAACTTTTTAAAAATAAGATTTGAAAAATGTTATTTACATGAGCTTATGGCTATTAGTAAAACTAAAGAATTCCTTTTTAAGGAATGATTTTCAAATGGTGTAGAAGAGATAGACACATGATCACTACAGTATTTGTTGCAGTGTTCAATGCTAGGAACTTTAAATAAAAATCAAAGATTTTTAAAGGACTTTAAAAAAGTTCTATTAGTTTGCTCCGAAAAATGCATTGGTTTTCGGTTATTGTGTATATAAACTTTTTTGCTGCCTTTGTAATCATTGCTTATTGTCAATTATTGTACAACAAGCAATAATTCGGCTTTTATTGGGTCTGTTGAAGTAACAAACAAGATCGCACACAGCACGCTGTCGTGGTAGAGCGAATTTCATAGAACCTATATTATTCCCATCATAGTAATCGAATAGTATTGAGTATGTAGGTTTGCTGCAATAAGGGTTGTCGTGCATGGTATAAAAGCCGTTAACTAAGTAAAAACACAAACCAAATTTTTAGAAATTGTGACAATAATTGAACAAGTTATACCAATTTATCTATTTAAGAAAATATGGGCAAAGTGTATGTAGGTTTACTGTCGTAAGAAACATTATATTTTGTCGTTTTATGGATTTCATGAAATCTTAACTAGATGAACTTGCATATTATTAAAGAATATTTAAGTAAATAAGTCAGTTACTGAATATTTACTATTCTCCATAAAATTAATATTAGACAGACATCATACTGTGTTTACCATTTTTAATATCTCAGTAACCAATTGACTTAGAGTCATGATTCAAAATACTAAATTATGTGTTTCTTTGAGCCGAAACCAATGGTAAAAAGAAAAATTAGTTTTTTAAAAAATTATACATAAATTGAAAAAAACATTTTTGGGATACAATACCCCGAAAGTGTAATTAATGTAGTCCAATTGCGTTGCGCAACAAACTCATCCAAGATATTACAGAAAGGAATAAATCTACCAAATTTTATAATAATCAAACAATAATTGCGGCCGTTATCGCGGTGAAACATATATATGCTTATATACATTTAAATATCATTTTTAATACCCCCCAAAACGTGTTCAGGGGGTTGAGTTATGAACTTCTATTATAGTCCCGGGCTTAACTGTCACAATGCGGGTAATGTGAATAGCTCATTTTTCCATAGGAAATTCGCCAATACACAATTTTTTTATAAACTATATTTTTCCCCTAAAGGTTTTTTTTATTACGTGAATATTAAAGTTATTAATATATATGACATTTTCAATGTCATTAGAAGTACAGTATTAAGACTTATTGTCGTTAGAGGGATGGCTGTGTCAACATCTTCTTCATCTTTTTAAAATAGCAAGAGTGCCTATTTTACACACTTCCTCTCCATGCTCAGCTGAGTGACTGCTAGATATCAGCTGGTGTATATCACACAGCGCAGCTCAAACAACGATGGTTTGAAAACAGTTAATTGCGTTGCATTGAAATACCATCATGGTCATTAATGAGGAATACGGCTACTTAAACACAGAGCGCGCTGCACAACAAACAGTGGTGGTAGGAAGACCCCCTTAATTATCTGCCTACTAGATATGAGATCATTCCTTATATATTTTTCATATATACATTGGCAGGCACAACCTCAAGGGTATATATACATTTTACATTCCTAAATTAATATAATTTTCTATACCTTACTTCCTAATTAAAATTTACTTAAAGGAACTTTGGTAAAGTTACTATCAAACATTTTAGTAAAAACCATTTGGATTCTTTGTAACTTTAATGAAATGTCACATACTTCATTGGACATTCACGTCTTTCAGGGGATAACAAATTTTTATTAGCCAAGTTCCAGAATTTCTATTCTACTAATGATTGTTTAAAGATTAAAAATACCCCAGTCACAGCAGATCTGTGTACTCAGCAAATTTCCAAATCAATAGTATAATAATAATAATATATGACAAGTTTTATCAATATCTGTCAATAAATATGAGAATTATTTGCCTATTCTCCATAAGATTAACATAGAGAAGAGTGTGCAGGTTTGTTGCTGTGAGGATCACTAAAAGTAGGCATTTCTATGAAAAAAAATTTTATTTTTAACATTCACTTGGCGCAGTAGCTGAATAAAAGAGTAATTCTGATTAATAAAACACAAATTTATTTAACTACAAGCAACATACAACTCTCATCAAGAACCTCAGAGACACAATAACATAAACATAAACAAATGCAACAATTATTAAAACACATGATTGCTTTCATTAAACTTAACACATTTATACCAACTTTTATCAACATATGTCCATAAATAAAGGAGTTTGCTTATTCCCTTTATGATTAACATGGGAAAAGGGTATACAGGTTTGCTGCCATGAAAAACACATGAACTATGATTTTTAAACATGAATGGATAGATCTCAACTAAATGAAGGTAAATACCAAGTTTAATCCAAAAATATAGATTTTTATGGGAAACATTAATTTTTTCTTATCTTTCATAAGATTAACATTGGAGCCTCAAAATACAACGTACTGTGTTTAGATTTTTTAATGTCTCGGTAACCATTTGAGATATAGAAAAACTTTAAGAAACTAAATTGTGTTTTTTTTAGCTGATTCTAATGGTGAAAGATAAAAATTTAAAATTTTTTTAATTATATATGAAAAACGCAAAAAACCCAATTTTTGAGTACAAAACCCCCCAAACTACTTGTTCCCAATGACCGATATGTCTGGTTTACGAATTTGTCCGAGCAAATGTAGGAATACACATTTCTACCAAATTTTGTCTCGATCGGACCATTTTTACGAGAGTTATTGTGTTCACATACACACACACACACACACACATATATATATATATATATATATATATATATACACACATTTATATATAATATATATATACAGAGTGTTCATTTAAGTCGGGGACAAACTTCGAGGGGTGATAGTACTCATCAAAATAAACAAAAAAGTTTGTATAAACATATGTCAAAAATTCCTTCGTTTAGCCGCCAGCCGCCATTTTGTATTTTATACAAAACACGTTGTATATCAATAACTATTTAAGAAACAGAAACCAAACTTTGCACAAATATTTATTGGCCAAGGAGAAAAATATTCTCAAAGTATCATGTAGTTTGCTTTAATATTTTCAAAATGGCGGCGGTTAAAAATCTTTTAATTTAAATAACAAAAATCCTTCAACTTTATACAATTTTTACAAAATATAGATAAGATTGCTATTTTAATTTTAAATGGAACGGTACTTTGGTGAGCGAAATCCGTGCAGGGACAAGAGAGAAAACGCACTTTTAAAGTTAGCTTACAAAGCTACTTACTACATATAACATTTATTTTCCAGTTAAGGGAAGACTATAAATTTGAAAGCCATGGAACAGCCCCTTCACCCTCACCAGTGGCCTTCAGAGATGATGCTCAGGACTTAGCTTACCAAGCATACCGAGAATACCAGAAGAAGTAATCATTGGCATGTGTGAAAAGGAAAAATTGTTATTGTTTTAAAATATCACTTCCACCAAAACCCAAAAAGAATGAGGTTTGAGAAATGAGGAGTTGTTAATACATGTTATTTATTTATAAAGTTTTTGTATATATTTTATAAATTTAGTTTATGTAAATAATAAAAATGTACTCATCTGATTAGTTACTTAATTAACTCGCAGATGGTCGAGGGATGGACACAGTGCTCACTTTTCATTTTAAGTTTTTACAAAACATGGAGTATGTACCGTAATATAAACTCTAACAAAAAACCGGCCTGCAACTCGGAATACCTGTTGTTTGGGGTGTCAGTAGTCAGGGGGATACGGTGGGGGAGGTTAATATTAAATCATATTTAGATAAACTTTAGAGAATATGAAAGTCTTATGATGGATTGTCATTATTGAATTTACATAAATAAGGGAGAAAGTATGTGTCAGTTTATTGATATCGTTTATTTTGTTGTTATCATTTTAAAAACAACAACAACAGTATTAACACTGAGTATTATCAAAATGTATTTTGATAGTGTCCTGTGATTTAAATAATTAATTAAAAATAGTTAAATTAATTCATTAAAAAGTTTACAGTTTGAGTTTTTATTTTTTGTATTGTCAAATTGGTTATTTTTCGTTTTGTATATAATTAAAGGTTAGAAAGATAGTTAAATAAAAGTGACATAACATAATTTGTTTGAAATTCGTGAAATATAAATCGTTAAGAAAAAGTTGAGCTCACCCCTCGACCATCAGCGTAACTCCAGTGACCTCAACCAATAGCGGGTTAAAAGTCTCTGTTAAGTAAAATTCAATTCAATTCTTTATTTTCCAGAACATGTACAACAAGCATAGACATAGTCAGTCATGCACAATAAAATTGTCAATTAAGAATGTTAAAATAAAAATTAATTTAATAAAAATTACATTAACAAAATGAGGATATATAACAAAAAAGTCAAGGCTTTTGCATTCATCTATATTATTTGTCTTCCAGGAATGTGGACCTTTTTTATCAGCAAAATTTTCAATGAATTTTTAACTGTTTGATTTTAAATTGTACGTTTAATATGAAAATTAATTTTAAATGGTGATAGTTTTTTTTCTGTTACAGTTATATATTTGTTATTTTAATATGTATGTACATTTTTTATATTTTATATATATTTATGAATTGAGTTGTTTTGCAAACCAGCTGTACATGTTGAAAAACGCTCAAGAAAATTAAGACAATTATTATTATATTGCAAGCCCGGACTAGCAAATGACGTTCTTGCATTATTTTGAAAAGGATACAAATTACGTAATTACACTATCTACTACAACACTTCCATGTGCAATCAAAGATATTCCGCAAGGTATAATCTAATACCAAAAGTTTCACTTTTGGAAAATTGTAAAAATTGTGGAAATTGTAAGAAAATTGTAAACCCCGCCCGAATCAGTATGGAAAATTCAAAAGGGAAGGTTGCAGTCGGGGAGCAAAAAGCAGGGAGTTTGAAATAAATTCATACATGCCTTGCCTGCAGTTTAAGTCAATCTGGCTCTGCATTCTTCAATTAGTTAAGTAGGTATTGAAGGAAATGTTTCTGCATAGATTGCGTCAGCTAGGGACTTATGCCGATGACATTGTGAAAATATTTAAAGATATGTATATCAGTCAGAAGAGAATCTTTGGAAAATTGGAAACTTCAAATTCCAAAATGTCTCTGAATTCACTTATCTAGGCTAATCCTTAAATAACGAAAACAAAATAAAATAACCAATGAAATCAAAAATCGATTAATGAGTGGCAACAGGGTTTACTTTGCTCACCAAAAACTAATAAAATCTAGGGTGTTAGGTAGGCAAAATAAATTAAAACTGTATAAAACCTTAATAAGACCTGTGGTTACCTATGCAGCTGAAAAATGGACATTGCTTAACTCAGGTGCTAATGTCCTAAGAATATTTGAAAGATGAAAAGGGGAATATTTGGATCTGTTAGAGTAGAGGAGAAATTAAGGATAAGAAATAATGGGGAATTGGATGAGTTAATAGATGGTGAGGACATAGTTAGAGTGATAAAACCTTTGAGATTTTATCATGTTGCCGCTGTACTTTTGATACTATTATTAATGAGCTGACTTTCCTTACGGACACAGAACGAAATTTAAATTCTTCCTTTACAAGTTATTATAGGAATTCCATGTAATAAGAATAAAATACCCTCGTCACAGCAGACTTGCATACTCAGCGAATTTCCAAATCAATAATATATGACAAGTTTTATCAATACCTGTATACATGTGGATAATTATGAGAGTTAGTTATATGCCTATTCTCCGTAAGATTCATATGGGAAAGAGTATGCAGGATTGCTGCTGTGAGGAACACTGAAAGTAGGCATTTATAGCTTAAACAATTTTTATTTGGACAATGTACAAGATACAAAGCTTCATCAACGTTTGTTGGTATGTTTCCTTATGATGAGTTTAGCAGCATACCTTTGAGTAGTAATTTTTAATTTTATTTTTCTTTCCCCCCTCTTACTCTTGCTTTATGTAATGCAATTACAGTTTCAAGTAATTCATTTTATTTTAAGAGTTGTAAGAATGTATATTAAGATCAAGTTTAGCTGTTGATTTAAAATTAATTTAATACAATGATTTTGGAAAGTAATGGTTTTCTTTTAGTTTAATTATATTTTTCTTGCCGATTTAAATTCAATTTCAATTTGGTATATAATTTAATTATTGTAAAACACAGTTGATGAGTAAGGAAAGGGGTACTTGATTTGGTTTACAGGGCTCAAGTGCCACCTTAAAGTCAAGAACAGCTATTAGTTGATAAATTATATTATTTTGTTCAATGCAAATAATAAGAAAGAACTATATATTACATTTATTAAATTTAACAAGAACCAGATAATGTTGTAGATGATATGGAAAGTCATAATGCAATAAATAGGATAGGTACTTATTTAAACTGAATTGTACATACTTTATTTCATTTTGCCATCTCATCTGAATAAATAAAACAGAAAGATTTTAAAGCAAATAAATAATAATAATAATAACTATATGTTACAAACTTAATAAATCTCAGTACATGTTACCAATAATTCCTCACATAGAACTCTAGGTTAAGGAACATTCTACATTTCTTCCTTTGATAATTTGTAGCTTCAGCCATTCGTTATCTCAAGGAAGATAAAAAGCCAATATTCAAGAATGGACTCCGGATAAGAAACACCCGCAAAGCCCACATGTTCCTGCTGACAGTTGGCAGCTGGTGGCACAGGCAGTTCCAGTAAATGCTTGCCCCTTGCAGCTGTGGTCTTTGTTTCTTTCTAGTCAGTCAGTCATTTATAATTAGCTGTCCTGCTAACTACCAGCAGCGTGTTTACCAGCCCGAGCCCCACATGTCACATCAACAGACGTAATGTTGGAAGATAGAAGACAATTCGTGATAATGTTGCTGTATTTCTTGTCTTTTGAATCAGACACTTGTAAAATTAATGTAAACACAAATTTGCTTGAAAATATTTTATTTTCATTGAAGTATATTGAGTGATATTGTGAATATTGCAAATTGTGAGGGTGCGTTCAAAATTAAGAGGTTAGATTTGTTTTTAAAACGAACGAACAACAAGTAATTTTATGATAATTTACTAACATTTCCAACCTACAAGATCAGGTTAGTATTTTTTATTGGATCTTATCGCCATATTATGCTCTGCAGCAACAATATATATTAAAATTGCCTCAGGTGCTAGTAAATACAAAGTAAAAAATTATTAAAAATTAAAATTTCTCCTAATTTCTGATTTCAAAGCTTGTGAGACTCATGTTATATTATACAGTAAAATAACATTAGACAAGTGAACTGCATTGTAAACTATGATGCATAAAATAATATTTGTGAAAATCGTAAAAATTCTTACCCTACTGGTAACTTTGACAATTCATTAGGCCTAATTCAAACTTGGTTACTGTAATAGTAAGCAGGATGTTTGCCTAGCTGAGGAAGACAAAAATGTCATGATTGTTTTCCAGGTTTCTCAAAACTATGTTAAACATCTGGCTTTTTGCATCGTCCAAATTTATTCAAACAACCTAAATGACATGATCAGGCCTTAACGGGTCATGATTCAACTGATCATGGTTAACGTAGGAAGTCAGCTGAAAAAGGTTAAAAACCAAAAGTGTATTCTTTTCTAAGAGTACTGCATTATGACTTTTTCAGTCATTTTATGCACTTTAATATTTGGGACCACTATTTTATATATTAATTAAAGCGTATTTTTGCAAACACTACTTCCCTTTTACCGATTGTAACATTTGAGATGTCAATAAAATTGTTTTAAGTACTGAAAGATTTTAGGTTTAATAATTATTTTTATGTTGGGCGTAAAACCTTGCTTGAATATAATTTTTCTCTATAAACTTAACTTTGCAAAACTGTTTGTTTGAAAATTAATAAACTCTTTCACCATATATAAATAATAAAACAATTAGTACCCTATTTTTATTCTTTATTGGAAACATGTTTCGGCATTTATGCCATTTTCAAGCCTAACCTATTTTTAAATTACAATTTTTATCAAATGATAAAAATTATGACATCTAGGGCTACTTATAGCAATATAATAAATAGTATAACAACTAGTACCCTTTTTTTATTTTTTATTGGCAACATGTTTCAGGATTTATGTCATTTTCAAGCCATATTTACCTAACCTATTTTTAAATTACAATTTTTAAATTATATATATATTTATAAAAAAATATAAAAAAGTGTGTGTGTGTGTGTGTGTCTGTGAACACGATAACTCATAAAAATAGTCCTATCGAGACTGAATTTGGTAGAGATGTGTAGCCTATTCTTACATTTGTTCGGACGAGTTCGTAATCCAGACATATCTGTCAATTGGATCGGGTGACTTAGTTTGGGGGGTGTTTCGTACTCAAAATTTGGGTTTTTGAGTACTTCATATGTAATTTTAAAAATGTTTAAATTTTATCTTTCACCATTAAAATCAGCTTAAAAACTACACAATTTAGTTCCTTAAAGTTTTTCTCTCTATCTCTAACGGCTACCGAGATATTAAACCATCTAAACACAGTACGTTGTATTTTGGGGCTCCAATTATAACAATCTTATGGAGAATAAGGAAAAATTAATATTCATCAATGTATATTTTTGGATGAAACTTGATATTTAGCTTCATGTGGTTGATATCCATACATTTATGCTTAAAAATCATAGCTTATATGTGTTTATCATGACAGCTAACCTGCATACTCTTTTCCCATGTTAATCATATAGAGTTTGGGTAAACTCCTTTATTTGTTGACAGATGTTGATGAAACTTGATATAAATGGTCAAAATATAAATTGGTTACGCTAGAAACACCTACTTTCAGCGTTTCCATGTTAATCTTATGGAGGAGAGGCAAATAATAGTCATATTTATCGACAGATATTGATAAAACATGTCATATATTATTTCTTTGGATATTTTCTGAGTCCCCTGATCTGTTGCGACGGGGGATTCATTTTTTGTATACACAAATTTATTATATGATGAAGCTATCTAATAGTTTTTTTTATGAATGTCAATTTTTTTTCCTAATTTCCTCCCTGTAAAACTTTGTGTGGTCACCCTGACCAAAACGTTGTTCTTTCACTCTCAAATAGCATAACAAAGAAGAATTTTTCAGTGGGTAAACATTTCCTGACTAAAATTTTTTATTTAATTATTATTAATACACAATACGTTAAAAACCCAATAATTATAGTAAACTGTTCATAATTACATGTGTAAAAATTAAAGTTCAGCTTCTAATATACTACTTCACTATTAATGTTCCTTAACAGTTCGCTTATGCAAAAAAAATCAAATATAGCCCGGCTGTATTATGTTATTTGTTGCAATAGCCTCAGATCTGAGGTGAAATTGAGATCTGAGCCGGTGTTACATAGCAACTAAATCGTCGATTGTGAGATACCCGTCTATTTTAGAGCCTTGAAACTTTTGTAGCGGTATATAGGGACACTGCCGCAAGTACTGCTTGTCCGGTCTCTTGGTTTCTTTGAAAATACAGTTTTTTATGTTGGTACTCCTGGACAACCTCAGCTGTTTAGTTTTGGCAGAGAATCTATTGGAAAACAGAACAGGCATGTGTGGGACGTTGCAGGCGAAGAGGACTGGCAATCCGGTGCAAGTAACTGAAGCAAACCTAAAAAAAGGGGAAACCATCAGCCGCCATGTTGACTATATTATAGGACAACGCAATACTCATATTTCGACAGATAAACCATAAGACACTACCAACAAAAAGGTAACATCTGAAGCCGAGCATGGAATTCTTTTTGTATCAACAAGAATTTGAGCTATTGATGTGATCAAATGACCTACATTCTACTCCAAGAAAAAACGTGGTGGTATGTGAAATATTTTTCTTTATAAGCATTGTAAACAGCATTTTTTTAGATGGTAAAATTTATTTATTTCAGATACACATACAAAAAAAAATTTCAGTATTTAAAGTTTATCCAATATCTACTAATACATTTCAAAAGTAAAGAGAGTTAATGCCATAATTAAAATCAAATGAGAGGCGGCAGACTTTTACTTATTTTTTGCAATAGACGACAACTTTGATCCGTCATTGCTTAATATGGCACATAGAAAATACAAAGTACTAAATATTATATAGCGTATTTTAAAAATTTGTGGTTATAAATCACTGTTATTTTCTTTTTAGGTGAGAGACCTCAATAGTGTTAAAAATAAAATTTTATTTGTATAATATAAAGATATTTTTGTGTCTGTGAACACGATAACTCTCGTAAAACAGAACCAAAGGGACGTTTCCACAAATGTCGGACAATTCGTACCAGACATACTCAAAACATGTACCGCCAAAAGGCGATGTGCTACAAAAAACAACTAATTTTCACTATTTCGACAATGCATAGCAAAAAAAAACTACCAAAAGAAAGGTCCATCTCTCGGAGCGATCTAAAAAATTAAAAAAGTACGTTGTATTTTGACTCCAATTATTCATGGAGATTAAAAAAAAATCATTGTATCTAATATGGATGAAAGATATTTAGCTTCATGTGGTTGTTCATCATTTTCTAAAAAACAAGTTGGGTATCATGAGAAATGCATCCTCTTTTATGGTTTCAGATAGATTAGATCCAATGGACAGCATGTGTAAAGCTGGATATAAGAGTAAAAATAAAAGGGAAAACGAAGTGAGAAAATATACTTTCAATTCTTATGAGATAGGCAAAACCATTTTATCGACGTTTTGCCAAATTGCTTCAAAGAAAGGAAATGATAGAAAAGGTACATACTTCAAGATATTCATTGTTGTTGGAATTCTTATGAATGTTGATTCTCCTTGTATTTTTCCAAATTTTTTTGCTTATAACGATAAAATTTCGTAGTAGCTTGATTCTCATACAGTTTTTCATAGTTTCTCATGCGTATGTAACTTTTCCAAATAAGTAACTATCTCAATGTTGTTTATCATATATTTACATATTTTATATTATATGTTTATATATTTTGTTTGCATACTGCCTGTATGTAACGTTTCCCAGTAGTTTTATTATTACAATATACAGTTTTTTATAGATTCTCATGTACACGTAATTTTTCCCAGTAATGTTACTTTTATCAATATTTTGAATTTTTTGTGTAATTTTACAATACGTGTAAAATAAATTTATTTAGCAAAACTTTGTGTTTATTTATCTATTCCTGTAAGATATTTTTATAATTGATAGTTTTAGGTTTTAATACTACAAACAGTAATATACAAAAATTATTATTCTTTTTCATAATTTATACATTTTATCTATTCTGTTTTACGTCAATACAGTAAATATATAAATAAATAAACATTTATATACTGTATATATTTTTATTGTACTCAATTTTAAGTTTGGCTCAAAAATGAGCCACCCCGTCTGTAGCTAAAATAATATAATTATCAACGTGACAATACAAAATTATATCAACAATGGACGGGGCGGCTCATATATGAGCCAAACCTAAAAAAAGCCTAAATCGCGAAGAAATAGGTCATATTGGAAGCCAGAATGATATATACGCTAAATGTATAAAAAAATAATATATAAAGCACATTTTTTTATCCGGGCCGGGGGGTTGGTCATACCCATACAAACCCGGGCTACAGCAAAGGACTTTCTTATAGCTTTGCGGGCCACCGCAATGACCGGCGCGGCTCATATATGAGCCGCCCGGTAGCGAACGTGTTAAAACCCCTATAATAATTCTCTAATGATCATTGAGAACTAAAAAATTAACACTGTTAGATGTAAAAAACAAAAAAATAATGTTTATTAAAAAAGAAAAAACAATCAAATGACTAACGAAAACATAAGAGTTGGATACACAAACATTTTGAACTAAAACAATTAAGACATTGAGGCCTACAGTGGCCTCTTAAAATAAAGTTTTTATATCGACATTGAAATTTGAAAATTTTCTATTGAATATATGGAGCTGGTTTGAAAAGTTACTAAAATGATGACATATTCTTAATAATGGACTGTTACAAAATTGTTGTGTATATAATCTGGGAATAAAAAAGGTTCTTCTCGGTCTTGAACAGACAGCTGGCACATACAATAGTACATGATCCATTAACCACACGTTATCTGCTTCATTGTTGATAACCCGATGAAGATAACAGCCATTCTTTTGATACGTATGTGACATGTGACAGTTACACAACAATAATATAGACAAAATTAAATGTTATCAATGAACTGTTGAATGGATGTTAAGTAAGTTCTGTTTCAACAAAAAATCAAATTAAATCCCAGATTCCTAAAAGCTCTTTTCAAGATGTTGTTAATGTGAGAATTAAATGACGGATTGCAAGAAAACGTAACACCCAACTTCTTTATTTCAGTAACAGCCTTTAAAGAGATGTTATTGATAGAATTAGGAGATCTTACACACTCTTTCCATATTACTAAATGTTAGAAGTTTACATTTATTTTTATTATTTACATTTATTAACAATAACTTATTTTTTATGGACCAATTTGAAATTCTTGCCAAAGCCTCTTGGAGGAGTTGAGCATACTAGTGACTGAGTGACCTAAATAAATTTAAATCATCAGCAAATTGTGAAAATTTGGGAGTTTTTCACACAATTGGTGATATCATAATATCCCCATTTTTAATAGCTCGGTAACCATTGGAGATAGAGAAAAACTTTAAAAACTTAATTGTGTAGTTTTTTAAGCTGATTCAATGGTGAAATATAAAAATTAAAATTTTTAAAAATTACATGTGAGAACAAAAAAAAACATTTTGGGGTAAAAACAAAAAAAATATGTTTTTAAAAGAAAAAACACTCTAAAATCTAACAAAACATAAGAGTTGTGTTACACAACATTTAATATAAATATAAATATATACAATTGAATAACATATAAAAATAAATTAATATATATACATATTTTAAAAAAATTTAAACTATTTTTTTTGAATATATGGAGCTAAAAAGAAAAAATAAATTCTTTCTTAATGGATACAATGTATATTCTGGGAAAAAGGTTCTTCTCGGTCTTGAACAGACAGCTGGCACATACAATAGTACATGATCCATTAACCACACGTTATCTGCTTCATTGTTGATAACCCGATGAAGATAACAGCCATTCTTTTGATACGTATGTGACATGTGACAGTTACACAACAATAATATAGACAAAATTAAATGTTATCAATGAACTGTTGAATGGATGTTAAGTAAGTTCTGTTTCAACAAAAAATCAAATTAAATCCCAGATTCCTAAAAGCTCTTTTCAAGATGTTGTTAATGTGAGAATTAAATGACGGATTGCAAGAAAACGTAACACCCAACTTCTTTATTTCAGTAACAGCCTTTAAAGAGATGTTATTGATAGAATTAGGAGATCTTACACACTCTTTCCATATTACTAAATGTTAGAAGTTTACATTTATTTTTATTATTTACATTTATTAACAATAACTTATTTTTTATGGACCAATTTGAAATTCTTGCCAAAGCCTCTTGGAGGAGTTGAGCATACTAGTGACTGAGTGACCTAAATAAATTTAAATCATCAGCAAATTGTGAAAATTTGGGAGTTTTCACACAATTGGTGATATCATAATATCCCCGTCACAGCAGACCAGCGTACTCAGCGACTTTCCAAATTAATGATATAATTAATAATATTATTACTTATGTCAAGTTTTATCAATATCTGTGGATAAATATGAGAGTTATTTGCCTATACTCCATAAGATTAAAATGGGAAAGAGTATGCAGGATTGCTGCTTTGAGGAACATTGAAAGTAGGCATTTAATTAATAATATTATTACTATATCAAGTTTATCAATATCTGTTAATATGAGAGTTTACCTATACTCCATAAGATTAAAATGGGAAAGAGTATGCAGGATTGCTGCTTTGAGGAACATTGAAATGTTATATCATTCATCTATTATTTCTTAATAACTACATATTTATTTTGACTATTCATCAAGTACTCATTTCAAATCTGCCATTTAATAAAGAGAAGTCACTATATGTTCTCTATGTGATTAATTAGGGAAAAGAGTATGCAGGTTAGCTGCCATGATAAACACATAAACTAAGATTTTTAAGCATAAATGGATAGATTTCAACCACATGAAGGTAAATACCAAGTTTAATCCAAAAATATTTATCGATATATGAAGTACTAATTTTTCCGTATCCTCCATAAGATTAAGATTGGAGTACCAAAATACAACGTACGGTACTGTGTTTAAAATTTTTTAATATCTTGGTAACCGTTGGAGATAGAAAAACTTTAAGGAACTAAATTGTGTAGTTTTTTAAGCTAATTCCAATGATAAAATTTAAAAACTTTTACATATGAAAAACGCAAAAATCCTGATTTTCAGTACAAAATCCCTCCAAACTACCTCTTCCAGTTGACCGATATGTCTGGATTATGAACTCCTCCGAGTGAAAGTAAGAATATATGTCTCTACCGTCTCGATCGGACTATTTTTACGAGAGTTATCGTGTTAACAGGCACACATATATATAAATAAAATTTTTGACGGCTATTGTTTTTGGCCTCTAGATACCTGAAGACGTAAAAATAACATTGCCCCGGCCATAAGTCTTGCCATGGGACCTAGGGTAATAGCTTCATCCCTATGGGAAATTTGCTAAAAATTAAAAATAATAATGGTCCAAGGTTTGAACCTTGAGGTACTCCTGAAAGTACCTCAAACATGTGTAATCTAGCATGCTTAATCATTACAAACTGTGTTCTACTTTCCAAATAAGAACGTGTCAACTTTAAAATCAATGGACTCATGTCAAGGCCTTTGAGTTTACCTATCCAAATATCCTGACCCACCTTATCAAATGCCGTAGAAAAATCAGTGTAAATACTGTCAACCTTTCCACTATTGTCCAAAATACTTAATTTAAAATGGTAAAATATATTAAATTTGAATGTGTTGACCGTTTATGCATACCGCCATGTTTATGTTGAGAAATCATGTTACTTATGTCACTGTAGATACGTTGATATAATGTATGCTCCAATACTTTATATGGTGCAGGAACTATAGCTATTGGTCTGTGATCAGTTACATCCCTCAATGGACCAGACTTATGAATGGGATATACTTTTCAGCTCTAATTTAAATATTGTTTCAAGCAGCGATAAGAAAGATTTGGCACAGCCTTGTATAATGTATGGAGGGACTTATCACTGCCGAATACTGGAGGACCTGATCCTACTTCACTATCGCTTTTTGTGCTCTTATCCTCCTGCTACCGCCCTTCCAGTACTATATTTTTAGCGAATTTCCCATAGGGAAGAAGCTATTACCGTAGGTCTCATGGTGAGACTTAAGCCCGGGACCATGTTATTTTTTCTTCTTTAGGTGCCCAGAGTCCAAAAACAATAGTCGTTAAAATTTTTATATATATATATATATATATGTATATATATATATATATATATATGTGTCTGTTAGCACGATAACTCTCGTAAAAATGGTCCGATCGAGACCAAATTTGGTAGAGACGTGTATTCCTACAAATGCTCGGACGAGTTCGTAAACCAGACATATCGGTCAATGGGAACGGGTAGTTTGGGGGGGTTTTGTACCCCAAAATGGGGTTTTTTACGTTTTTCACATGTAATTTTTAAAAATTTCTAATTTTATATTTCACCATTGGAATCAGCTTAAAAAACTACACAATTAAGTTCCTTAAAGTTTTTCTCTATCTCCAACGGTTACTGAGATATTAAAAAATCTAAACACAGTACGTTGTATTGTGGGGCTCCAATGTTAATCTTATGGAGGATAGGGAAAAATTAATATTTCCCATATTAATGAATATTTTTAGATAAAACTTGATATTTAGCTTTATGTGGTTGAGATCTATCCATTTATGCTTAAAAATCATAGTTTATATTTTTATCATGGCAGCAAACCTGCATACTCTTTTCCCATAATAATCATATAGGGAATATGCAAACTCCTTTATTTATGGACAGATGTTGATGAAAATTGGTACAAATGTTAAGATTAAAATTATTTATGGTAGAAATGCCTAATTTCAGTGTTCCTCACAGCAGCAAACCTGCACACTCTTTCCTATTTTAATCTTATGGAGAATAGGCAAATAATTCTCATTGTTTATGGACAGATTTTTATAAAACTTGTCATATATTATTATTATTATTATATTATTGATTTGGAAATTCGCTGAGTACGCAGGTCTGCTGCGACGGAGGTATTTTGTAGTACCGTAGTTTAATAATTTTAGTAATTTTAGTATTAGTAACTGAGTTTTTAACACCAGTTATCTTTTTCTGAATCCACCGATTTTTACAATATATTTTTTACACATTTCTTTTTCTAATTTTCTGTTCACAATTTAACTTTTTTTCCAAATTTCCTGAGCTAACCTCACTGTTCGCTGACTGTGATGACCAAGCCTACGCACAGGCATTCTGCCCATGTAGGCTTATTTCCTAATAATTTTAATTTATAACTTGTACTTATATTGTACTATTGTTTTTTTCTTTTTATTTAAGAGATTATGTAGCGATGTTATATTTTCAGAAATAAATTATTTTTTGACTTTGACTTAATCAGGTCCAACTGATCTTTTGATTTCATTGATTTTATTGCCTTATATATTTCATCTTTGCTGATCATCATAGGTACCGTACATAATTAATAATATTTAAGTCAGAAGAAGCATTGTTTAGGTAATCTGCCTCTATATCACTACTAGCAGTAACCCTGTCCTTTGTACAGGTTGTAGGATTCATTTTAAAGAAAAAAGATCATCAAGATGTAAAACTGAAATCCTAAACAAATTAATACAAAGAAAATAAAGTAAATAAAAGTAAATAAATACCCAGCTTTATTATTTAGCATTACTTTACAATTGAATAGATTAAAACATTTATACCAATATTATAATTAGTTAAACGTTAAAATAACTTTTTAATATAGTATGGTTTCGAAATGGGTTTAAAATCAATGACCAATATAATATATTGATTTGACAGCTAATATTTTTTTTTATTTTTTTTTTTCTAATCCAATTTATATAATATATATATATATATATATATATATATATATATATATTTGCACACGGATCTCGAAAACGGCACCGAGGAATTTCTTTAACTTTTGGAAATAACTAATTTCCGAGTAGAAAATAAGTTCTAGATAGGTCTAATGTCCAGGAAAATTCGTGTTTTACTGTAATATTAAGTTTAAAATCTAAAAATTTAACATTACGCTTATGGAGAGTCAAATGTAAACAATGCAAACCAAAACAGCTGTTTATAAACGTTTGACAGTTCTTGATTGAAGACGGCAAAGAACAATATGTGAATAGAGGTTTTTCATAAATATTTATTTTATGTATGTAATAAATGTAAAATTATCAGGTTACTAAACAATTTGTAAAAACTTTAGGGTAACATAACTGTGCGAAATAAAAGCAGGAAAGAGTATTTCCAAAATCTTCCGTGTTTTGATAGAAAACGTATTCGTTGTATTGCTTGAAGCTACTGTAACAAACCAAATAATTGGTGTAAATGAAATCTATCTTTTGCTTTTCAATCCTCATTCCGTTTCTAACAAAATTAGTTGATCACAGGCTAATAATAACAAACTGTATGGACATTTAAATTCAGTATAAGGTTAGCTAAAACAATTAATTGAGGTTGGCCAAAAACTCTTAAACGACGACGCGAAATCGGCTGACGCCGTAGCTTAGATCTCACGTATGCAAGGTCGCGTGATCGATCCCCACCCGAGGGCTATATATTTGTTCAGTATTTATGCCATATTAATTAAGGGGTATTAAAACGGTTTTATTTAAACCACATAAATGTTTTCATTGAGCAGTAAATTTGTTTTAATTTTGCTAACTAACTTGTAAAATACATGTCTTATTCTATCCCCGAGCAAAGCTCGGTCACCAGGTACTAAATCTTTAAACTACAAAGCAAGCTGATTATTACCAGTAGGTTATTCATTGAAAACTGATTCAAAATGCAACCAATATGGTGTAAAAGAGGGTTTTTAAATGCTCGTTATTTATTTTTCAAGGGGCGGCGGGCGATTTAAAGCATCTACAAACCTTCTCTGGAATGTAGAGAATACATGAAATAAGTTTCATTATAATCAGTTCTCCCGTTTTTTCTGAGAATACGGCGTAAAATGCCTTCTGGAGCGTCAAAGACAAACCGACAAACAGACAAAAATTTAGATAAGACCGATTTCGGCTTCTCTAACGTCTAACAATCTGAACTTAAATTAATTTCAATCTGCCAGACATATATTATGTTTACAATATTAATCAATTTTTTACCTCTTCTGTAGTATTTAAATGATACCATACCTACATCCTACTCGAACCTGCGTTTTGTGTAATATTATTTAAAATTTTAAAATATCCCCATTGAACCACACTGGATATTTCCTTTTTTTGTCTCAGTAACTGGAATACAAGTGTCAAATAGTTTTTATATTTCATTGTAAAAACACTCAGTGGCCTGATCAACATCATTGATCATTTTCAGGTAATCCCAATTTATGTTCTTAAACATAAAGTACATTTTGTCAAATTTTGCTCTGATGAAATTTTTTCACTATATATATTATATCTCATAGCTATGTTAGAACTAAATCTAGTATAAATATTGACTATGAGAGAAGGATGGTGCTCTTCTTCCTTAAGTAAAGGGGGGATTCATGCCACACAGCTACAGTTAAATTAATCAAGACCAGTGGTTAATTTCAGTGGGAAAGCACGTAACTTTAAAACTGTGCTTCGCAAGCTGATAATAAGCGCCCAACAGGCGATTGTGAGCTGTGATCGAAGACAACATAAGACAAATAGATGAGGCACCCCTATTAGTTTTTCATTACTTGAAATGAAACCAAGTCCGCCATCTTAGTGTAGAATAAAAAAGCAAAATTCGACTCGGAGTGGTGAAATATTGCAGTGTGTTTCAATCTACTCGCAATCTACCTAACTTACAGAAAAGATATACTATTCAAACGTTCTGTGAGTACCTTTTTTGAGTAGTTTTTCCAAAACTATTGAAAAACATCCGGTTACTTACTGATAATCTATGTTATTATTACAGTTTACAGTACTGTATATGAATATACAGTAAATGTAAAAAAGACTTTATTTGTTTTTTCAACTGTATACCATTAATTAAAGAAAAGGAATACTGGTTACTTTATTGTTAGCTTCATACAAAATGGTTGGTGCAAATCTAAACAAGTTTATAAGAATGTTAGAGTAGGTAGCGAGTTGTTACCGGGGTGGGGGATGTCAAACTGAGCCTTATTAGGAAATAGAGCGGGTGGTTTACAAGAATAAATGTGAGATCCCTCTCCTACCTCATTTCCCTCATTTTAATAACTAAGCACTCGTAAAAACTAAATCTAACATGCGGTTATTTATATACTTATCTATTTTTATAATATAACTAGCTTAACCCAGCAGACGTTGTCTCGCTTTTAATTTTTCATTAATATACCAAAATAAAGTGATAAAAACATTTGTAGAACAAATTTATGCATTCAACGTCACGTCGAGCATTTCGCTCTGCAGGTGTTTCTATAGCTCTTGACGTCGAAAATCATCCACGCAGGTCTCCAAGTCATGCTTCTTGCTCTGCAGGTGTTTCTTTAGCTCTTGACATCAAAGCTCGTCCACGCAGGTCTTCGAGTCGTGCTTCTTGCTCTGCAGGTGTTTCTGTAGCTCTTGACGTCGAAGCTCGTCCACGCAGGTCTTCGAGTCGTGCTTCTCGCTCTGCAGGTGTTTCTGTAGCTCTTGACATCAAAGCTCGTCCACGCAGGTCTTTGAGTCGTGCTTCTTGCTCTGCAGGTGTTTCTTTAGCTCTTGACATCAAAGCTCGTCCACGCAGGTCTTCGAGTCGTGCTTCTTGCTCTGCAGGTGTTTCTGTAGCTCTTGACGTCGAAGCTCGTCCACGCAGGTCTCCGAGTCGTGCTTCTCACTCTGCAGGTGTTTTTGTAGCTGTTGACGTCGAAGCTCGTCTACGCATGTCATCAAGTCGTGTTTTCCGCTCTGCAGGGGTTTCGGCATCTCTTGATGTGGAAACTTGTATTCGCTGGTCTTCAAGTCGAGCATCTCGTTCTGCAGGTGTTTCTGCACATCTTGAGATCGAAGATCGTTCTCGCAGATCTTCAAGTAATACTTCCCGCTCTGTTGGGGGGCTTGACAGCTCTTGAAGACGATGCCCTTATTCGGACAGCTTCAAAGCGTGCTTCTGTTTCTCCAGATGTTTCAGCAGCTCTAAGTGCTGAAATACATCGAGCGTTTTTGGTTTTTCTACCAATATTGGCTTTTTTAGGAGGCATGCCATAAAAAGTATTCTGCAAAATAAATTATTTATTTTCATGTTTCCCTAAATCTTTTAATTACCGAGGCAATAAGGTTAAAATCAATAATAAGAAATATAGATCACCTGACCATGTAAAAGTGTATACAGTTAAAATGTACAGTTAAACTGTTTAGCCATTCACATAACCTTAAAATAAAAATGTAAACAAAAACAAATTATTTTACTACTCATTAATTTGTCTCTCCAATCATAGCTTTGCTAGATGGGGCTCCCCCAGGCCTCCGTGGTTGTTGTTGGCAGTCCTTAGTATTTAGAATAGAGTTAATGGCAGTGTAGGGAAAGTGTGTGCAAAAGTCCATACCATTATAAACTAAAATAACTAAACACAGTATCAAAATGTGCAATAAGAAGTCACAGTTAAAAATTTAAACTGTTTAGTCACTCGCATAACCAAAAAAAAACAAATATAAACAAAATAAAAAAAGATAAACAAATGCAAGAGCTTCAATCTGTCGTGTATATCTTCAACTAACAGATATAGTATAGCAATCAGCTGTTGAAAAGAAAATATTTCTAATGTAAACAAAGTTCTGGTTCCATAGTATATGGGATCCTTTTTAAAAGGGCTGCTTTTAGGGTTTTCCTGGCAATTATTCAATTTTTTCTCGCCGTAAGAACCATCCTTGGACTTCAACGAACATCTTAAAAAAAGAATTGTCCAAATTGGTCCAGGCGTTGTTGAGTTATGCGCTTACCAACACATTTTGCGATTCATTTTTATATTATAGATAGGACTTGTGAGATACTAATGAGTAATGTAAAGTTATCGAGACTTTGGTATTTAGCTGTAAGATCACTAGATATCAAATAATCCGTTCCATATATGTTGCTCAAATTGAAATCATCTATGCAAAAAATATTTAGACTTTTGTTAGTGCTTCGTGGAAAGAATTTATCAAATAAATGTAAGTAGACTGCAAGTTTGGCAGAAGGAGGAAAATAAACACAAATAACATAAAATACCTTGTTAGAAACAAATACCTTCACATCAAGACATTCATAATCCAGGGCAGGAGAAGGATGGATGAAGGACACTCTCTCATTCTGAATTTCACTTCTCACGACAATAAGCACACCTCCACTCTTACACTTCACCACAGCTTAAACATTACGATCACATCGGTTCACCAAGTACCCACCACCAAAAAACTCACCATCAAAAATATTTTCATGTAAACTAGACTCTTATACAAATTACATCATAGGATTTATCACTAAACTGCTAAACTAAACTCCCTAATTTTAGTACGCAAGCTATGAACATTGTGGTAGTAGGCACTCAGGGCATCAACATCTACATTTTTAGCTTTAACACTAATTCTTGAGATCGTCTTCACAGTTTATCGCAATCACAGGGCCACTGTCTTCCTTCTTCATGAGGATCCTGCTGTTGGTGGTCCTAAGGTACCTGTAGCCAAGCCTCTTCCTCACTGCTCGCACTCTCACCATCAGCTTCCTCCTCCTAGCAGTCAGGTTCTCATTGGATTATTGTCCGTAAAGCCAGCATCTCTTGCCAAGGAAGCCATCTTATTGTTCTACATAGAGAGTTTTTCCTGCAATTTAAGTAAATCTATATTTTGACATGGATAGGTCTTAGTTCTGAGGGGGGGGTGATTTTTAAGATGGAAAATATGTAACAGGTTTCCATAGAAACTACCAGAGCTAATTGTATTGGATTTTTAATATAAAATAATAACAGCTGTTTAGATGAACTGAAAACATTCCCTTTAGACATATCCATGTTCTAACCTTTTTTTCCAACCTGGGAAGTAAATACAAACATTTTTTGTTGCATGATTTCAGAAAAATGTTTCATCAAGTATTTATTTGTGATAAACTTCAAGAACCAGGATGTACTCTAACGTCAGTTCAAGAGGAGGCTATTGTGTGAGTATCTTATTTAGGGCCTAATTAATTGAATTTACTTATCTTGTTATATTTTTCTTATCTAGTTCAATGTTCTATATGTGTATATATATATATAATTGTGTGTGTATATATATATATATATATATATATATATATATGTGTGTGTGTGTGTGTGTGTGTGTGTGAGTGAACACGATAACTCTCGTAAAAATGGTCCGATCACAACCAAATTTGGTAGAGACATGTATTCCTACATTTGCTCGGACAAGTTCGTAATCCAGACATATCGGTCAATTGGAACAGGTAGTTTGGGGGGGTTTTGTACCCAAAAAATGGTTTTTTGCATGTAATTTAATCTTTTACCATTAAAATAAGCTCAAAAACTACACAATTTAGTTTCTTAAGGTTTTTCTCTATCTCCAACGGTTACCGGAATATTAAAAAATCTAAACACAGTACGTTGTGTTTTGCGGCTCCAATGTTAATCTTATGGAGGATAAAGAAAACTAATATTTCACCTATTAATCAATATTTTTGGATTTATTTTATTTTGTGTATTTCTACGCCAGTAGCATTTTTAACGTTTTGATGGGGAACGGTCCAAACCCCGGTCTTGTTACTACCTAACGTCGACCTGTTGTTAGGAAGCATCATTAATTAGTAGCCCAATGACAAATGGCGACTGGGTCCAGATTAGACCCTTGCGGGATTCGATCCGGCGACCTTCAGTTTTGAAGGCGGGTATTATAACCACTACACCACCCAGCCAGATTAAAATTTGTATTTGCCTTCATGTGGTTGAGATATTATACCTAAAATGCTTAAAAATCATAGTTATGTGTTTTATCATGGCAGCTAACCTGCATACTCATTCATATACAGAATAGGCAAACTCCTTTATTTATGAACAAATGTTTATGAAACTTGGTATAAATGGTCAAAGTAAAATATTTTATGCTAGAAATGCCTACTTTTAATGTTCCTCACAGCAGCAATCCTGCTTACTCATTACCATGTTAATCTTATGGAGAATAGGCAAATAACTCTCACATTTTTATCAACAGATATTGATAAAACTTGACATAAGTTATAATATTATTATTATATTATTGATTTGGAAAGTCACTGAGTACGCAGGTCTGCTGCAGCGGGGGTATTTTTAGTTTTGTATATAATTAAAGGTCAGAATAACAGTTAAACAAAAGTGGTATGATATAATTCTAGGTATATACAGGCTTTTTATATTTGATAAAGAAGACTTTGCTTGAACTAAACAATGAATAAATTAAAGATTTATTAATGAATATATGTACGATTGTTAAATATTCAATTTGATCTGTTTTGTATTTCTATTTTGTATTTCCAATGTTTGTTTTAATTTTATGTAACATATTGTACTTCCTAGCTGTTATAACTTAGTTAGTATCAACTAAGGCGTATAAATATATAAATTGCATTTGTCCTACACATTTTGCTTTATTGCAACTAATAAATAAGGCTGTTATAATGGAAGTCAATACTTTTAATTATACAGAAATAGCGTTAAATCTAATCACTTCTTGTACTTCATCCTAAAATCTAATCACACAAACTGAACGAAATGTAAAATAAAGCAATAAAACTAACAATTGAACAGCTGATTGTATATTATGTTAAAAGTCCATTTTACATTTTGCCTTCCCCAAATCTGGTTTAATTTAGTGTAAAGTAGAGTACAGAGAAATATTTACCAGCGTTAGAACATAGCCGGTCAAATAAAAATATGTTACACAAGATAATATTCTTATGCTTGTTATTTATCCTACTTCTTATATGTTTCAGTGAGAATATACCATCGATTGTTAAGGAGGTAAGTTTTAATATAGAATGTTACAAAAAATTAATTATATATTTTGTTTTCAAATACAGTAGAGATTGTTGCTCTACCTTGATGCTAGGACTATTTCTAGTGGAGTTTCTGCCTCGTAATGAGACAATCAGTGCAGTGTCTTATTGTGAGACGTTGAACAATCTGTGCTGTGCAATCCAGAAAAAAGTTGAGTAAGGGTATTGTTTTGCTGCATGACAATGCCCGTCCACAAGGGGCTAATCGAACCAAAGATCTCATCAAATCTTTTAAATAAGAAACTCTAGATCATTCTCCATACAGCCCTGATCTGGAGCCCAGCGACTACCATTTGTTCCTGCACTTAAAGAAACACCTGGGTGGTCAGGGACTTCAAGACGATAACGAAGTCAAAAGAGTTGTGATACAGTGGTTAACAAGTCAAGCAGCAGAATTTTACAAGGAGGGTATTCAAAAACTGGTGCCACGTTATGACAAGTGCATCAATATTCACATAAATTATAAGGAAAATCAGATTAACATACATGCTTTCTTATAAATATAAAATTATTGTGAAATCTTCGTATGTCTTTTTTAAATTTGAAACCGGTACGTACTAAAATAACATGCCTCCTATATTTTCATGAAATTTGGCTACTGTTTTTTTGATTAGCTGTCTTAGCCCGTGTCAAATTATGTACGCTATCAAACATTCAAAAGTTTACCACATTACACATATAAACTCTAATAAAATTTTGTATTTGTATAATTAATTTCAGACAACAACGTAAACACAGTAATAGTTATATAGTGGGTGAGTTTTTAAAGTGATTTAATAGCCAACTCTTTAATTACATGACTTAGCACCATACTTATGTCGAACTTGCTCAATTTTAAGTTTCATTGAGGATTACAATTTCAGATTTTTTCAATATGGCCGCCATTTTCCAAAATGGCAGCTAACTTAAAAATATCTTGTGGAACAACCTGCATTTAATTTTGTTTTTGTACTCTACTCTCCAAAATAAAACATTTTTGTTATTGGGTGTTTTTCAATATCGCTAATGGTTTAAGAGCTACGAGGACTCAAAGTTTTGATTTTTTGATAACCTTAACAATTGACGATATCAAAATGTTAGCAACCGGTACTGGATCAGGTAAAAACCACTCAAGAAAATCAAGAAACACTCAGATAAATCAAAACTTTTAAATCCTTGTAGCTTCTAAACCATTGAAAAACACACAATATTAAAAATATTTTATTTTAGATAGTAGAATCCAAAAACAAAATAAAATACAGGGTTAAGTAAAATAAAGTAAGCCATTTTAAGTTAGCCGCCATTTTGGAAAATGGCAACCATATTAAAAATCTGAAACTGTATTCCCGAGTGAAACTTAAAATTAAGCAAGTTCCAAATTTAAAGGGTGGTGCTAAGCCGTGTTGTTAACTATTGGATCACTTTAAAAAAACTCATTAGTATATAATACGCACAAATGTACAGTGGAACATAAAGTAGCTTAGTTTAGGTCCAAACATTTCTGTAAATGTTTCAGGAAAACAACTGTTTAGTAAATACCAAAATGGGAATAATACAATCTGAAATTTTACAAATGGTTCCAAACGAATTGAAAATGGATGATCAAGATCTTGAAGAAAGTTTTGAAACAAAGAGCAGTCTCAACACAATGCCTTTAAGTGTCACAGTGAGTATAAAATATCCAAAAGTTTTTAAATTTTACTGAAGAGATACAGCAATGATTTGTGTTTATTTCATATTTTCGAAATAGTTAAATAAATAAACTCTACTCATTGTGTATGAGATTCAAAATGATAGGTTATGTACTAAGTGATGGATTTTGGCCATATGCTTGATAATAATAAAGTATTTTTAAGTGGCTCATTTTTCAAACTTCCTATTTAGTGAAAGAATACATTAAACCTCATAAAAAAACAAAAAATAGTAGTTTATGCAACAATTGTACTGTATTATGAATGCATTAAAGCCACGAGAGAGATGTAAGTTGGAATGGAACACAAACTAAGCGACGGTTCTAAATATCTAACGTGTGGCTTTAAGGCATAATACAATCATCGCATACATTATTTTATCTATGACCAAATATATTCAGACTTTTAAAAACAAATTCATCAAAATACATTATTAAAACATTTTCCGAAAATGAACATTATTTTCACTTTTCTACTTTAAAAACTGGTTATATATTTTTTCGTATGCAGGTTTAGATTTCATAGGTAGTAAGTTGTTAATTACAACATTAGTTTTTGTATTTATCTCTTCTGGAGTTAAATTGAACTCCTCACTGCTAAAATCACTTGTTTTGTGAATGGTTCAAAACTGTTCTGAACTTCATTACATCCATAATGACATTACTTTCGTCAAATGCTGAGCTTTGATCAGTTTTTAACCTGTCTCATTATGAAAAATCTGTATCGTTATGAACTCATAATGCAACGGTTTTCAATTTCCATTTAAACCCATTCACGACCAAATAACTGTGTTGTCTGCTGTACCTTCAGGGCCATATATTAAAAATGCATGATTTGTAATGTTTTATTAAAATAAGTATATTTAATTATTAACTCTTTCAAACTACACAAAACTTATATTATTCTGATTCTAGAATAGATTTTATTTAAAAGGACACATATTTTAAATCTTTATATTCATTAATATTTTTATATGAACATATTTGTAAACAATTTTCAAATTTACACCTTTTGTTAGCGAGGGTGAATAAATTAGTTTTTTGATAGTTCTGAGTGTAAAGGTTTGGAAGCAAAATATATTTCCTTACATAGAAATGTAAAAATCATTAATGTATGTCTCATACTTTTAGCGAATTTCCCATAGGGAAGTAGCTATTACCGTAGGTCTCATGGCAAGAGTTAAGCCCGGGACCATGTTATTTTTTCTTCTTTAGGTGCCCAGAGACCAAAAACAATAGTCATTAAAATTTTTATATATATATATATATATATATATTTGATTATGTATTTCACACATAAGGGCAGCTAATATAGTAATAAGTAAATTAAATAAACTTGTGCTCCCTTTATTAAACATTTTATTTTTTACATAATTCACGACACGTGTTTCGATTCTAAGATCATTTTCACAGTGTATTATAATTTCTTGGATTTAACAATTTCAAATATCAACAACAAACACTGTTTTAAAATATATAGAAAAGAAACTCAAACAGATCTTATAATATCTGCTAATTCAAATCATCCCTGGATTCACAAAATGTCAACATTTCACGCTTTAATAAATAGATTGTTACTAGTTCCAATGAATGAAAAAGACTACAATGAAGAGAAAAATATAATAAAGTTTTTAGCAAAGAAAAATGGTTACAAACATAATTTGATTGACAAAATAATTAATAAGAAAAATAAAAAAATACACGGACCTTCCACAAACCAAAAATCAAAAGCCGAATTTATATGTTTACCATACAGTTCCACAATGAATAAGGCAATAAGAAAAACATTTAACAACACTAATTATAAAATCAGTTTTAAAACAAGAAACAACACATTCAATATGATAGACAAATTAACACATTCCAAAAATCATCAAACTAATAACCATGAAAGATCAGGAATATATAAAATAAATTGCAATGAATGTAACAGATACTATATTGGCCAAACTGGAAGAACATTTAAATCAAGATACAATGAACACATACAAGCTGTGAAATCCAACAATTTAACAAGTCAAAAATCATCTTTTGCAGAACACATTTTGGAAACAGATCACAAATATAAAGGAATTAAAGAAGATTTAAAAATTTTAGACTTTGAAAAGAAAGGGAAAAAAATGGACACAAAAGAAGAGTTACATATATACATGAATAAAAAAATTGATCAAGAAAATATGCTAAATATAACAAACTTAGAAAAAGAAAACCCTATTTTTGATATAATACTAAATATTAGAAATAATAAATCTACAACTTACTCAAAATCACAAGTTCAAATTTAATTTTTCAATTTACACATGTTTTAAAAAAATCATATGACTGAAATTTGTTTGTTTATTTATTTACATAAAAGGAATACACTGTGAAAATGATCTTAGAATCGAAACACGTGTCGTGAATTATGTAAAAAATAAAATGTTTAATAAAGGGAGCACAAGTTTATTTAATTTACTTATTAATATATATATATATATATATATGTGTGTGTGTGTGTGTCTTGTTAGCACGATAACTCGCGTAAAAATGGTCCGATCAAGACCAAATTTGGTAGAGACGTGTATTCCTACAAATACTCGGACGAGTTCGTAAACCAGACATATCGGTCAATGGGAACGGGTAGTTTGGGGGGGTTTTGTACCCCAAAATGGGGTTTTTTGCGTTTTTCACTTGTAAATTTTAAAAATTTCTAATTTTATATTTCACCATTGGAATCAGCTTAAAAAAATACACAATTAGGTTCCTTAAAGTTTTCCTCTATCTCCAACGGTTACCGAGATATTAAAAAATCTAAACACAGTACGTTGTATTGTGGGGCTCCAATCCAATACTATAATACGAGCAAGGTTTGTATATATATTTGCACACGGATCTCGAAAACGGCACCAAGGATTTTCTTTAAATTTTGGAAATAACTAATTTCCAAATAGAAAATAAGTTATAGATAGGTCTAATGTCCAGGAAAATTTGTGTTTTCTTGTAATATTAAGTTTAAAATCTAAAAATTTAACATTACGCTTATGGACAATAAAATGTAAACAATACAAACCAAAACAGCTGTTTATAACCGTTTGACAGTTCTTGATTGAAGACTGCGGGGAACAATATAGAGGTTATGCATTAATATTTATTTTATGAATTAAATAAATGCAAAATTATCAGGTTACTAAACAATTTGTAAAAACTTAAGGATAACATAGCTGTGCGAAATAAAAGCAGAAAAAGTATTTCCAAAATCTTCCGTGTTTTGATAGAAAACGTATTCGTTGTATTGCTTGAAGCCACTGTAACAAACCAATTAATTGATGTAAATTAAGTTTATCTTTTGCTTTTCAATCCTCATTCCGTTTATAACAAAATCAGTTGATCACAGGCTAATAATAACGGTATGGATAATTAAACAGTAAATGATCGGCTTTGGCTAAAAGACGTTAAACGGCATCGCTCAATTGACTAACGTCGTAGCCGAGTTGTAGCGTGTCGGCCGAGTTATATCCGCGAGTTATAATAGGCCACGAGTTCCATCGCCACCAGGGGCGATACTTTTTGTAAAGTGCTATATTAATTATGGTGTATTAAATCGGTTTTATTTCAACCACATAAATGTTTTCATTGAGTAATAAATGTGTTTTAATTTTTCTAATTAATTTTTAAAATACATGTCTTATTCTATCCGAGCAAAGCTCGGTTACCAGGTACTGTTAATCTTATGGAGGATAGGGTAAAATTAATATATCCCATATTAATCAATATTTTTGGATAAAACTTGATATTTAGCTTCATATGGTTGAGGTCTATCCATTTATGCTTAAAAAACATAGTTTATGTGTTTATCATGGCAGCAAACCTGCATACTCTTTTCCCATATTAATCATATAGGGAATAGGCAAGCTCCTTTATTTATGGACAGATGTTGATGAAAGTTGGTATAAATGTTAATATAAAAATTATTTATGGTAGAAATGACTACTTTCAGTGTTCCTCACAGCAGCTAACCTGCACACTCTTTCCCATGTTAATCTTATGGAGAATAGGCAAATAATTCTCATGTTTATGGACACATTTCAATAAAACTTGTTATATATTATTATTATTCTATTATTGATTTTGAAATTCGCTGAGTACGCAGGTCTGCTGCGACGGGGTTATTTTACAATATGTTATGTTTTCTAGAATGCTCAACACTCCATATCCTAGTTCCAAGTCGGTAGTTGTTCACTTTCACTTTCATTTTGTGCTTCTTTATTGGAATCCAAACTGTACTCTTGTAATTGCTCATTTTTGTTTGATTAATCCTCACTTTCACTTCCACTATCATTCAAAACACTACAACAAACTCATTAAATTCACCAGAGTTCGCAAAGATATCATCGCGAGTTGCCATGGTGACGAAACGGAAGTGTAAACAGATAAAAGCCAAATAGCATCTGCAACTGGTGCTTTACGGCTATACCATTAAATATAAAACAACATAGAGTATAAAATAAGAAGTTAGGTTCATTAAGAATAGAAGACCCCCAGCTGTTAATGTCTGCTGCAATACAACGGCAAAATAAAATAATAATCCAATGTGTCGCATGAGGACAGGCAGTTTGTGGCATTCTATTACCCAAGGCGACCAGTTCACTAGTCTATTTCTCAGAGTTTCACGATAGAGATCGCAATAATTTTGGTCCTCCTAGGGTTCCTAGGGTTATTTTGTCAGGTAAGAAATCCCCTATTTCAAAGAGGATATGCCTATGATTGGAAAGCGTTGGTTCGGAGGAGACTCCAGTGGAGTATCTTCCCTACCATCCCTACCGAATATAACGTAATGTCAATCATACAATTACCTACATGACTAAAGAATGTAGGCTCTGTGCCTACATTAGCAAAGAGGAGATCATTAGCTACTAAAACTCAGGTAATGACTCATCCCTGGTGTTGTTATCTCTACATCCCCACACCCTATTGTGTAAGATGGTGTCATATCCAAACAACAGCTGGATACTCGCCCTCCTAGCGTGGTCCACTAACTTGGCAAACTCATAGGGCAGTGCACAGGGGTGTTCATGGGGCATGTACACCAAAGCCAGAATCATAGGTGAGCCAGTTGCTCCACATTCAATCCTGATTGCTGTCTGATCCCTGAAACAGAATTCCCACAGCTGCGCACATCTGAATATGTTTTTGACCCAGATGCACACCCTTATGGTATTAGTACAAGCTGAGATAATCTGTCCTCCGGAAGACCCCAAATCTGTTATTTTGTCGACCACAGAAAACCGCCCAGAGCCCGAGAACTGCCTTCGGCGATGACAAGGACCACCGTATGCAATTCCTTCTCCACTTTGCAGTTGACGATTCGCCAGTCTGTGGTGTTGATACCTACATTCTGTTTCTGCAGGCCAACCAAGACTCACTGTGGCTCCATGTGCGCCGCCTGTAGAAAGGGTTTGTTGACTCTGAGAAGGACCCTTACCGATGTGAGAAGATCCTTGTAGTCCCCCACCAACATTTTTAATCCTTCACGGATTGAGAGAGCAGACGTCTTACCTTTCAACCAGGTGCACATGATCTAGCTGCAACAGACAGCTAACACCGCACCTTTCTCCCGAAAGGTCTTGGAGATCAGGAGCGGCCTGACTCCTGACTCGTCATCGATCATCAGGTCTCCCAGCATTACCTGTAGCTTACAGCACTTCTGATCAGTCAGTTTGTTATCCAGGTATGCAGCAGGCACAATAGCCATCTTCCTCGTTGTGAGTTATTCTCTGTAAGTTGTCTCACCTTTTGAATCACCAGCTGTTCCCTGCTGAGTGGGGTCACTTTGCTTATGTCTCTTTGGGTTTTGCCAGCGCAGTGGAGTGGCACCGTCACCATATTACCTGTACGGGGAGAAGATCCCTCAGAGGTCCTCTTCCTCTTAGGATGCAGCTTCTTCCACTCCACGAATGGAAGGCATACACCAGTTGCCAGCTTTTTCTCAAAAGCTAGCCTGTGGAGCTCACCTGGAGGCAATACCTCTTTCTTTGCTACTGGAGCACCCACAGTGCTCGTGCTACCCACTCCCGCCTGGACTGACGATGGAACCTAAGCCCCATCAGATCCCTGAGAGAGACAGGAGACACATTCAACGGGGTCTCCAGCTGGGCCTGGACCATCCTATGGACGTTGTCTAGAAGTTTCACCTAAGGGCGTGAATCACTCGCTTGATAAGTACCTCCCAGTCAAGGAGCTGCGTGCGAAGGCATGCTCCTCTCCCAACTCTGGCACCTCCATCCTCCTGCAGTACTTGAAGCTGATTGTTGCTCTGCCCAACATACTTCTCCTCTATTTCAGGTTTTTTACCGCAGCCATTTTGTTTCCAGTTCCGGAGAACACGCCCACTCCTATTCAGTTTCTTTGAGTCTTCGTGACAAGTGGATGTGTTATGTTTCTTATGAGTGTAATGGTAATGGTTTGTGAATGGTTTGTTTGTAAGGTGTTTTTACTGCTTTAAACCTTTTTTTCAACTTTATACTGGCTTAGTCCGGATTATGTGTTAGTTGTATTATGTTTTAGATATTAGTTCGCCTGAGGATGGGATCAGATTCCAGATCCCAAAAAGCCGTGAAACTTTGTTTTACTTAAATTGTGACGGAAAATATCCGCAATATAAATCTAAATAACCGTACTGTGTGAGGGCGCCCAATGTTATTCTTATGGAGAAAATAAAAAAATCTATTTCTTCCTCATTTATCAACAGTTTAGCATGAAAGTTGGTATGGTGTGTATCTTATCTCTCATCACCCAATAAAATCCCCAGAAAAATATTTATAAATATATTATCTGTGAGAGGGGTGTGGGGTGAGTTTCTCCCTCAAAATTTATGTATGTGACAGTTTATTGATACCGTTTATTCAAATCAACTATTACTAAAACACAATTTTTTTTTCAGAAAAGTGATGTATTATCATCATCAATAATCATGAATAAGGCTGAAACCCCTGAGTATGAAAATGGTAAATGGGAGTCTAAGTGTGAAGAACCCATGGAAGTTATGGATACTGAAGATACTAAGGTAAGTTTTTTGATTACTTAAGCAAGTTAATAAGTTATTGAGAATAAATTTAATCTATAGAATCCATAGTAGCCTATATGGACGATGAATTTTTTATTTTGAATTGTCAAAATATCCATTTGAGACTTCCTCAGTAGTTAAATAGTTTAAACTATACATATTTTTTTGTACTGGTCCCCCTTCTCTTCTCAGGACTAGGCTATCGCCTAGAACCGTTTACATATTTCCTCAGGGGTTTTACATATCACCTGATGGGTTGCGAAATTATCACTTAGCAAAAAGCCATTGATGATTGGCACTAAAGTCACATTCCTATTCCCATTCCCACTCTATTCCTAGACCAGCGCACTCCCCAAACCTATACATAGCACCTATTGTAAACATTACGTGCATATTGAATGTTTATCCCTAAAACCGCTTAATATTCTTATCTAAACTGAATTATATCATTATTAAAAAGCTCTTCCTAAAATAACCAGTACAAACAAAAAAGGAACACAAAACATGCTTCCTCCTTAACTATACAATCTTAAAAGAAGCAAAACAGGTATCCACTGCAATCCCAATTAAGCCTCCAAATACCATCAACATCCACCCAAACCGGCAACTGTTTATTTTAAGTGGGCCCTCCCTCCACTGTACCACACATTTGCAAGCCAAATATGGATTGCTCATGGTGGATATTTAAACTCGCACACTTCCATTTGACTGAAAGCGTTTTGCTCATCATCCAGCGCCTTAAACCACTACACCAAGTATCACCGATGGAGAAAGCGTGCTTGATTGCATATAAAACATCCTATCATGGCAATTGAGCACACTCCTTGAGATAGTGCAAGTTTTTGCTCCCAGGTAGCAGCATCTCTCGCATTGTCGACATCGTCTATGAATTTCAATAAATTGAAGACAGAGACCACTCCCTGCCACTGTCTATTTAATTTTTAATTGTGTTGTGATCACAACTGTAGCAGTTCTAGGATGAACAATCATACACATTTGATGAATAAAAATAAAAATTTATCTGGAAGTATTAAGTTTACACAGAAACAAGAAGTCAGTAAGTTAACATAAACATTAGGAAAATATGGATGATTCTGATTATAATATTTGACATTTGTCAGTTTATTAGGAAAAACAGTAGCCACTAGTTTCTGTAAGGAGACTTTTGAAAATTTCGTAATACTAAATACCCCCGTCGCAGCAGACCTGCGTACTCAGCGAATTTCCAAATCAGCAATATAATAATAATAATATTTGACAAGTTTTATAAAAATCTGTCCATAAACATGAGAATTATTTGCCTATTCTCCATAAGATTAACATGGGAAAGAGTGTGCAGGTTTGCTGCTGTGAGGAACACTGAGAGTAGGCATTTATACCATCAAAAATTTTTATTTTTAACATTTATACAAACTTTATCAACATCTGTTCATAAATAAAGGGGTTTGCCTATTCCCCATATGATTAACATGGGAAAAGAGTATGCAGGTTTGCTGCCATGATAAACACATAAACTATGATTTTTAAGCATAAATGGATGAACCTGAATCACATGAAGCTAAATATAAAGTTTTATCCAAAAGTATTGGTTGATAAGTGAAATATTAATTTTTCCTTATCCTCCATAAGATTAACATTAGAGCCCCAAAATACAACGTACTGTGTTTAGATTTTTTAATATCTCGGTAACCGTTGGAGATAGAGAAAAACTTTAAGGAACTTAATTGTGCAGTTTTTTAAGCTGATTCTAATAATGAAAGATAAAATTTAAAATTTTAAAAAATTACATGTGAAAAACGCAAAAACCCCATTTTGGGGTACAAAACCCCCCAAAACTACCCGTTCCCATTGACCGATATGTCTGGTTAACGAACTCGTCCGAGCATTTGTAGAAATACACGTCTCTACCAAATTTGGTCTTGATCGGACCATTTTTACGAGAGTTATCGTGTTCACAGACACATATATATATATATATATATATATATATATATATATATAAATTTTAACGACTATTGTTTTTGGTCTCTGGGCACCTAAAAAAGAAAAAATAACATGGTCCCGGGCTTAAGTCTCGCCATGAGACCTACGGTAATAGCTTCTTCCCTATGGGAAATTCGCTAAAAAGAGATGATGGCAATCAGTTTCAGAAAATATTTTATCCATCTTACTATGTGACAATATTTTTTTAAATCAACTAAAAAATATTTTAGTTTTACCTATCTTAATTTAATTATTATGGCATCTTCCCCCACGAACTTATAGCTGCCCCTCTGTAAGGAGCAGCCTGTGCAGGTACGGTTGGGGCAAATCTCATAGATCTTGGTGATGTACTATAGAAACACTTGATTCAACAGTTATTGAAGGTTCTATCCGGAAGAGATGATTATACATCTTTATCTTGGAGCAAGAAAATAAACTTCATCATGAAGTTATGAAATAGCCTATCAAAATTATGCCAATATTTTTTTCATTTTTCAAAATCACCTAGTACTAAAGCAAATCACAAACCTTTTTTTTCAGAAAAATGATCCATCATTCCTAACTACAATCATAAATAAGGCAGAAAAATCTGAATGTGAAAATAGTAAATGGAAGAATGAGAATGGAGGACCAGTGGGAATTACGAGTACCGAAGACACTGAAGTAAGTTATGTATTTTTTTTTAATTCCTATCAAGGGTTTACCTTGTTTGACAACATTAAATCAAATTTTACTATAAAGAGTTTGTATTACGTGTTGATTTGTTAAAAGTTTTAAATTTGAGTTGAACTTTTTATTTTTTTTTTCGTAGCGGAAATATGTTTTGAGGCTCCCGGAATCTTAAAAAGTTGTTTTTGGCCTGTGTCAGCTGCAGGCCCAAAGAGTAGGTGGGTGGGCTAGCTGGACACAGCCAGGCTCTCGGCTGGTTCTTCATGGAAAAAATACAACCAAACGTAAAATATCTAGGGATCATTTAGTAATGTTGGCGGAGTAAAATTTTTAACCTCCTTCATTGTGTGTTTATGAATGTTCAAATAAATACTGATTGAATAGGATGTGCATGGGTGCTAACCAAAGGGGTAGTTTAAGGAGATTTGGCCAATTTTTTTGTATTTTTGACTAAAATTAATTTAAAAAAATTCAGTACTTTACTGAATAGATAAATGCAACTTGAATGAAAAATACCGTCACAGCAGACCTGCGTACTCAGCAAATTTCCAAATCAATAATGTAATAATAATATTATATGTCAAGTTTTATCGATATCTGCCAATAAATATATGAGTTAGTTATTTGCCTATTCTTCTTAGATTGACATGGGAAAGAGTATGTAGGTTTGCCGCTGTGAGGAACACTGAAAGTATGTATTTATAGCATAAACAATTTTTATTTTGACAATTTGTATGAATTTTCATCATCATCTGTCCATAAATAAAGGAGTTTACCTATTCCCTATATGATTAACATGGGAAAAGAATATGCAGGTTAGCTGCCATGATAAATACATAAACAATGATTTTTAAGCATAATTGGATCGATGTCAACCACATGAAGCTAAATATCAAGTTTTATCCAAAAAATATTGATTGATAAGTGAAATAATAATTTTTCCTTATCCTCCATAAGATTAACATTGGAGCCCCAAAATACAACGTACTGTGTTTAGATTTTTTAATATCTCGTTAACCGTTTGAGATAGAGAAAAACTTTAAGGAACTAAATTGTGTAATTTTTTTATCTGATTTTAATGGTTGAAGATAAAATTTAAAAACTTTTTATATTACATATAAAAAATGCTAAAAACCCAATTTTTGAGTAAAAAACCCCTTCAAACTACCCGTTCCGATTGACCGATATGTCTGGTTTACAAACTCGTCCGAGCAAACGTAGGAATACACGTATCTACCAAATTTGGTCTCGATCATACCATCATCATCATCATCATTCGAAGGGGCGGATTTCCCAAGGCGCTTCAGCCGTTGCAGCTTTTTGCGCACCCCTAGAATTCTCTTTCCTGGAGAATCAGGAATCTTCTAGATGAAGAGACCTGTAAAACTGCAGCATCCTGTCCTGTCGATCATACCATTTTTACGAGAGTTATCGTGTTCACAGACAGATACATATATATACATATATATATTTGATTATGTAGTTCGCAAGTAAGGGCAGCTAATTTAATAATATATATATATATATCTTTTTTAAAAATTGTATAGTTGTGTACTGAATGAATGAGTGTTGGTTTTGCAAATTTTCGTTTTAATCATAAAAAACGTTTTCAAGCAAATAGAAATAGTGACTGTGTATAACATGAAAGCACAATAAAATATAAATAAATTTAAATTTTTTTACAATTAAAAATTTTAAAATCATTGGTTTTAGGCAGATGAGTTGAATCATTTTTTTATATTTTTATATTAGTAATAACCTATCTGAGATTTAATCCTGTAGGAAATTTTGATTTTAAAACCAACTGGTGTGCCAATTCTGAATTTCTTAAAATAAGTTGGTTTCTTTTAAGGTTTTGATGTGGTGGAATTTTGGGGGGGGCTTTAAGTTCGTAACAGCCCTCAAAATTTTGGTTGTGGTGAGCTGCATGATTGAAAATTGGCTTTCTTAAATCTTTATGAACCACATCAAAACGGTGGCCTGTCATTCTAACTCGTAAGGAGTTAGATGTTTGTCCTATATATTCTTTTTGACAATGTTTGCACGATAGTTGGTAAACCACATTATGGGTTTCACAAGTTGATCCACCAACTATCGGGTAAACTTTATTTGTCACTCTACTTTTAAATTCAGTAGATTTACACATAATTTTGCAAATACCACATCGAGGTTTGTGGCATGGTTTACAATTATTCTTGACATTACAAAGTTCATTAGGCCTAGAATTTTGAATTTTGGGTCTCACCAACATATTTTTTAAATTTTGTGGCCTTTTAAAAATAACATGAGGTGGTCTGCAAAATAAATTTTCTGTCGTGGGAGAGGATTTTAAAATATTGAATGCTACTTTCATGATGCTGTTAACTTTATGTAGTCCTGGATAGTAGTTTGTGATGAATTTAGGGTCACTTGAAAATTTTTTGTCTTGATTCACATTTTTTGGTTTCTTCAATTGGTTTGATAGTAACTTTTGTGGGTAGCCTCATTCAATGAAAGCAGTATTCAACTTTAATATATATTTTTCAAAATCAGAGTTATCACTACAAAGGGATTTAGCGCGTATCGATAAGCTTTTTGGGATTGATTTTTTCATGTACAAAGGATGACAACTCTGGTAATGCAAATATTGCATTTTATTAGTGTTTTAACGTGAATTTTACTTTTTAGTTTACCATTGTCAATGAATACATCAACATCTAAGAATGTGACAGTTTTGTTGGAAAACTGCCATTTTTAATAATTTTTATAATTTAAAATAATTTTTAAAGTAGTTATAAAAGTCATTTGGCACTTATGAAGAATATATATATATATAAAAAAATATATATATAAATAAAAAAATATATATAAAATAAAAAAATATATATAATATATAATATATATATATATATATTTTAACGACTATTGTTTTTTGTCTCTGGGCACCTAAAAAGATAAAATAACATGGTCCGGGCTTAACTCTTGCCATGAGACCTACAGTAATAGCTTCTTCCCTATGGGAAATTCGCTAAAAAGAACAGTATGGTATTCAAATCATAGCTGTAGATTGATTAGTTACCATCGTATCAAAAGTTTGAAACTAATTAACTGACTGGGTGGTGTAGTGGTTATAATACCGGCCTTCAAAACTGAAGGTCGCTGGATCAAATCTCGCAAGGGTCGAATCTGGACCCAGTCGCCATTTGTCATCAGGCTATTACCTAATGATGCTTCCTAGTAACAGGTTCACGTTAGGTAGTAACAAGTTCGTGGTTTGGACCGTTCCTCATCAAAATGTTAAAAAATGCCTCTGGTGTAGAAATACACAAAAATAAAATTACATACAGTAGGGCCCATCATATCCGGCCACCTCAGAACTGAGCCCTTGGCCAGATAAACCAACCTATTTCTAAATTGATAATTTACGAGTATTATGTATTTATAACGAGGGTTTAACGCTTTGAGGACTGACGATATATTGTCAGTACAGTTATTGTCACAAAAGACCACACTGACAATAGATAATCAGTTGCTAATAAGTTTGACTGGGACGGTGGCATCGTCCTGTAATCCAGCTACTTGGGAAGTCACAAATTGTAGATAGTTGTGAGCGATGGTTGGTGGGTGTAGTGATCTCTTGTGTAGATTAACGTCCGCACTATTGAACTACATTAATCCGCAAAGATCATCCTCATGATTAGACCAGTTCGTAATTCAGAGGCAGTGGTTCGGATTTCACGGTAAACTGTAGGTTCCACAGATATGCCATCGACTGTTGGGCTATTAATTAACAGTTCTGTGTCTAAGGAACATGTCACACCACAATCATCATGCACTCGTTTCTCGTTCATACTTGGCTTAAAATACCTAGCTTTATACAGTCGCCATTTCAATAATCTACTGTAATCTAGAACTGTGAAAAACCACGCTGACAAAATATCGTCAGCTAGTAGTTTTAGCAAATTTCCCATAGGGAAAGAAGCTATTACCGTAGTTCTCATGGCAAGACTTAAGCCCGGGACCATGTTACTTTTTCGTTTTGAAGTGCCTAGAGGGGAAAAAATAGGCGTTAACAATTTTATTTGTATGTATGTTTGGAGTCTGTGGACATGATGATAACTCTTGTAAAAATGGTCCAATCGAGACCAAATTTGGTAGGGACGTGTATTTCTACATTTACTCAGACCAGTTCGGATTCCAGACATATCGGTCTATCGGATCGGGAAGTTTGGAAGGATTGTATACCCTGAAATTGGGTTTTTGCGTTTTTCATTAGTAATTAAATTGTATCTTTTCCTATTAGAATCAGCTCAAAAAACTACGCAATTAGTTCATTAAAGTTTTGCTCTATCTTCAAGTATTGCTCGGTTACTGATATATTAAAAAATCTAAACACACAATACGTTGTATTTTTGGGCTCCAATGTTAATCTCATGGAGGATAAGAAAAATTAGTATTTCACTTATTAATCAATATTTTTGGATGAAACTTCGTATTTAGCTTTATGTGGTTGGGATCCATACAATCAAGCTAAAAAATTATAGTTTTTGTGTTTATCATGGCAGCTAACCTGCATACCCTTTTCCTTTATTAATAATATAGAGAACAGGCAAAATCCTTTATTTATGGATAGATGTTGATGAATAAATGGTCAAAATTAATTTATTTCAGCTAGAAATGTGTACTTTCAGTGTTCCTGATGGCAGCAAACCTGTGTACTCGTTCCCATGTTAATCTTATGGAGAATAGGCAAACTAATTTATTTACAGAGAGGAGATATTGATAAAATGTGGTATATAGTCAAAACAAAAATGGTTTATTGTAAAAATTCCTACTTTCAGTGTTTCTTACAGCACTAAACCTGTATACTCTTTCCAATGTTAATCTTATAGAGAATAGGAATCTTATTACAGATATTGATCAAACCTGTTATATATTATGATTGAGTATGCAGGTCTGCTGCGACGAGGATATTTCTTTTACCATTAGAATTAGCTGGTCAATCAATCTTGAGCTGGTGAATCTTAAATGGTATAATGAGATACAAAATACCTCAAATTAATTTGATTGTATTACAATTCTTAGGGTTTAATATTGTAGTTACAAATTATACTTTGCCCAATTAGAAATTTAGCTGCTTAAACGATAGAAATACCACCCGTTGCAGCAGACCTGGGTACTCAGCGAATTTCCAAATCAATAATATAATAATAATAATATATGACAAGTTTGGTCAAAATCAGTTGAGAAACATGAGAATTATTTGCCTATTCTCCATAAGATTACCATGGGAACGAGTATGCAGGTTTGCTGCTGTGAGGAACCTGGTTCCTGATATATAAAGTTTTTTTGTAAAAAATACAAAATGGTGGCTAGTGGCTACATGAAGGATTTTTCGACAAATGTTTGGGTTTATTTTATAACTGCATTGCTATTGGTCGATACCAGTTTTCAAACAGGTCTGAACTTGGTGAAATTTTGTGTTAAGAGAGATTTTGTTAAGAAACTGGCTAACTGATTATCAGTACTCAATTTCATATTTCCCATTCGGATATTTTTTACTCAGATAGTGATATTTAACTTCAATTTATTTCTTCCTACCAAACTTAACTGACCAGGTTTTATTAATTTTATAGAACTTTAGTTGTCCACATACAGAGACACTTTATCTTGCTTCCCTGTTATCTATTCAATTAAGGTTTTTGAATAAGTATGTTCTGTACAACATTCTCAGCAGAAATATACTCAGCTTCAGTTGTAGATTTAGCCACAATGTTTTGCTTTTGAGAACGCCAATATACTCATCTTTCTGCACACATTATTATATAACCAGTAGTAATTTTTCTTTGAGATCTGTCACCGGCATAGTTTGCATCACTGTAAGCAATAAGCTTAAGTTCTTGTGTTTTTCTTTATTTTGGCTTAAAAAACTTAATTCCTCTTTCTTGTGTTCTATACACAGACACAGTACAGTACAGTAGTACAGTTCTTGTGTACTATACACAGAGTTCTTTTTAAATTTTGCATATCTTCTTTCTTAAGTTTTTCCACGGACCTACTTTCGTAACTAACTGCATATGACAAATCAGGTCTGGTTTTACTTGTCAATATATAACAAACTTCCAAACATCTCCCTATAGTTGGAACAATCATCATAAGGTATTACATCTTCTCCTTGGTTTTTTGGTGTTACTGGGGTTTTGACCGGTTTGCAATCCGCCATGTTATATTCTTTCAGCAATTGTTTAATATAATTTTCTTGGAATATGTATTGACCATCCCTCCCTTTCTCCAGTTCCATCCCCAAATAAGTTTTAGGATTTTCCATTCTTTGTTATTTTAAACTCTTCGTTTAACTTGTTCACCAATTGCTCAATTTGTTGCTTGTCCTTTCCAAAAACAATACCATTGTACTACGTAAATTGCTACTACGATATGTCCTTTCTCTTCCTTAAAAATTTATTGATCAGTTTTTAATTGATCAAGTCCTTGTTGTTTAAAAAAATGTGTAAGTCTTTATTCCATCTGCACGGTGATTGTTTTAGACCATATAGGGCCTTTTTTATTTGACAAATTTTCCCTTTTTCATCATAAACTTCTGGAAGTTTCATCAGTCAATCAATAAAATCTTTATTTACAAATTCATCAAGAAATGTAAAGGCTAATTACAAACACAATTATATCTTCTTTTCTTGCTTTACAAAGGTTTACTTGCTTGTTCGAAGTATTCCTTCATTGTAAACATCGGTCGTTTTGTCAGCTACTCTTGAAGTCTTCTTTCCAGCTTCTGTCTTCTGAGGGTTTTCAGGCACTGAGGCAGAGAGTTATATATTTTCCTCCCTGCATAGGATGGCTTCTTGATGTATCTGGTTGTGTGGTGTGAAGTAGCTGATTTTGAACCTAACAGGTACATTTTACAAAAATGTGTACAATCATCAAGCATTTTCAAAATATAGTTCTTACCGTCGAATATAGGAGGATCAATTGGGCCGCACAGATAAAAGTATATTATTTGGATTGGCCTTTTAGCGCTTTACCTCTCACTTTTAAAAGGTATTCTTACCTGTTTTGCTTGAGCACATACTGCACAGTTCAAGCTATTTTTGCTCCTATGCATCTGTAGATTTATACCTTCACAGTTTTTCAAGAAGATCCTTCAGTTGTTTGAAATTCAAATGATATAATTGTTTATAAAAAATTATTCTAAATTATCACCATATTTTTCTGGCCTCAAAACAATCATCCTTAGCATGTCAACACTTATATTGTCACTGTCCACTGCTCTTCTTTTGATACTATTTAATGAGCTAATTTCCCTAGTGGACAGTGAACGAAAGTTAAATTCTTCCTTCACAAGTGTTATTTAAATAGGACTGGAGAGAGTACTGAGAATCGAGTTCCCCGATGCCATATTCACAGAGTACAGTAAACCCTCTCATATCCGGATCTCTCATATCCGGACCCTCCAATATCCGGACATGATTTTGAAAGAATGCAAAAATTTAAAATTACTCTAGGAGGTCAATTTTTGTTAAACCAGTAGACGCGAACGATGTTTGTAGGCCGGTTAGTAGCGCCGATCGCCGAACGCGGGGTTGAAGCCATGTGGACAGCGGTAATGTTCAAAAGCACAATGGGGAAACGATGAGTCACCCTAGTCCCAAGTACCTGAGTCTCCAGCGCAGTAGCGCTGGAGACTCAGAATACAGACAGTAGTCTGTATTCTGTGCTATCTGGTGCAAGGTCACTGACTTGCGTAACAATAAACCTCCCCAACTGTCCGTATCCACCCCAATAGCCAAGCCAACGCATCACGTTTACTATAGTGACAAAATCCGCCTCCGTGATCAGTATCGCCTTTGTTTTGCTTCAGTGACCTTGTCTTTCTTGTAACGGTTCGTTTTAGTTTCTGGGAGGAATAAGTTATTATGGCTGGAAAGGAAAATGGGTTGTCATTACGATGGAGGAAAAATTGTATTACTCTAGTACTGTACCACTTTGTACTGTATTACGTGATTTTTTGAGTTTTGATATTATTAAAGTGTGTTTTTTTATATAATATCTGGATGTTTTATTCCCCTCTCATATCCGGATATTTTGCTATCCATATTGGCCGTCGCCACATTAGTCCGGATATGAGAGGGTTTACTGTAACTGGAATTTGTTCATTTCTTTTTTATTTGTTAGTAAAAAAATAATTACTTGAGGTAGTATGACATCACGACATAAGGGCATGGCTCAGATGTTTGGTGGTTGAGGGGAAGGGGCGACGCTGTGGCTATACTCCTTACCGGCGCAACGTCCTGTCAAACCATAGCATCTATTTTGGGAACGATTAACTCATATCTTTGAGCAACGCTTTGCACAGCCGCCAGCCAGGGTTGACTCTTCCCTCTCTCTCTCACCGCCACCCCACCATCCACTCCCCCACCACACACTGAGCCTAGAAGACGCGTCACAGGGATGCTAGCTGAAATCCTAGCTGCTTGGTAAAAATATATTATTACTAGATGTGTTTTTCATAATCATTTTAATTATAGGTTAAGAATATAAACTATTTAAACGTATAACAGTTAACAAATGTATACGAGTATAAGATTCATTTCTGCTTCAATGAAAATTATATAACACAGTGTAAGCATATAATATTTACAGAAAGGCATATAATAATTTTATCACTTGTAGCTTTCAATAAAGGAACTGTTCATTAACTCAAGGCTACAAATGTGGATATAAAATACCCCCGTCGCAGCAGACCTGCGTACTCAGCGAATTTCCAAATCAATATATAATTAATAATATATAAATGATTTAAAAAAGTTCATAAACATGTGAAATTTGCCTATATAGATTAACATAAAAAGTTATTTGCTGAGGATTCAGAAGTAGGCATTTATTACCATAAAAAAATTTTATTTTTACATTTATACCAACTTTTATCAACATCTGTCTAAATAAGGATTTGCCCTTTTATATTGATTAACATGGGAAAAGAGTATGCAGGTTTTTGCTGCACATGATAAGCACTTAAACTATGATTTTTAAGTATAATGATAGATCTCAACCACATGAAGCTAAATATCAAGTTTTATCCAAAAATATTGATTAATATGGGAAATATTTATTATTCCCTATCCTCCATAAGAATAACATTGGAGCCCTACAATACAACGTACTGTTTAGATTTTTTAATATCTCGGTAACCGTTGAAGATAGAGAAAAACTTTAAGGAACTTAATTGTGTAGTTTTTTAAGCTGATTCTAATGGTGAAATATAAAATTAGAAATTTTTAAAAACTACATGTGAAAACGCAAAAAAACCCATTTTGGGGTACAAAACCCCCCCAAACTACCCGTTCCCATTGATCGATATGTCTGGTTTACGAACTCGTCCGAGCATTTGTAGGAATACACGTCTCTACCAAATTTGGTCTTGATCGGATTTTTACAGTTATGCTAACACACATATTATATATATATAAATTTTAAGACTATTGTTTTTTTTCACCTAAAGAAGAAAATATAACATGTGGGCTTAACTCTTGCCATGAGACCTATTTTTTAATCAATATATCTTTCATGAAATTCGCTAATAAGGGATAAATATAGCATTAATGCTTGACAACCTGAGTGAAATTTTTGTTACACTCAGTCTACCAGAAATGGACTAAAGAAATGTTTTTTTCACACCCCCTACTGTGAAATTTGCATAAATAGATTATGTGTTAAAAGTTTTTGTTATAATCATGTCGATTCAAAGGGGGGCGGAATGTTTCGTCATATTCAATTAAATTTTTTTTTATACCTCTTTGTACCATACTGTTAACATACATCTGATCATTCATTGTTGTATTCATTCATTGTTCATCACTTCCCGCATCAATATTGTTATATTTTCTCTTCTATAGTAAATGTATTTTTTAAGCCCACAAAAGGTCCTCCGTTCAAGTCTTATTGCAATTAAAAGGTGAATAATACGATGAAAAATAATAACAAAAACAATTAAATTATAACCAGTAATATCAAGAATGTTGTAGGGTGTACCAGATGTGAATATTTTACAGAATATTTTTTTTTATCAACTTAGCATTATCACATTTCAATATGCTTTTATAAATCTTCACTATTTAAGTTCGAAGTTTGCTAACTTTATCGACCTGTAGAAAAACATTCTGACTACTTATTGAAATTTTAAAAAGCAATATTGTTTACAAATTTCTTCATCTTTAAAATGGTAAATTGAACATAATTTTATCTTCGAAATTGAGGACAACGTCGGCCACTGCGCGAAGCAGTTTTTGCGAAATTTTTGATAGGGGTAGGGAACCCTCTTAAAAACAAACAATTTAGTATTTTCGATCTTTGCTCTATGTCAAGTGGTTACTAAGATGTAATAAATAGAGCATATTGGTTTTTGGAGCCTCAATGTTAATAATAAGTAGAAAGGTATTTTGAAATCGATACCTTCCTTAATATTTAAAAAATTGTTATAACGTTTGGTAATTGCGTCTTATATGTAAGTTCTAATAGTGTATGCTTAAAAATACTAAAAAAATAATACTTAAAAATAGCTTTTGATCCTAGTAAGTGAACCTACTCACTCATTCCCTGAGTGAAACACTTCATTTTAGGGCGGTGTGGTGGCGAGTCATGAGTTGGGGCATGAACTGCAGCGAGTGTGTTTCTCTCATAGATTTTTATAAATGAAATAGTTGTTTATTTATTTATTACTTAATTGTTAATATCTTCATGAATATAAGTTTTAGGTAATAGAGGTTAAGTGATAGAGAGGTTTAGCCTCTTTAATCAAGCATTTTTTATTTCATGTTATTCTTACGGAGAGTAAGTTCCGTATTATTTGAAGTATTGTACACCAGAGTCCCGATAATTCAAACTAATTTGAACCAAACCCTATTCGGATTACCAAGTTGTTCGTATTACCTGGAAATGCATTGCAAAGCTGCATTAAAAGTACTAATAAAATCCATTATTTTAGACCCAAACTGTGTATTGAGACCAATTTACTTATGTCTTAACACAGTTAACATGTAGATTTGCCCACTACGTGGTTTGCGTGAATGGCATCAAGTGCTCCTGCAGGGACATTCTATCCGTTATGGACTCGTCATTAGAAATATAAAACACGACACTTTCATTGACACAAAAAAAAGAACAATGATAGAATCATGTCTTCTGTAGGCCTACTTCTTTGGCAATTATTGTGGGCATAGGTGAAGTTGAACTCAAATGTTTGAAAAGTATGTTGTAAAAGAAATGATAAAAAGACAATGAGAATCAAACTTATTATGACGTCGTGTAAATGTAGCTATATGTAACTCTACTCTCCAGCAACAGTGTACTTCTAAAAGAAAATGCTTGATGTTTTGATGATTGCTTGATGCTTGAAACAATGGCGCAACTTTGCATTAGCTTACAGGATTTCTTTGTTACATCAAAAAACGATAACTGAATTCTTTTTGCCCAAAAAGTAATTTTTTGTGTTTAATTAACATTGTGTACATAGTTTTGTATAATTAGTGATACACAAGCCATCGTGTATATACTAGATACCACGCTGTAGAGTCAATTGTTATATTTGAGATTACATTGTTTTGTTTTTAATCTATACTCAGTAACCTCTTTTCCCATCAGTTAGTTGACTGGGGACTCTGGTGTAATACAACTTGGTTAAGGCCATGTTCGTAGTTCACTTCTTTACATACCATTATGGATCTTTGCTCTGTGTCTGTTACAGAGATGAAGTAAACCTTAAAAAGTTCACAGTAAACCTAAAGAGTCACAACATGCTCTATTTAGATACATCCAATACTATAATACGAGCAAGGTTTGTATATACAGTAGAACTTGGATAATTCGAACCTCAAGGGACCAGAAAAAATTCGAATTATCCAAAAATTCGAATTAGAAAAGTTTATGCCAGTGGTTGAAATAAACAAACAAACATCATGTTTTAACATTGTATATTAAAAAGTTAGGTTAATGAATATATTATTGATTAAAAATCCTAATTTTTGTTAAATGTCATTAATGTGTTTGGAGGGATCCCGAAACTAGCTATTACAAACTTTCAAATCCCTTCTCTACCTCCTTGATCGCCGCTATTTATTCTTGCAACGTCAGAGATTTGTAGGTTTGCTTTGACGAAGCCATCATACACACGACGTGTTAATGTAAGAATACAAAGTCACAAATGCCAACACGAAACAAAGACGACGAATATCGGAACAAACCACCATCGATGATACACACAGATGTCAATGTTGTGATTTATGAGCAGTAGTGGACTAGTGAGTGGGGTGGACGCGTTGATCCAACTAAAAATAGTCTGAGGACAGGAAGCCCGAACGTCGTTTCCTGGAAAATCGCACACAATGACTTGTTCACTTATACACACACTATAGATTTACGCTGTAAAAACTTCGAATTATCCAAAAAAATTATTGGAATTAACCAAGATATTTTAACATTGTTTTTATATAAAATTCTAGGGACCAAGTTTCGTACATATTATTAAATTCTACTGTTTATATAATTCTAGGCCAGACAAAATTTCGAAATACAGTTTCGATATATAATATATATATATATATATATATTCTTTAAAAGTGCCAATGACTATATACTATATGAAAAAATAAGTTCTATATCTATTAAAAGTTTATATATTAAGTTTAATAAAAATTTAAAAGTTATTAAAAAAGACATACAATAAAATACATGTTTATAAGTTATTCTAAAGACAACAATAAAAAATATAATAATTAAATAAATGCAAAAACATACAAACAAAAAACTTAATAAATAAAATTACAGAAAAAAATATAAAACCCATAGAAAATCAGCATAACAAAAATTAATTAAAATTAACCGCTTTTTATATTATGAACTTGATAAAATATAAAATATTACATAAATGTCTTTAATAAATTTCAATAAAATGTCCTTACTGTGAATTGTTTAAATGTTCATAAAAATTATATTAATGTATTTTACAATAATTAGTAAAGACTTAAATAAGTAAAAAATTATATATATATATATATATATATATATATATTTATTTATATATTTGCACACGGATCTCGAAAACGGCACTAAGGATTTTCTTTAAATTTTGGAAATAACTAATTTCTGAGTAGAAAATAAGTTCTATATAGGTCTAATGTCCAGGAAAATTCTTGTTTTCTTGTAATATTAAGTTTAAAATCTAAAAATTTAACATTACGCTTATAGAGAATCAAATGTAAACAATAAAATCAAAACATCTGTTTATAACCGTTTGACAGTTGTTGATTGAAGATGGTGGCAAACAATATGTAAAAAGAGGTTTTGCATTAATATTTATTTTATGTAGGTAATAAATGAAAAATTATCAAACTACTAAACAATTTGTAAAAACTAAAGGGTAAAATAACTGTGTGAAATAAAAGCAGAGAAAATTATTTCCAAAATCTTTTGTGTTTTGAAAGAAAACGTATTCATTCTATTGCTTGAAGCCACTGTAACAAACCAATTAACTGGTGTAAATTAAATTTCTCTTTTGCTTTTCAATCCTCATTCCTTTTCTAGCAAAATCAGTTGATCACAGGATAATAATAACAAACTGTATGGACATTCAGTATAAGATTGGCTAAAACTATTGAGGCTGGCCAAAAACTTTTAAACGACGATGCGAACTTGGCCGACGCCGTAGCTCAGTTGGTAGCGCTCAGATCTCACGTAGGCAAGGTCGCATGATCGATCCCCACTCGAGGGCTATATTATTGTTCAGTATTTATGCCATATTAATTAAGGGGTATGAAAACGGTTTTATTTAAACCACATAAATGTTTTCATTGAGCAGTTAATTTGTTTTAATTTTGCTAATTAACATGTAAAATACATGTCTTATTCTATCCGAGCAAAGCTCGGTCACCAGGTACTTATTTTTAAATTATGATTAGAGTAAAAACTGACTAGGTTCTTTGCCATAAGTTTTCGATAAAATATTTTTACATTATTTACAATGTGTTTTATTACCACATACAAATACACACATTAAATATAATTTTTAATTTATAGGTGTTTTGTCACTATAGTACTCTTAAGAGAAAAGATAATATAATAATAATAAATGGGTTTAATTTTGAGGTAATAGCTTCTTCCCTTCTAGTGAAATCCACTATAAATTAGCAAGATTTGTGCAAGTCATGAAATATGTTTATTTTAAGTTAAAAATTGAAAAACTATAATGTCATGTTTTAGATTTATGGAGCTGTAAAATTTCTTGAATTTAATGTCACGAATAATTCATTGACATGCAAAAAAATAAATTTATCAAAAAAGGTATGTAAGGAAGATAACAGCTTGACCACAGGTACTACAAATCTGGATCTGGAAGCCCAGCATCAAATCAGTTTTAAAACAAAGATGTTCTGTAGAAGTGGAATAAATGAAGGAAAGGAAAATGAACTTAAATTAATGTACAATATTAAAAATTGTACAGTTCCTGTTACTCAACTTCCGGTTTCACAATATTTAACACACAAACCTACACATCTGGATAATGAAGGTAACCCTAGGTTAGTGAATTGTGAAGATAATAGTATCAGTGAAAATGAAGAATGGCAGTTTGGTTTGGATGATATTCTTGACAGCGAGAGTAATAGTGATTGGGAAGAAGAATATTTAGCTAAATCAAGTAAAAAAAGACAGAGTTTGAATAAGAACAGTAAAATTGTGAAATTGTTAGAAAATGCCAACTGTCCTAGCTCATTGCAGATAACAAACCACACCTTTGTTAAAGGGTTGGACGTTTTATCAAACAAAGTGTCAGAGCCTAAAAATCTTATTCCCACTCATCTATCTGAAAAAAGTAGACTTTCTAATGAGTTTTTAAGACAAGGAGAGTGTGCCTTTATTGACTCTCAAGTTGCCAGGTCAGAAAAAGTTGTTCCCTCCTTGCAGTATGTCAGCAAAGAAAAGCGAGCAAACAAATATACAAGTGTACCTAAAATCCAGCTTCAACTTCCTATCCAACCAATTATTAATAGCACAAACTTACACTATAATCCCCAAATCAATTATGGGATGGTTGTTAATTTACAAATACAACCCAATAATAATGTTAAAACTAAACCTTTAATTTTCAATGATCCTCAATCGAAAAATTCTAACGCAATAAAAGTAATTTCTAATACTGAATTGAAGAGGGGTTCCAGTATTCCTAGTAAAACCAAAGATAGTGATAAAGTTAAGAGGAAACATAGGACAAATTTACCAAAGTCATACGGGCAAACTCCTTTACCTCCCATAGCATTGGCGACGGATGACACCTCATTTGGTCCACTACCTCCGCAGAGAAGCTGTAGTGATGAAGAGGATGATCCATATTTACTTCCAGTTCCAGATTATACTCATCGCTGTAATAAGTGTGATAAATATTTTAAAATGGATAAGTATAAACAACACATGAAGTATTCACTGTGTGGAGGATACAGGCGAAAATCAAAGTTTAAGTGTGATATCTGTGATAAACTTTTCAACGGCAGAGAAAAATTAGAAGGCCACACTAATTCACATACTAACTCTCGTCCATTTAAGTGTGTTAAATGTGACTGTAGATTCAATAGCAAGGTAGCTAGTAACAAACATTATGAGACAATCCACTTGAAAAAAAATGTACGTTTTTTGTGTTGCTTTTGTGGGTATATTACTCCAAATCGAAAACATTTGGAAGCTCATGAGAAAGAACACCAGTTACCTGAAGGGACTGAGGCTCCAAAGCCTTTCAAGTGTTTGGTTTGTGGGAAAGGTTACATTTCTGGGTTGCTATTGAGACGACATAGAAAAGAACACCAGTTAAAAAAATGTACGACTTGTCAGGAAACATTTAAAACAAAATCTCAGTTAAGAAATCACATGGAAACTGCACATAGTATAGTTGTTACAAGTTTTGAATGTAAAGAATGTGGTATGAAGCTTAAAGATCAAAGGACTTTTAGGAATCATAGTAAGACCCACTCAACTGTATTAGCATTCACATGTGACATTTGTGACAAAGGTTTTAAACGGAAGGGTAATCTAAAACAACATATGATCACTCATTCCGACGAGCGACCAATATTTTGTCCAGAATGTGGGGACAGGTTTAAAAGAATCACTCACCTGAAACAGCACACTGCTGCTTTTCACGGCAACGGTAGAAAATGAGAAATACAATTTCCTAGAGAAAATCGCTAAAAATCTTACGGTTAATTTTAAAGTTACAGCAAAATATTTACAGGTTGTGACTGAAATTCAAAATGCAAAATTAATAAGAAATGTCACAACATGCTATATTTAGAGAAATGGATTTTAAGTTCTGAATACTGTATAATGAAACTGAAGATGTCCTTCTCATAATTTTTAGATAAAATATTTTTACACGATTTAGAATTGGGCTCGTTTACTGTGTGAGAGTGTCAATATAAGTTTATGAAATTCCAGTGTACTGCAATAACTCACTGTGGAAAACCTGCATTTATTTTTAATTTTGTATTTGAAATAAACAAAATAGAAAATACAAAACTCTGCAGCAAATACTTTTAGTATTGTATAAAACACAATTCGGTAGTCTTGCCATCCCTCACCTTATCTTCCCCTCACTATCCCTCTTCAAGACCACGAGAGAGGGAATAAGGTAGTAGCATTCCGATGTCAAGGTTAACCATTTTCCTCACTATCCCTCTTCAAGACCACGAGAGAGGGAACAAGGTAGTAGCATTCCGATGTCAAGGTTAACCATTTTTTTCGAGCTGTGTGGTCTTTTGTACGTCATGCTCCCTATTCTATCAGTATTTGTGCGACTACTTTAACGCTATGTGCCTTACACCGGTTTTGTTCTACAACACTATTAGGTATTAGTTTTAGTAAAATCGTCTTGCTTCGTTTCTCTGTGTGATTGTAATGTATTATAATTTCAATATATAAATACATATATTTTTTTAGAATTTTTATTACTGTATATGTATTTTTGTTACAACGGAATGTAAAGACAGAAAATGTTAGCTTTCTTTACTTGATAGTGTCAAAAATATATTCAAGAAGTATAATTATTGCCTGGTATGGATCTTGCAAAGGCAATTGTTTGCCAGTAACAAAGATGCAAGTGAAAATAGTGAACCTACTCAAGAAGATGCCATTGGAAAGATGGTATCAGTCCTGCTACTTTCTATTACAGTAGAACTCCAATTATCCGAATTAATAGGTACCGGGACCCATTCGGATAATCAAATATTCGGATAATCGGAGTTTTTTTAAATAGCTATTAGAGAAAAAATGCTACGTTTTGATTACATTACATTACACAAAGGGGCGGAACAGAGTTCCTATAGCACGTCAGCCATGTGGCTTTTTGTGCACCCCTGTTGATTGAATGTTTCACGGACCTTCCAAGTTTAAAAACCTGACAAACTGCCGTAGTCTCCCCACTAGCTTCTCCCGGGGAAGGTGACGACCCCTCTCCATGACGCCGAGAGTGGCAGCTCTCACCCCGGCAAGCTCAGTGCAGTCATACAGCAGATGATCAGCAGTCTCCTTGGACTGCCCACACTTCCTGTAGATTGGATCTCCGGGGAAGAGTCCCATTGGAGCAAGATGTTTCCTCATATGTCCATGTCCCGTGATGAGACCTACAATGAGTCTGAGTTCGGACCTACCTAACTGTAGAAGATCCTCAGCGATCCTTGAAGAGGGAGAGCTGAGAGACAGTTTACTTACTCTCAGTAGGGGCAGCTCCGCCCATCTCCTACGGTGACACTCACGTGCCCACGTGTTGATCTCTCGATCCACATGCGCCCTGGAGATGCCGCAGAAGGGTTGTGGACCCACGAATGGGATCAAAGCGCCATCGTTCGCCAGACGATCAGCTATTTCATTGCCCATAATACCTGAGTGTCCTGGAACCCAGCAAAGGGTAACGTTGTTGTGACTGCCAAGAGAAGACACCACGTTGCGGCATTCCCACTCTAACTTGGAGTCGAAGGTACAGGAGTCCAGAGCCTTGAGGGTGGCTTGACTATCTGAGAAAATGGTAATGTTCTTGTTCCTGACACCTCTGTTGAGATTGAACAGAGCACATTCCATAATGGCTGCCACTTCTGCCTGGAACACTGTGGGGAGATCCCCCATGGGAACGCAGAGCTTTACCTTATCTTGCACCCCCAGTATTCCAGCTCCAGTTCTTTTACTTCCCTTAGAGCCATCCGTGTACCATTCTGACTCGCAGGGATGAAGAGGTCTGCCGCCATCTTGCTAGTCAATCCTTGGTGGAATCACCACTGAAAATGACTTACCGAAGGCGTATCTAGTGTGAAGGTGGTCAGAAGGCATGTCAAGGGCCTCACTTCTGACTACCTGCTCAATTCTGGTGTGACCTACCGAGGGTACATTGAAAGTCATCCAGAGATTCTCACATCGGAGGCGATATGCACATTTCCTAGCAACCATTCTGATGTAGACATCTATGGGCAGGATATTGAGCATACAATTCAAGGATGCTCCAGGGAAGGAACTCATGGCCCCAGGAATCATGGGGCAAGCCAACCTCTGGACCGCCGCGAGCCCCCGCACTGATGCACCGAAGTTAGTCTTTGGCCACCAGACTAGTGAACCATAGGTCATGACCGGTCTCACCACAGCATTAATACTAATTCCTCACCTTGAAGTGAAAGAACGACTTTCCTGTCGCTCAGTAATGCCTCGGTCCAGCCGCATATGACTCCGCTAAGCCCATGGGCCCTAGCGGCATTCACCACCGCATTCATGAAGGTGTTGTCAAAGGCCCCTTGGATGTCCAGAAAAGCACCCAGTGCTATCTCTCCATCCTCCAGTGTCTTCTCTATCCTGCCTACAAGGTGATGGAGGGCAGACTCACATGACTTACCAGGAATGTAGGCATGCTGGTTCCTATGTAGTGGGTGATGCCTGAGAGCACCATCCCATACATACCTTAGGATCAACTTCTCTAGAGTCTTCAACAGGAATGAAGACAGAGAGATAGGACGGAATGACTTTGGGTCCGTGTACCTTGCCTTGCCGGGCTTCGGAATGAAAACCACTCTAGAGCGACTCCACACCGCTGGCACCCAGCCCAGAGCCAGACTGGCTCTGAAGAGCTTACACAGCAAAGGCAGAATTTCCTCAATCCCTTTCTGTAGACAGACAGGTCTGATGCCATCAGGGCCTGGTGACTTAAACGGACTGAGTGAATTAATAGCCCACCTGATCCTGCTGAACGTCACAATGCGCCCCGCCTCCATTCACCGGGTAATAGAGGCGCGATGGGAAGCATTCGTTGTGTCCAGTCCCTCAGATTGGTCGAGAACAACGCACCCTGGAAAATGCGTTCTGGCCATGAAATCCAAGACTTCATGGGGGTTGTGTAATATCTTACCGTCAGGTTCCATTAGAGTTCCAAGGCAAGAGGAGTTGTCCTTAGAAAGGAGTTTGAACAACCTAGAGGTATCCTTAACACCTTCCAGATTGGTGCAAAAGTTTCTCCAGGAGAGTCTCTTGGCTCTCCTGACTGCGAGATTATATTCTGTCTACAAGCTATGATAGCGGTCCCAATTTTTACTATGCTTAGCTTTGCTGAAGTTTGCTCTGACCTTCCTTCTCATGTTGGTCAGTTCAGAGGTCCACCAATTCACTCTTTCTCCCCTGCCCTCCGGACGGAGAGCGGACAACACCCATCAAAGGCGGAGACTATCGTCTCCCCGAGACGGACTGCCACATGATCAAGATCCTGGCAGTCCCGAACTCTAGGAGACCAGCATTCTAGTCCAGCTCTAAGAGAAGCAGAGAAGAGGTCCCAATTGGCTCGCCTCGGGTTCCTAAACAAAACCTTTTCAGGCAGAAAGTCCCCTACTTCAAAGAGGATATGCCTGTGATCAGAAAGTGAGGGTTCCGTAGAGACCCTCCAGTTGAGAATCTTACCCTCCAACCCCTCTGAATATAGCGTAAGATCAATAATAGAGCTACCTACGTGACTTACAAACGTTGGCTCTGAACCAACATTCGATATGAGGAGACCACTAGATACAATAAAATCTAATAGTGACTCACCTCTGGTGTTGGTCTTCTTACACCCCCAGACTCTGTTGTGGGCGTTAGAGTCGCATCCCACCACCAGTTACGACCCGGATTCCCTCGCATACTCCACCAGAAGAGCAAGCTCGTGCGGCGGAGCTCGCGGTGTGTCCCTGGGCATGTAAACTGACGTGAAGATCAGAGGTCTGCCGGTAGATCTACAGTTGGTCCTCACCACCGCCTGATCCCTAGAGCAGAATTCCCACAGTGGCTCGCATCTGAGTCCATTTTTGACCCAGACGCAAGCCCTTGGGGTATTAGTGCAGGCCGAGAATAACTGTCCCCTAGAGGACCCCAAACCTGAGATTTTGTCGCCCCTTACCCAAGGCTCTTGAATTAGGGCGTAATTAACAGCATGTTTGACTGAATATTCACAGAAGACTGCCGAGGCAGCCTTACTGTGTTGGAGGTTTACCTGAATTACCTTTGTCATTGTCTTGAGCTGAGCCAGAGTTGGACCCCGAAAGCACCCTAAAGGAAACCTTCGTTGCAGCCAGGAAGGCCTTCCACCCCTGTTTACTCAACACAAGTGCACTGGCCTCGTCAATCATGAGGACAAGAGTCTGAAATTGGTCTTCCTGCCTCCTATTGACGATCCGCCAGTCTTTGGTGATAACACCTGGGTTCTGTTTCTGCAGACCCATGAAGACCCTCTTCGGATCTAAGTGCTCTGCCTTGGGAAACAGTTTGTCTATTCTCAAGATTACCTTGACAGAACGGAGGAGGTCTTTGTACTCTCCAACCAACATCTCGACCCCCTCGCGTACATCAAGAGAGACCGCCTTACCCTTCAGCCAGTCGCAGGTCACGTCGTTACAGCAGACTGCAGCCACTGCTCCTTTCTCCTGAAAGGTCCTCGAAATCTGCAGAGGTCCGACCTCTGAATCATCGTCGATCATGAGATCGCCGAGCTTGGCCTGTAACCAACAGCATTCTTCGTCCGGGAGCTTATCGTCAGGATATGCCGCTGGAACGATCGCCAACTTCCTGGTGGTCAGCAAATCCTTGAAGGTCTCACCAGAAGTTGATGGTCCCGGAGAGGTCTTCTCCGGAGGGGTCTCGCTGGGCTTCAGCCTCTTGGGGTCCAGCCTACGCATGGGAGAAACTCCCGAGTTAGTACCCTCCCCTTGTGGCACTCCACCAGATTGTCTTTTGCGCTTGGGGCGCTTCGTTACCTTCCTCCACTCAGCTGGCGGAAGCCACTCACCAGTCGCCTTCTTCTTTTCCTTCAGAAGGCGCCTTCTCTCCGCTGGATGCGGTTGTTCAACTGCATTAGACTTGGGCAACCCCTCAGCACTAGAGCCGGGCGCCAGCACAGCTGCGGCCTCTGACTCACCAGACTGAGAGGGTGTCTCAAGAAGAACCTGGACAGACACAGAAACATCCTCCAGTTTTTCCTCCTTTGTCGGAGGAACCATCTTTCCAGGTGGGGACCTCACGGTGAGTGAGCTCTGCGCGAACGCGTTCAACTCACCCGACACTGTCTCCATCTCCTGTGACATAACGACAACGTTAGTTGATAGCTGAGATTTGCCCTCCCCAGAATCCACGGGCATGTCCTCCGAAGAGGAGTGGGATTGACTGCCGGAGCAGCGACCCACCTGGGGTAGATTCGTTTGTTTATCATCAGCCATTTTCTAACCTAAAAACATCACAAGTTAGCAGTTTGACGATGTCACTATCCATGCTGGACCCATTCAAGGTTGCACCTCTCCTTGTCTCCGGCACGGTACTGTAACAGCTGCACACATACCTGTTACAGAAGCAGTGTGGTGGCCGGTCTAACGTACACCTACATCTCGCCCACCGCTAAACCAACCCTGGCCGATCTGTGTACACCTACACTACTCCCCATGGTCGGTTTGTGAAACCGCTGCAACCCAGTTCACGAGCACTTTATCGACCGCTGGGTCTAGATCCGCTGCCTTTAGCAAAACAGAGGCACCCCGTGTAGGCTGTGCGCATAGCACACAGTGGGTCAGCCGATAGACGGACAGGCCACTTCACAGTGGTCTTGCAGAGTCCCCTCACATAAGCGTGAGGCATACACTTCTGCCTGGGGCGCTCTCGCTAACCCCTCACCTCCGCTACGTTTTGATATTGCACTATTTTTTTATTGAATTAAATGTAAGAAACATGATATTTTCATGTGTTTTAAATATAAATAAAATGTACAGTACTTACATTTTAAACGCAAACACTGGCTTCGCGGGGGGAAGAATACTAGCGCACTTAGACTTTTTTGGACAAATTTTTTTCTTAAAGTGATTCGGATAATCGGCGATTCGGATAGTTGGAGTTCGGATAACTGGAGTTCTACTGTAGTTAGTTTTGTTCAGTTTCGTCCCGGAAGTAGGTTCCAGGTGTGCCATTTCCACGCTATTGTGAGTTTGTCATCTAAATGTGGATTAAAGAATATTGCTTTATTGCTTTACAATTTAAACCAACTTTAGATATATTCATGAAAAAAGTTTTGTTCTATTTACATTAATATTTACATTGTTTTATCAAATCTTCATTTCAGTTATAAACTCTTATTAAATTATCTTATAATTAGGTATTCAATATTTTATACAGCGTTTACCAAATTATTTTATTCCCTACTAAAATTTTTGTTGTTTTATATGAAAAAAGTACTTAATTTTGTGCACAAAAATAAAAATTTTACCTACTAAAATTTTGTATTTATTGATCTGGAGGTAACCTCCAGTTGCACCCTCTCCCGTTTTGAAAACCAATGCATCCTCTGAAAGGTTAATTATATCTTTAAATATGTTACCTAGTATGGTGCTTCCAAAATTAATAATGAAATAGTAATTCACCTAGTACGCAGGTTTAGGTATTTATGAAGTTAACACACTTTCCTATATAACCACATACAAATACATATAAACTAAAAAAATTTTACTAAAGGGTCTTTTCTCACCCATAAAATTCAAAATAAAAAGTTACAATTATACTGGGCTTAACTTTTTAATTCTGCCTTAGGTAATTGATTCCTCTCTTAAAGTGAAATCGCTAAAATTCAGATTCTTTCACTGTCTTACTTTAGAAGCTGAAAATACTGTAATTTTGTGTTTTAGATGCATGGAGCAGTACAATTTCTTGAATTTAATGGCACGAATAATTCATTGTCATGTGAAAAAATCAATTTATCAAGAAGGGAAGATAAGGAAGATAACAGCTTGAACACAGGTACTACAAACAGTGGTCTGGAAGCCCAGCATCAAATCAATTTCAAAACAAAGACGTTTTGTAGAACTGGAATAAATGAAGGAGTTGGAAATGAGCTTAAATTAATGTACAATATTAAAGAGTGTACAGTTCATATTACTCAACTACCAGTTTCACAATATTTAACACACAAACCTTCACATCCGGTTAATGATGATAACCCTACCTTAATAAATTGTGAAGATAATAGTATCAGTGAAAATGAAGAATGGCTGTTGGATTTTGATGATGTACATGACAATGAAAGTAATAGTGACTGGGAAGAGGAGTACCTAGCTGAACTGAGTTCGAAAAAGAGAAAAAAAAATGAAACTGTGAATGATTTTGAAAATGTCAACTGTCCTAGCTCATTGCAGATTACAAAACAGATTTGTGTTAAAGGTTTAGACTACTTATCTTTTAATAAAAGTTGTAATAATTCATTAAAAGCTTATAAATCTACCACAATAAAAAGACAAAATAGCAGTGTCTTTTTACATAAAAATGCATTGAGAAACATTACGAGTTCTGTTGAAGCAAAAGTTGGCAACACTACTTTACTGAAATTTATTCCAATAAAGAAAACCATCACTTTTAGTGGTACTCAAAATAAAAGCCTTAATAAGAGTAGGGCTCATGGTAAAACTAACACCGATTCTATATCTGTTGCAAATGAGATGAACAGTCTAATGAAACAACCGGGACAAAATTTAAATTATAATGCCAAAAATTGTGATGAAGTTACAAATTTTTCAAGAATAATGTCAAACCCTCCAGCTCCTACATCTCCCAAAGACTCGGCGGCGGATTGTATCTTGTCTAGTCCTAAGCCCCCTAAGACTTGTGATGATAAAGGGGATGATCCTTCGTGTCCAGTTCCAGATCTTTCCAATGAAAGTGACAAACGTTTAAAAACCAAAAAATTTTATTGCCATACAAGATTTTCACAAAAATCCAGTACTCCTCATAAAACCAAAGATAGTAATAAAAGGACTGTATGTATGAACATTTCTCCAAATGCTGTCGGCCAAACTTCTATACTTCGTGCAATGTTGGAGAGGAAAGGCACACCATCTAATCCACTACCCTCTCAGAGTGGCTATAATGATGAAGAGGATGATCCTTCTTGTCCAGTTTCAGATAATCCCAACAAGAGTAACAAATATTTGAAAACTAAACAGGATTATTTCCACCCAAGATATTCACAAAAATCCAGTATTCCTTATAAAACCAAAGATAATAATAAAAAGACTTTAATTATGAAAATCTTACCAAAATCTGTAGGCCAAACCTCATCTAGTCCACTGCCACCGCAGAGAAGCTGTAGTGATGATGAAGATGATCCATCTTTGCTTTCAGTTCCAGATTATACTCGTTGTTATAAGTGTGACAAACTATTTAAAATTGATCAGTATAAACAACACATGAAGTATTCACTGTGTGGGGGATACAGACGAAAATCAAAGTTTAAGTGTGATATTTGTGGTAAACTTTTCAACAGCAGAGAAAAATTAGAAAGCCACACTAATTCACATAATAACTCTCGTCCATTTAAGTGTTTTGAATGTGACCATAGATTCAATAGCAAGGTAGCTAGACAAATGCATGTTAAGCAAATCCACTTGAAAAAAAAGTTACGTTATTTGTGTTGCTTTTGTGCATATATTACTCCAAGTCGAAAACATTTGGAAGCTCATGAGAAAGAACACCAGCTACCTGAAGGGACTGAGGCTCCAAAGCCTTTTAAGTGTTTGGTTTGTGGGAAAGGTTTCATTTCTCAGTGGCTATTTGGAAAACATAAAAGAGAACACCAGTTAAAAAAATGTACGACTTGTCAGGAAACATTTAAAACAAGAACTCAGTTAAGAAATCACATGGAAACTGCACATAGCATAGTAAAAATTTTTGAATGTACAGAATGTGGTATGAAGTTTAAAAATCAACGCTCTTTTAGTGATCATAGTAAGACCCACTCAACTGTATTAGCATTCACATGTGACATTTGTGACAAAGGTTTTAAACGGAAGGGTAATCTACAACAACACATGATTTCTCATTCCAACGAGCGACCAATAGCTTGTCCAAAATGTGGTGACAGGTTTAAAAGAATCACTCATCTGAAACAGCACACTGCTGCCTTTCACGGCGATGGAAAAAAATGAGAATTTGTTATTAGAAGAAATGTTAACTGACTTTCAAATTTTAAATTTATGAGCACAATATTGTGAGAGAGAGTTTATGGAGTTCTGTTAACAAAGCCTTTATGCATACTATTTTTTAATCAGTGTAACATACTGGAAATGACAACAATATAGCCTGTAGGTCTTGTAAATTTGTTTGGCTTATGTGAAAAAAATAAACAGTGAACTGATACATACTTTCTCCCTTACGTAAATTTAAAACAACAATCTAATAAAACTGGAAGTATATATATTATATATACATATATATATATATATATATATATATTAATAATTTGTTTAGTTTTTAAGCAGGTTTCAATGTTGGTAGTGAAATCATAATTTTCCTTCATTGTTTTCGCGGAAAACTTAAAATTGTTTTTTCATATGAAAAAATTCATAACTTTTGAACCGTAATTTTTTCAGACATGCAGGTGGTGTCATATTATTTAGTACTCAATGCCCTATAACCTGTCAAATTTTAATCGAAATCATTAGAGCCTTTTTTTGATAAATTTGGATTTTTCACAATTTTTAAGGGTTTTAGGGGCGACCCACCCTTAAAAATAAAAAAATGAAAAAACTCCTCGAGATATGTTGATTAAATACATACTACCAAATTTCATCTAAATCGGACCAACTGGGTAGGCTGTGACTCTGTACTCATCGAGACACACGGACGTATGGACATCAGGTTGAAACACTTTTTTTATTCAGGGGATCCCAAAACGGATATATCCACTCTCAAATCAAATTCAAAAATTTTGACGAGAAGAATACTTTCTCCATATACCATGTATAAGGGGAGAAAGTAGAAAATAACAATTAGTCTACATAAATAAACTGTGAATATGTTTAGTTAGTTACAGAGTGTAAGCCAATATCTATCACTTGTAACTGAAACTTTGTTACATCAACAATTATGAAATTACGTAATCTATATAAATGAAATTATAGAATTAGAAATAGAAATTATAGTGCTCAGAATTATACATTTTAGCGAATTTCCTATAGGGAAGAAGCTATTACCATAAGTGTCATTCGAGGATTATCCTATTTTCAAGTGTGTACAAAAATGTATCCACGCTATAACCTATAACATATCCAATACTATAATACGAGCAAGGTTTGTATACAAACACACACACACACACACACATATATATATATATATATATATCCAATACTATAATTCAAGCAAGGTTTGTATATATATATATATATATTATATATTTGCACACGGATCTCGGAAACGGCTCTAAGGAATTTCTTTATATTTTGGAAATAACCTAATTTCCGAGTAGAAAATAAGTTCTAGATAGGTCTAATGTCAAAGAAAATTCTTTTTTTCTCGTAATATTAAGTTTAAAATCTAAAAATTTAACATTACCATACTTTTATGGAGAATAAAATGTAAACAATACAAACCAAAACAGCTGTTTATAACCATTTGGCAGTTGTTGATTGAAGATGGTGGCAAACAATATGTGAATAGAGGTTTTGCATTAATATTTATTTTATGTATGTAATAAATTAAAAATTATCAAATTACTAAACAATTTGTAAAAACTAAAGGGTAAAATAACTGTGCGAAATAAAAGCAGAGAAAATTATTTCCAAAATCTTTTGTGTTTTGAAAGAAAACGTATTCATTCTATTGCTTGAAGCCACTGTAACAAACCAATTAACTGGTGTAAATTAAATTTCTCTTTTGCTTTTTAATCCTCATTCCTTTTCTAGCAAAATCAGTTGATCACAGGATAATAATAACAAACTGTATGGACATTTAAATTCAGTAAAAGATTAGCTAAAACAATAATTGAGGTTGGCCAAAAACTCTTAAACGACGATGCAATCTTGGCCGACGCCGTAGCACATTTAGTAGCGTTCAGATCTCACGTACGCAAGGTCGCGTGATCGATCCGCACCCGAGGGCAATATTTTTGTTCAGTATTCATTTTCCAAAATCTTCCGTGTTTTGATAGAAAACATATTCATTTTATTGCTTGAAGCCACTGTATGCACTTCGCAGTATAAAGATTTAATAGAAAGAAAAACAATCTGGGTATTGATTTATTTTCTTTTATTTTTTTGTTTATCATTGTATTAATTTTAAAGATCAGATTTCATGTTATCACAACACAAATATTGGACACAATCTGTAGTATTATGCACCGTTATTGGTTCTTCAAACTATTAGGTTTATTTGAGATGTATATAGTCAATAGAACTCAATTTGTTACACATGAAGGATTTTGGTCAAGTACTTAAACAGTTCAGTCAGGTGGCCTACAAGGGTCAAATTTTGGACCTTGTCTCTTTAATATAATGACTAATATGATTTTTAGGAATTACTAATGATTTATCAGGAAGAATAGCAAATAAAAATTTACCTCTTTTGGTGATTTCCTGTTTTAAACCATGGGCCCAGAAAATGGAGTTGATTCGAGCAAGTATTTTTGGTGGCGCCTAAATGAGCTGAGGTGGGAGACTCGTGGTAATATCGGAACGGAAGGTCTAACAGTTTCCTGGGCTTGTTTTTATTCAGTAGTTGATGGAAGAGAACTCCGTCCTTAAGGAATATCCTGGTGGTTTACAGGGTGAGTTTATAATTTTGACTAGTTCGGGGTCCTCTTCCTGGTGGATTGCAATGTCTCTAAAGGCTTCTGGTATTTTTGCAATACCAGAAGCCTTTAGAGTGGCATTTTTGTGCGATTAAGTTTGAGGCCTGAGTCTGTTCTGTCGATTCAAAGAGACGAGAGAGGTAATCGGCGATAACCTTCTTCCTTTCCCTTTATATTATACATTTGGAACTTAAAGGAATGTATGAATGACACAGTGGCTCGGCGCTCGGGCAAATAGTACGTTTTGGGTGTTCATATACAGGGTGTTCATTAAAGTCGGGGACTAACTTCAAGAGTACGCATCAAAATAAATAAAATATTTCCTATCAACATATTTCGAAAAATCCTTCGTTGAGAAAAATATTTTCAAAGTATCATTTAGTTTTCTTGTATATTTTCAAAATGGTGGTGGTTAAAAATCTTTTAATTAAAATTAAAAAATTTTAAAATAACAAAAACCATTTACTTTATAAAACTTTTACAAGATATAGAAAAGATTTAAATTTTCATTTCAAATCGAACGGTACTTTGGTGAACGAAATCCACGCACGGATAAGCGAGAAAATGCACTTTTAAAGTTAGCTTACAGAGCCCATGCGCCACCGCGGCGAGGACGAAGCGAGAAAGCGGCTGGCACAACAATTTATTAATTATTCGCCACGGCCGGATTTCGTTCACCAAAGTACCGTTCGATTTGAAAATAAAATTTAAATGTTTTTTATTTCTTGTAAAAATTTATAAAGTTAATGGGTTTTTTAATTGTTATTTTAATTAAAAGATCGCCATTTTTAAATTATACAGGAAAACTAAATTAAACTTTGAGAATATTTCTCTCTTTGGCCATTGAATATGTGTGCAACGTTTGGTTTCTGTATCTTAAATAGTTCTTGATATATAACGTTTTTTGTATAAAATACAAAATAGTGGCTAGCGGCTAAACAAAGGATTTTTCGACATATGTTTAGGATTTTTTTGTTTACTTTGATGAATGTTATCACCCCTTTAAGTCTGTCCCCGACTTTAATGAACACCCAGTATATATTTGAATAAAAGTATTACAAGAGAACTGAGGTAGTCTACTCTCTCTCCAAGGACGGACGGCTATTCTGCAGAGCTGATGTCACTGACGACATCATAACAGAACATAGCCAACTGGATATTGCATAAGCTGATGAGTGTCAAGATGGCTGCATCAAGACTGAACGGAAAAACATCTTATGCGAACAAAAATAATTGCTTTACTGTATTACGATCTTGGTCTTAATTGGTTACAATAAGCTTATACATATTTCATGGAATAGCATACTCGTATATAAACTATACCGCTATATTTTTCGTATACTATATTTTGATGAGTACTATCACCCCTTGAAGTTTGTCCCCGACTTTATTAAACACTCTGTTTAATTGTGGTGCGGCACAGTACAGCTGAAGGTACTCCACTGAAGCCCTATATCGTGAGACTGGAATGCTGACAATGAGACATCATTATCTAATCCACATGTATAAAATTTCGATTCAATGTTAGTACCAATTAATCAACAACATTTGACCAGATATTCACAAAACATTGGAATTTCTGTCCTACAACCTTTTCGCTCTGTATCATTAACTAACTCTTTCTGTGTATCATAACCATAACGGACAAAATTTAACACGTATCGTATATAATTTCAAAGTTTGTTGACTTTACAGACCCGAATAAAAATTAACGTATTAGTGATATTAAGTGGACTGACGGTGGCAAATGCTTCCTCCTTTAGGTAAATAAAAAACTTCAACCTTAAATAATACTACCATACTCTTTAATGTTTATTTAAATATTATTTAAAAATTATTCTTCCAAACATATTAATTTAAAAGAATAATTTATTCTTTTAAAAAGCTATCCAATTTCTTTAACTGTTAACAAAAAGAAACTAGGTGCTTATATTTGAGAACTGGCCCAATGGTTCGCCAGGCTCAAATGCGTCCAAAGCTTCAAGGATGAGTGACCGAACCTCTGTTGTTGTGGAGTGAACGGAATCCATGCTGATTTTCAGGGATCAGTGTTATCCATTTAACATCTAACATTTAAACTTTATTGAATATTGATCTTCCGTTTGTTAACTTGAGAGTAACTCAATTTTTTAGGATTGACATATTTTTGGCTCTGTTCCTCTACTACCATCAAAGCGTAATTCCATTTTTTTCAGGATTTAAACGTGCTACAGGGGCTTGAAGAGGCTTGTTATTGTTTAAAAATCTTTTTGAAATGGTTAAGTTACTAATTAGGATACCTTCCGGCCATTTCTCACAGTACATTATAATATTATTTAAGTGCATTGGAATGCCTATCTTAAAAGATTTATAAGTAGGGTACCTACCTCGTGGTGAGCTTCTCACATATACGACCTTTGAAAAAGTTACCTTTGAAAAATTCTACTTATCGATTCCAAAGGCAGGAATAATTGACACCACCGGTCTGTAGCTAGACAAAACCTGAGTATACCCCTGAGTTAATCCTAGCCACCTTAACTCCATCTCAGGAATATTTATTCCCTCAAGCAGGATGTTCACCATTGTTGCCAGTGGCACCGAGACAATGACAATCACATACTTCAGCACATGCCAGGAGAGTCCCCATACATCCATGCTGTTAGAGTTCTTATAATTACTTACTATGGCTCGAATCCGAGCCGAACTAACCTCTCTACATGTAGACCAGGCTTCATCAGGCACATCAGCACCAGGATTAGTACCACAAGATGCCCCATCAGTCATACGAACCACCAACTCGATCACACTTAAAAACACACTAAAAACCTATTAAAATCATCAAGACTGGGTTGGGGTTTGTATGCAGCTTTCCTATGATTATTAATTAATGCCCAGGCAGCCTATTGAAATTTTGATGCTGACACTATTTCCCTAGAATTAATTGTAATTTATTTTGTCTACTTCGACCATGTCTCTATAATACTTCTTATCCCCGAAATAACTAGCATGCATGTGATCGCATTCCTCTCTCTTTTTCCGATTTCTTGTGATGGTACAGGAGGCCGATGCCTCGAGGTTCCTAAATATTAAAACATAGGCTTAAATCTGGCTCAACTCATCTGTGTACCAAGCTTTACTATTCCCCCGTTGCCTAGGTCTAACTTTAGCTTAGTAAGTCTTCATATAGTTTATCTCAGGAAATATTCCATCTAATATCCGATTAAACAACCCAAGAAAAGTGGGGAATGTTTTCAGCGGTTGTGCCTTTCCACAATATTTATTATATTATACCCAGTTAACGGATCTAAAGCTCTCATAAATAAAGGCAGATCGTCATTAGTTATTTTCCTATATCTAAATATGTACAAATCATGCCTAGTAAAAATATTTTGACTTACCACTTGAGTCATGAACAAGATTTACCATGGAGACAACAGCACCATGACCAGCAACCATTGCATCCACCATATTAAATCTGTCATTGAGAGTCGTAGCCACAGTTTCCTGGCAGGCAGCCCCCGTATTATGTATTATATTGCTAATGTAAAGTCCTAAACTAAATAAGAGGTCCGAGGTCTCTTTGCTCTTTTTCCAGGTGGATATTGAAATCGCCTCACAAAATCACTTTAGAAAGGTTTTGCGACAAATATGCAAAGCAGTCGTCTAGTTTTGTATAAAAAACCAGATCTCCATCCGGTGACTGGTATACAGACGCCACCACGAGTGACATAGGAAAAAAATTATACAATTACAAACAATCTATGCAAACTGACATTAACAAATCTGAGACAGTAAGAAGTAATTTCTTCCAATGTAAGTAGTGGAATTAGTATTATTATTATTAAAATTAATTAAATGGTCAATTACGCGCCCCTTGGCAGTCACGTTCGTGGCGGCTGCCCCACTCGCCAAACACACAACACAAAAACAGAAAAAACATTTAATTTAACTACCTAACACATTGCAAATTTTGTCACACCACTTTAAAACCAAGGTCTATGGCCATGGACGTATTCAGTTCATGGTCAGAAACTACCTTTCTATCATCTTATTCCCCCAGAACGCTTTGAGATAAGTTTTACTTTGGTCAGACACCACTGTACGATACTCTGTCCTTATGGATAAAAGTCTCAGCCGAATATGAAACTCTCATTTGACCCATTGGTGGTTAATTTTTCAATCTAAAAACTCAACGTCTGAAAATGTTTTGACCCAAATGTTTTCACATTAGTTTCAGTTGTACCCTTAACAGCTTTTCCAAACGAAACTATGCCTTCTTCGCTCCACTCAGACGAATGTCGTCAGAGGTATTCACAAGTGGTTTTTTCGTAGTGAATGCAGATGAGGATTTTCTTTCCCCATTATAGTTAGACCTATATTTGTATTTCACTTTAGATGCACAGAATGCTTTCCAGAACTAGGGTCGAAATTAATTGCATTCAGCATTAGGAAGTAATTTTCAACAATGTTGTAAAGTTTCCTTTTACCGAATATCCCACAGGTAAGAAGCTATTACCTTTGACTATCTATTATTATAACCATTACTTATCCATTATTATACTATCCATTATATTAATGATGGATAAGCAAAGCTATTACCGTAGGTCTCATGGTAAGACTTAAGCCCGGGACTGTGTTATTTTTCGCCTTTAGGTGCCCAGAGACCAAAAACAATAATCGTTAATATATATATATATATATATATTATCTTTAAATAAGTCAACCGAGTACCCTTATGAAACATTTTAATTATTACTTCGACATGTTTCGGGAATCATCCCATCTTCAAGAAGTACAAATGTCGAAGTAATAATTAAAATGTTTCATAAGGGTACTCGGTTGACTTATTTAAAGATAATTATATTAGTAGCCCTACTTGATGAACTAAATAGTGAAATATATATATATATATTTTTTATATATGTAAAATATTATATATATATATATTATATATATATAAAATATATGTATATATATATATATTAATATATATATATATATGTATATGTATGTGTCCCGACACCTAAGTCATCGTTCTCACAAACCAGATCATTTACGTCACTAATCTCATGTACACATGTCAACTAACCAACCTTGTCAATAGTATTTATTATTGTCTCAATTTGTCCATACATAATATAATTTTCTTACTTAATTTCATTTTATGGCCCAAAGATTTTACTCACTCCAGAGCTTTGGTCAGAGAGGCAAAACAAGGTTCAAATTGTAATTTCAAGTCACAATTCAATTTGCAATATTTTACTCTTGTAGGATAATTAATAATAAAAATATTAAGCCGTTCCAGGACCTTGCACCAACCCTAAAAATATGCATCAGGATCTCGACCTTAACTCAAAAGGTCCATCTTATAAAAAATGTCAATGGTTCAAAGTGTTCAGAAATTTAACTTGAACCCACTATTGTTCACCTTTTTCTTTTGGATTAAAATTTAAAATGTGATTTACACCACTGAATTCTAATGTAAAACACCTACAATTATATACTAAATTTAATACCTGTGCCGCTGGTTATGATTTCAAAAAATAATGGTGGTTGATAAAATGTGTGATTAGATTAGCTTACTATTTGAAATAGCGACATACCTAGGTATTTTAAGTCAAGTATGAATGAGAAATAAGTGTAAGATGTTTGTGGCGCAGTCTTGTAGTCTTGTTACTGACTAAGGCTGACATTATCCTTAGACAGAACTGTAATTAATAGCCCAACAGTCAATGGAATATCTAAGAGACCTACAGTTTAACGTGGAGTCCGAACAAAAATTACGAACTTGTTTAATAATGAGGATGGCTTTAGGGATTAACATAGTATTCAATAGTGCGGACGTTATTACACACAAGAGAACACTACGCCCACTGACCATTGCTCACAACTATCCACAATTCGTGACCTCGAAGTAGCTCGATTACAGGACACGCCACGGTCCCAGTCTAAAATATGTAATCTTCGATATTTGTATAATTCGAAACTTTATTTGATATCATATTATGGTATCAAATTACGTATCATCTGTGAGAAAATTCAATGCTAGGTTCCATCTTACGCAGGTTAGTACAAAAAAATAATCATATTGAGAGTATTAAGCCGTGTGCTATTCACCACCACCGTGCTGCTACACCATGACCCGCATGGTGACAGTTAAGCCCGGGACCATGAAAGAAGTGACGTCTCGACACAATAACGGTCGCAATTAATTATTTTCTTATTATTATAAAATTCTGTGAAGTTGTACCTTTATGTATATCTTGAACGAGTTAGTTGGGCAACGCAAACGGACAACATTAACTACACTTTTGTTGGGCTTTGTACCCCAAATATTGAGTTTTTAATTGATTTATATATAATTTCTTTATCTGATTTTCTTTTTTACCATTGGATTCAACTAAAAACACGACACAGTTTAGTATTTTGAGTCATGGCTGTTGGTCAATTGGTTACTGAGCTATTTAAAATGTTAAGCGGCACATTGAGCAATGTTAATCTTATAGAGATTAACTACAAATCCACTATTTACGATCTCACTATTTACTAAATATTCTTCCTAAATTTTGTATGCAAGTCTATCTAGATAAGTTTTACCAATACATCCATAAAAACCTGAAATCTATTTTTCCTTACGGCAGCAAACCTACGTGTTCATTGTAATTCTTACGGATGATAGATAAATTGGTTTAACTCGTTTAACTATTGATATAATCTTATAAAATGTACTTAGTAAACAGCCTTAATATAAGCACATTACAATGTAAAACAACCCTTATCGCATCAATATTTTTGCTGGGAATAATATAAGGTCTGTGAAATTCGCTCTACTCAAGCCAGCGATCTTGTTAGACCTTTAGACCACGGCCTAGCTTCATCCTATCTTGATACAACAACTTTAGTCATAATAAACTGAAGATCTGTTTTAAGACATCGTTTTCTAATAATTAAGACCTTTAAATATTAATGTTATTATCTGTGCTGTAGTAAATATTTTTTACATCTTTTCTACCCTTTAGTATGGTAGATAACTAATGCTTAAATTCATCTTTTTCCTGATAGTATAATGGACAAAGTTTAATGACTTGATGAAAGAAATAAGTAACATTCTTAGATTAAGACTTAGATTAAATAAATAAGTAACATAATAATAGTATAGCTTACTAATATTTAGTGATACAACCTGTACACAGGGAGGGTACACTGTTAGTACTTTATACAAATTAAACTTGAATCTGCTTCAGTCATTTAATTCCTCTTATTGTCTTCCTTTAAAATCTAAAAATATTATTCTATGTTGCAGAAGTATGAAGCAGTTCGATTTCTTGAAATAAATGGGATAAATAATTATTCATCGCCATGTGAAAAAATCAGTTTATCAAGAAGGGCAGAAGAGAAAGATAAAAGCTCAAAGATTGGTACTATAAAAATAGTAGAATCACATCTTAAAAAAATTAATTATAAAACACAGACGTCTATGAGAAGTGTAATAAATGAAGCTAGAGAAAATGAGCTTAGAACAAAGTACAATATCAAAGACTGCACAGTTCATGTTACTCGACTTCCTGTTTCACAATATTTAACACACAAACCTATACATCTGGATAATGAAGATAACCCTACCTTAGTGAATTGTGAAAATAATAGTATCAGTGAAAATGAAGAATGGCAGTTTGGTTTGGATGATATTCTTGACAGCGAGAGTAATAGTGATTGGGAAGAAGAATATTTAGCTAAATCAAGTAAAAAAAGACAGAGTTTGAATAAGAACAGTAAAATTGTTAAATTGTTAGAAAATGCCAACTGTCCTAGCTCATTGCAGTTAACAAACAACACCTTTGTTAAAGGGTTGGACGTTTCGTCAAACAACGTATCAGGGCCAAAAAATCCTAATAGTACTCATCTATCTGAAAAGAGTAGAATTTCTAATCAGCTTTTAAGACAAGGAGAGTGTGCGTTGATTGACTCTCAAGTTGCCAGGTCAGTGAAAGTCGTTCCCTCCATGCAGTATGTCAACACAGAAAACATAGAAAAACGAGCAATCAAATATACAAGTATACCTATAATCCAGCTCCAACTTCCTATCCAAGCAATAATTAATAGCACAAACTTACACTATATTCCTCAAAACAACTTTGGGAGAGTTGCCAATATACAGATACAACCTAATAATAATGTTAAAACAGAACCTTTAATATTCAATGATCTTCAATCGAAAAATTCTAATGCAATAAAAGTAATTTCTAATACTGGATTGAAAAGGGGTTCCAGTATTCCTCATAAAACTAAAGATAGGGATAATTTTAAAAGGAAATATAGGAAAATTTTACCAAAGTCATACGGGCAAACTCCTTTACCTCCCATAGCATTGGCGACGGATGACACCTCATTTGGTCCACTACCTCCGCAGAGTGGCTGTGATGTTGAAGAGGATGATCCATATTTACTTCCAGTTCCAGATTTTACTCATCGTTGTAATAAGTGTGATAAATATTTTAATATGGATCAGTATCATAAGCATATGAGATATTCACTTTGTGGAGGATATAGACGAAAACCAGAGTATCAGTGTGATATTTGTGGCAAATTTTTCTCCAGCAAAGTCAAATTAGAATGCCATAATAATTCTCATAATAATTCTCGTCCATTCAAGTGTATTGAATGTGACCGTAGATTCAATAGCATGGTTGCGAGACGAATGCATATTAGAGATTTTCACTTAAAAAAAAAGTTACGTTATTTGTGTTACTTTTGTGGATATGTTACTCCAAATCGAGAACATTTGGAAGCTCATGAGAGAGTCCACCAGTTACCTGAAGGGACTGAGACTCCAAAACCTTTTAAGTGTTTGACTTGTGGAAAAGGATTTATTTCTCGGTGGCGATTAGTTCGACATAAAAAAGATCACCAACTAAAAAAATGTACTAATTGTTTGGCAGAATTCAAAACAGTAGATCAGCTGAGAAAACATAAGGAAGATGTACATAATGTTGCAAGTATAACATACAAGTGTGACGATTGTGGGGTGCAATTTAGACACCGACAATCCTTAAAGGATCATCGTGACACCCTACATGCCGCTGTTGTAGCACTTACCTGTGCCATTTGTAACAAGAGTTTTAAGCGGAAGAATAATCTAAAACAACATATGATCACTCATTCCGACGAGCGACCGTTGTCTTGTTCAGAATGTGGGGACAGGTTTAAAAGATATTCTCATCTTAAACAGCACATTAGTGCTTTTCATGGTGATGGTAGAAAATGAAATTTGTGGGAGGGTTAAACTGTAGTAAAATTAAGTATTCTTTATTAATTATCATGAATTAATTGTTAATAAAATATATGTAAATCGAGTAACTTATATAGTCCTCCAAAGATAAACAAGTAATTCAAGCCATTTTAAACTATTCTTGGTTTTAACTTTCATTGTGATCCTTGTGGTTTAAGAGCCTGTAGCTACTTACACTTCTTTATTATCACCCAATGTTACAAATTCTGGTGTGGTGTAGTTACAGTATCAGATGACATACAGTCTATTGGTTATTAATACTTTATGCAATTTTTATATAATTGTTAGGTTAAAAATACCCCAAATCAATAATATAAAATAATAGTACAAGTATGTGACAAGATTGATCAGTCAACCTGTTGGTAAACTAGAGTATTTGCCTATTCTCTGTAACATTAACATGGGAAAGAGTATGCAGGTTTGCTGCTTTGAGGAACAGTAAAAGTAGGCATTTTTACCATAAACTATTTTCAATCTGACCATATGTCATTATCTGGATATAAATAAAGGAGTTTGCCTATTCTCCTTAAGATTAACACGTGAAAGACTATGCAGGTTTTCTGCTGTGAGGAACACATAAACTATGATTTTTTAGCATAAACGTATGGAACCCAACCACATGAAGCTAAATACAAAGTTTCATCCAAAACTATTGATTGGTAAGGGAAATATTAATTTTTCCCTATCCTCCATAAGATTAGCATTGGAGCCCCTAAATACAATGTACTGTGTTTAGATTTTTAATATCTCGGTAACTGTTGGAGATAGAGAAAAACTTTAAGGAACTAAATTGTGCAGCTTTTAAGTTGATTCTAATGGTGTAATACAAAATTTGAATGTTTTCTTAATTACATGGGAAAACGTAAAAAAACCTATTTAAGGGGTACAAAATCCCCCAAACAACCTGTTACCATTGGCCAATATGTCTGGTTTACAAACTCGTCCAAGCAAATTTGGAAATAAACGTATCTATAACGGTTACCGAGATTTTAAAAAATCTCAATACAGTGACGTAAGTTGTATATTCGGACTCCAATGTAAATCTTATGGTGGGTAAGTAAAAATTAATATTTCACTTATCAATTAATATTTTTGGATTATACATGGTATTTATCTTCATGTGGTTGAGATTTATCCATTAATGCTTAAAAAAATCAAAATAGTTTTTGTGTTTATCATGGCAGCTAACCTGCATACTCTTTTCCCATGTTAATCATACGGAAAATAGGAAAACTCCTTTATTTATGGACAGATGGTAATGAAACTTGGTATAAATTAACAAAATAGAAATTGTTTATGCAAGAAATACCTAATTTCAGTGTTCCTCAATTTTTAATCTTATGGAAAATAGGCAAATAACTATTTTTATCGACAGATATTAATAAAACTTGACATATAATATTATTATTCTATTATTGATTTGTAAATTCGCTGAGTTTGCAGATCTGCTGCGACAGGGGTATTTAACATTTATACCAACTTTCACTAATATCTACCCATAAATAAAGGAGCTTATTGCCTATATCATTAACATAGGAAAAGAGTATGTAGGTTTGCAGCCATCATAAACTATTTTTAAGCATTAGAAGCATTACATTACACAAAGGGGCGGAACAGAGTAACAAGCATAACATCTTAACCACACGACAGTAAATACCAAGTTTAATCTAATAATATTGATTGATAAGTTAAATATTAATTTTCCACTATCCTCCATAAGATTAACATTGGAGCCCCAAAATACAACGTACTGTGTTTAGATTTTTTTAAATATTTCGGTAACCATTTCAGATAGAGAAAAAAAATTGAGGAACTAAATTGTATAGTTTTTAAGGCAATTCTTATGGTGAAATATAAAAGTAAAATTTTTTGTTAAATAACATATGAAAAATGCAAAAAATACTTATGCCATTTTCAAGTCATTTCTCATTTATATTTACCTAACCTATATTTAAATTACAATTTTTTATCAAATGTGTTTACTATGTTAAGTTGATAAGATATGATTTGTATCATATGTTAACTTTGGACAGACTAGTGGGTGGTGCTTCCAAATTGTGTGATTTTTCAAATATAGGGTTGTTCATATTTATATGGTTATTTAATATGTCCTGTGGGTGTTCTTTATGTCCTTTGTAGATTTAGGTATTCTTCTGTGGAGTCCATTAATTAGTCCTTTGTTCATGGGTTTCAATATATTGAAGTTTTCATGTATGCCTTTAAAACTGTGATCCGTATGTAGATGTTCAAAGCATAGTTATATGACAAAACATAGATATATAATAGATGCAAAGTTGAAGGCATACATGAACACTTAAATATATTGAAACCCATGAACAAAGGACTAATAATGGACTCTACAGAAGAATACCTAATCTACAAAGGACACAAAGAACACCCACAGGATATATTAAATAACGATATAAACATGAACAACCCTATATTTGAAAAAATCACACAATTTGAAAGCACCACCCACTAGTCTGTCCAAAGTTAACATATGATACAAATCATATCTTATCAACTTAACATTAAAAACACATTTGATAAAAAATTGTAATTTAAATATAGGTTAGGTAAATATGGCTTGAAAATGGTATAAATGCCGAAACATGTTGCAAATAAAGAATAAAAAAAGGGTACTAATTGTTTTATTATTTATTATATATATATATATATATAAATTTTAATGACTATTGTCTTTGGCCTCTGGGCACCTAAAGACAAAAAAATAACATGGTCCCGGGCCATGAGACCTACAGTAATGGCTTATTCCCTATGGGGAATTCGTTAATAAAATTTTACTTACCTATCAATTTATATTTTTGGATGAAACTTGATATTTAGCTTCATGTGGTTTATATCCATCTATGTATGCTTAAAAACCATAGTTTATGTGTTTATCATGGCAGCTAACCTGCATACCCTTTTTCCGTGTTAATCATATAGAGAATAGGCAAACTCTTGATGGACAGTTGATAAAACTTGGAATAAATGGTCATAATTTTTACTCTAGAAATGCCTACTTTCAGTGTTCCTCACAGTAGCAAACCTGCATACTCTATTCCAAGCAAGTAACTCTTATATTTATTTATCGACATATATTAATAAAACTTGTCATTTATTATTCTTTTGGATATTAGCTGATTACGCAGGTATTTTTAGGGAAAGGCGGAAGAAATGCTTTATGCACACAGGTGGCAGTGTGGGACTCCCCTAAGTGGGGTTACCCACAAAAAAAACCACCTCCACTCTTTAGGATTCTAACCTGGAACATTACAACATTGTAAAGTCTGTCACATTACAACAGGCTAGGGCTGAATTTGGCTTGTCAAATGGTGGCTCTTGGGGCTCACTCCATGTCCATGTCCGCAATCCAGATAGCTCTTCTACTCTTTAAGAACGCCTCAGACGAACTGTGACCAAAAGCCTTGTTTCTCTCATCCCCAGTGATCTTGTGGCAGGCAGTGTCCACTGAGAAAACATCAAGTTTTCGTGCAGCCTCCAGATGGGGCCTTTCTCAACGTTGGCAGTGGAAGAAAGTGACGGTGAACCAACTTTGCCCATTCGACACAGGACTTGAAATAGCCTGACAGAAAATGAGTGAGGTAGTAATCCACTTTGCCATGCCGCCGTTCCATCCACGGTTGGATTGGCTCGATGAGTCACGCAGTCCATATCCTCAGGTGTCATACTCCCAGCTTTATTGCCACTGCTGGAAGGTTCGAGAGCAATTTTCAGATCTGGCTACATCCTTGCCGATCTCGCCTTACCTCTGATAAATCGCCTTCCTCTTTGACAGGAATAATTCCAGCCACCACCAGGACGGCAGGCTCGGATACTGCCTGATACGCAGAACACATCCTGCCCCATTAAGAAGCACGGATTGGACTGCGGGCATTAAGATACCTCTGCTGCTCAACTTAGGACCCCCGACATTGGCAGATTACTAAGGTAAGAGACCACCTCAAAAGCCTTGTCAACTGTAAATAAGATCTGGTCTCTGTAGCTTAGTTTTTTGTCCACCACGACTCTCTGAGGTACTTGGCGGCATGCGTTGTCTGGACCACTTCCCTCCCCGCTCGCAGCGAGATGACGGTCTTTTTTGTGAGTATTACGGTCTCCGTCTTGCTCAGAGCAAGCGAAAGACCGTCATCGGCGATCCAGGCGGTAGCCATGCGAACAACCTTCGGTTCAACTTTAGCTGGGCTTAACTTTGCGTGCGGCGATAAGAGCCGCAACGTCATTGGCGTACCTAACTAAAATGGTTTCCTCTAGTATAGGAGGTAGTTCCTCTAGGTATCTCGGATCTCAGAAGGCTGTCGTAAGCGACATTCCAGAGATCAGGGCCAAGTATTTAACCTTGCGCGGCACCAGAGGTGACCTTCATCGTCCGCGTTCCTTTACAGGTATTGTGACTTAGGTGTTTAGAGCGGAGATAGTTCTCTATGAGCCTCAGCAGGTATGATGGAATACGAAAGGTGTTACAAAGCACATCCAACACATCGACCCACCTTGCCGAGTTGAAAGCATTCTTGACATCAAGCGTAACAAGAAGCACAACTTGGCGAGAGAAATGGTCGTGGCTCTCGGCCCTCTCCATGGCTCTCTGGACTTCGGTGATCGCGTCGATTGTTGATCGCCCTTTCCTGAAACCGTATTGCTGAGGGGACAGATGCCCAGCAGCTACCAAGGCAAAAGTTAGATGGGAGCGAATCAACTTTTCAAACAATTTTCCAGCCGTGTCCAACATACTCAGAGGTCTGTAGGACGACGGCAGCTCTGGATCACCTTTTCCCTTACTGATAAGCTCAAGCTTGGCGTTTTTCCAGAGTGTCGGGAACACCCCTTCCGTCAAGCAAGTATTGTAGAGTCTCAGCAGCAGTCCGGAATTAATTGCAAAAATCTTCTACAAGCCTCGCTAGGAATCCTATCTGGACCAGGAGGCTTATTGCTCTTCAAGGAAAGAACAGAGGTCTGCAACTCCCCATTGTGAAAAGCGGAATGCCTTCTACCTGTCACCCCGGCACCAAACACCCCAAGCCCCGAGCGACCATCAATGCGCGAGCCGTCATTGTAGTAGGTCAGGGTTGAGTATCCCAACTGCGTTTTTATCTGCAGCCACCGGTTTCACCCCCCGGTGTCTACTTGGTATGGCATGTATAGGTCATGGACCTCCACCATTAAATCAGGGATAGTTAGCAGGGATAGTCCGTCTGGAAGTTCACTTAGGTTGGATGCATGACCCAATGCCCTGGGCAGGATTTGGTTCCTGCTGATTGTCTTCAGAGCATTAGTGGCCACTCTTCTTTTAATTTCCAGTCCCAATGAAGGAAGTCCGAGGAGTCCCTCCATAGCCGCCGTAGGATAGGATTTGTTTGCTCCACATATTCCTGCGCAGGCAAGCTTTTGCAGTTGCAAGAGCTTTTTCATGGTTATGGCTTGAGTCACCTTAGGCCACCAGATGAGGGATGCATAAGTCACCATTGGGTTAACAATGGCCTTGTATGTCCAGAAAATTAATTTGGGACTTTAGCCCCATTTTTTACCGAAGGATCTTCTACAGGCCCCTAGAGCTCTGTAACCCTTGGACAAGGAAGAGTCCCAGGTGGTTGCTCCAGGTCAATTTCTGATCTAAGAACACCCCCAAGTACTTTTTTGATGGTTTCCTGAGCACTTCCTCAACGTTAATTTTGGGAGGAGCAACCGCCAGTCTTCTTTTTCTTGCAAAGGTAACCATCTCCATCTTGGTTGGATTTAGGCCCACGCCATTGCGCCAGTTGTGGATCAGGTTGACTCCATCCTCGATAAGGGCCTTGATGGTGCCCTTATGAGTCCCCTGGGCTGTCAGTCTAATGTCTTCCGCATAGGCCTGTAGACAGTATCTCTCCTGCTCTGCTTTAACGAGTAGATCATCCACCACTAGAGCCCAAAGCAGTGGTGAGAGTACACCTCCCTGGGGGCAGCCTCTCACTGCATGAACGGTGGTCGAAGCATTATCAGCCGAGGCCGTTACTACCTTGCTTTTCAGTAGAGCCATGATCTAGTTGATTGTTGCTGGAGGGGCCTGCTTCCGTCTTATAGCCTCCTCGATGGATTCATACTCGATTGTTGAAGGCTACCTGGATGTCCATAAAAACGCCAACCAGTGTTTCTCGATTTTACAAGGACCCCTCTATTTTTTCAACCAGACTGCTAAGAGTAGTGATAGTTGATTTACCTTTAACGAAGGCATGTTGGCCTCCATTCAGTGGGGACTTGGAGAGAATGTCTTCTCTTAGATGGTGGTTGATGACCTTCTCCATGGCCTTCAGTAAAAAGGAAGACAGGCAAATAGGCCTGTAGGACTTTGGTTGTGTGGTATCCCTGCCCTTTTTATAAAGGAAAACCACCCTTGCCGTTCTCTAGTTAGCAGGAATGTGTCCTAGGGCAAAGCTACCTCTGAAAAGGGCCACTAAGTGTCCCATCAGAATGTCAAGGCCCTTTTGAAGGAGTGCTGGAAAAATTCCGTCGCCTCCAGGTGACTTGAAAGGGCTGAAAGACTCAATTGCCCATCTAACCGTTTCAGTCCTGAATAGAAGGCAAGATAGCCTCCTGGCCCTTGCGGCTCTCTAGGGGGCATGTAGTTTGAGGAGCCTGAAGGAGCGCCCTCAGCCACATGTGTGCTACCCGGGAATTGAGTCCCGAGGAGCACCTCCTGGGTGTCATTGATGTTGGATGTGAAATGTCCATCTTCCATTCTCAGCGACCCCAGTGAGTTGGAGGTCTCGTTTTCAAGGGCACATTGACAACGCTAGCCTAGCTGACTCTGGGAGGCCTGTCAGGCTCCCGCAGAAGTCCCTCCAAGATCTTCTCTTGGATGCTCTCAACTCCCTGTTATACTCCGTTAGGACCCTTGTGTATAAAGACCTCGTGTTAGGCCTCCTAGTTCCGTTAAATATTTTTCTTAATCTCCTACGAAGCTAAATCAACCTCTCATTCCGCCATGGCACATCCCTCCTGGTACGCCTTGTTTTGAGAGGGCAGTTTTCTTCATTTTCTTCATAGGCAGTTATTATCGACCTGCCCACTGCCTCCGACAGGTCTTCCAGTTGGTCAACAGTTTTAATCTGTTTGACCACAGAATCTATTAGATTGAGAAGGGACACGTGGCGCCCTGCCCAATCAGTGCTCTTTGGGGTCCCCACCGAGCAGCCCCAGTAAAACCTGATGTTTTGATGGTCCCACAGGGACACCTTGCCGGAGACATGCCAGCCTCTAATATGAGCTAGGTTTGCGTTGAGGGATAGAGTCAGGTCGATGACTTCCTCCCTCAGTCCCTCCTCAACCCCTCAGGTTTTGAGCCTACGTTTTCTGTTTGAATATCAGATTTAACTATAAATTCCAGGAGATTCTTACCTCTTACATTGATGTTGGTGCTCCCCCAGATGGTGTGGTGAGCACTTGCGTTGCATCCCTGTATGAGGGGAAATCCTCTCCTGTTGGCGTAGCTCACTAGTTGCTCCACTTCCAAGGGTGGACATGGTTCTCCTGCATTTGGGATGGGAAAGTAGGCGGAGGCCACAAGAGTCTCGAGCCTACACTCCGAGGTCTCCAAATCAATGGACACCGTCACCAGATCACCGATAATGAATTCTGAAATGGGAAAAAAATTTCAAATAAGGAGCAATCATAATGCATGCTCTAGGTCTAGCATGTGTCGTTGTACATGAGTTTACCAACCTGGGAAGGTAGTCCTCTGACAGCTCCTCAGTAGACCCAGGGTTTTTGTAGAAGGGCAATGTCCAGCCCCTCGCTTGTGAATCTCCTACTAAGGACACAGGAGGCGCCCTTAGCGTGATGGAGATTCATTTGGATCGATTTAACGCCCATCCCGGCCGTCCTTCCCTCCGTAGGAGCGGGAACGATGGTTCATTGAACCGGAAGGCCTGTAGCTCCTGCTGTTTCTGCCTCCTGAGATTAAGGGTCCTCTCAGCCTATCCTCTCTTTTCTCGACCCGAGATCTCCTCTGGAAGATGGGAAAGTGTTTGGATCCAGTGTTACTGTCTCCTCTCCCATCTCCAGGTTCCTTCTCTGTGGACAATGTCCCGTCAATTGAAGCCGGTCCAGGTTTGATGGATGAGCCCATACCAGAGCTCCCAGGGGAGTGGGAGGTGAGCCCCGAACACCTTAATGCCTTGGATGCCTTATTATTCTGAATGAAATTAAATAAATAGATTAGATAAGATTATTGAAATGGCGACCATATTTCAAGGCAGATATTTTAAACCAAATATGAATGAGAATTGAATGTTAGATGATTGTGGCGCGATCTTGCTACTGACTAAGGCTGACATGTTCCTCAGACGGGACTGTTAATTAATACCCCAACAGCCGATGGCAATTAAGGGACCTACAGTTTAATGTGGAATCCGAATCACAGCCTCTGAATTACGAATTGGTCTAATTATGAGGATGATTTTTACGGATTAACGTAGTATTCAATAGTGCGGACGTTAATCCACACAAGAGAAAGTGTTCTCTTGAAAGTGTTCCATCGCTCACAACTATCCACAATTTGTGACCTCCAAGTAGCTGGATTACAGGATGACGCCACCATTCCAGTCTAAACACCCTTTCTTTTTCACTCAGCAATCAATAAATACATGCATGTCATTCTCTACTTCTCATTACAATTCAATCTCTTAAGTCATCTTTCCTAGACGTCCATGCATGGTTCCACAGCCAATGCCCTAATGTGAATTTTACTTTTCGAAAATCACTTAATATATTTGTTCGCGAAAGCTTACCTAATCCACTCCTGATTTTGGCACACCGGTTATTCTTATTTAGTCCTTCCACCCACGGTAATGATTGACCTGCCACTCTGAATTCTTATAAAATTAACTGAAAATAAATGTTTTTTCCACACTACCATTCATATTCATCTTGTATAAAGTTTGTTTCAAATAAAACTACATCAAACAAATTCTTTATTTTATCAATGTAGTCTTATGCAAAGCATTGTACTGTCACAAACAATTTTAGGCATTAATTATCGTATTTTTTAATTTAAAGAGTATATGAAAGTAATCTTACTGTGAAGTAATCACGTCTGGTAGTCTTCCATTTCCCTGGTGGGGTGTTCTTGTCTCCGTTATCTTCGTGAGAAGAGGCTTTAATCCCGTAAACAGAGGATTCCTGAAAGTAGAAAAAAATTATACTATTTAATTTTTAATCTCATACAAAAAAGATACCTGTTGGAATTCTTTCCCTATTTTTTCAAACAAATTTATTATTTATAATTGCTGTTTAAAACCTCAGTAATTAAATCCATTCAGCTTTCATCAGATGTGGATTTACCTAGAGCTAGCTTTCTCAGCTCATCACAAACTTTAAGTCATAAGATTCGTATTATAATATTGGTTAATGTTGGTAGAAAAAAGTATATAGTATTGAGTTTTCGTTTTTATATGTAATTTTTTATACAATATGTACAGTAAAGTGTAAAATAAAATATGTTTTATATACCATCTGTAAGAGTTTAATATAGTTGGATCCTGAATTTGAAAAAGTTTAGTAAAACTGTAACATATTAATTATTTGCTTATGTTATTACCTTTACTTTCCCAGTCATGTAGATGCAGATTTTAGACCGAAGACATTAACTAAAAATGAATAAAAAAGAAATAAAAATTGGTGAAATGAAATGTGAATTAAATAATTGTTTCCATAGTGATTAAAAAAATGTTTATATCCATACACAACATGAAACAATAATTTTTCTGGTCAGTTAACAGCACCAACCAAGTAGATGGGGTGTAGCAGTACATTGGAGTTATATATGTCTACTCTTTTAAGCTACATTATACCAACTTTCCAACTTAAAATTGGCAATACCAACTTTGAATTGGTCTCACATTATTACTAGAAAGAACATAGTCATACAGTATTGACTTAAGGTTAATTTTCACATTAAGGCTACATTCGTGGTTGGTACTTTGTTTAGTACATGGGACTTCAATGACATCGTCAAGTTAAAAGTTGAATTTTCTCGAAAGACACATTGCTCGTTTGAGGTTTTGGCCCCTTGAAGAATCAAAGTAGAATGCGCCCCTGTTTAAAACATAAATCAGCAGGAGACTCCAGAGGGAATTACTGCCGTCAGTTAAGCCTTCAATACTGTCACTCAAACAACAGAAAATGAATTTTTGTAATGGATCAAGGGACCAAAAAGTTTCACAAAGAGCAGGTTTCCTCTTTTAGGTTATTTAAATTGTTAAGTCTATTTTCTTTCTCCAGATTGTATTTGTTATGTAACAAATCTAGGTCGCTACTAAGAGACTTCAACTTGTCGATCCCGATGAATTGCCTTCCTCTCCCCTGCCAAAAGTTTGACAGGAATGACTCCAGCGACAACCAGGACGGCAGGCTAGGATACTGACCGATATGCAGAACACACCCGGAGCACAGCTTGACGCTGAATTCGGGCGAGTCGCAACCGGTAGATGTCCTTGATGAGAGCGTCTGCCCAGACCTCTGCCCCATAAAGGAGCACCGACTGGACTGCGGACATCAAGAGACATCTTCTGCTTGACCGAGGACCCCCAACATCGGCCAACAGCCTACTAAGGTAAGAGACCACCTTAGAAACCTTGTCCGCCGTACGGAAGATCTGGTTTCTCCAGCTTAGTCTGTTGTCCACCATGACTCTGAGGTACCTGGCGGCACACGTTGTTTGGACCACTTCCCTCCCTACTCGCAGCGGGATAATGGTGTTGATCCTCTTTTTAGTTATTATCACGACCATCGTCTTGCTCAGAGCAAGCGAAAGACCATGATCGGCCATCTCGGCGTTAATCACGTGCATGACCTGGTTTAACTTTACGTACCCAACTAAGATGGTCTCCTCTGGCATCTCAGATCTCAGAAGGCTGTCGTAAGCGACGTTCCAGAGATCCAGGACGAGTATTGAACCTTGCGCAGCACCAGAGGTGACCTCCATCGTCCGAGCTCCTTCACGGGTATCGTAACTCAAGTTACGAACTGGAACGGAGATAGTTCTCTATGAGCCTCAGCAGGTATGATGAAATACGAAAGGTGTTACGAAGCACATCCAACACATCGAGCCACCTTGCCGAGTTGAAAGCATTCTTGACATCAAGCGTAACAAGAAGCACAACTTGGCGAGAGAAATGGTTGTGGCTCTCGGCCCTCTCCATGGCTCTCTGGACTTCGGTGATCGCGTCGATTGTTGATCGCCCTTTCCTGAAACCGTATTGCTGAGGGGACAGATCCCCAGCAGCTACCAAGGCAAAAGTTAGATGGGAGCGAATCAACTTTTCAAACAATTTTCCAGCCGTGTCCAACATAAACAGAGGTCTGTAGGACGACGGTAGCTCTGGATCACCTTTTCCCTTACTGATAAGCACAAGCTTAGCGTTTTTCCAGGGTGTCGGGAACTCCCCTTCCATCAAGCAAGTATTGTAGAGTCTCAGCAGCAGTCCGGAATTAATTGCAAAATTCTTCTTCAGAGCCTCGCTAGGAATCCTATCTGGACCAGGAGGCTTGCTCTTCAAGGAAAGAACAGAGGTCTGCAACTCCCCATCGTGAAGAGCGGAATGCCTTCTAGCTGTCCGAAGTCAACCAGCGGACGCTGCGGATGTCTAGGAAACAGCGCAGTGACGATCCTATCCATGGTGGTGCCTTCTGTGATGGAGAGTGGAGAGCGGGCGCCGAGCTTTTGGGTCACGACTTTGTAGCCCAATCCCCACGGATTGGAGTCGACAGCGTCCCGAAGTTTCCTCCAGCTGTTCGCCTTGCTCCTGTTGATGACCCGTCGGAGAGATTTTCTCGCAACCTTGTAGGCCTCCAACTTACAAACTCTATCAGCGAGAATTCTCGCTCTAGTGGCGGTTCGCTTGGCCCTAAGACAAGTTCTTCTGAGGTCCCCAATCTCTTCAGTCCACCAGTAGACGGGTTGTTGCTTATCGCGTCGGGAGTCTCCTTCGCGGCATAGACTGATCGCAGGCCAAGACAATTAGCTCTATCGTGGATGCTACTGATGCCTCGGCACCAGCCTCCCCAGGATTCTCCTGCGCTCCCCGTGAAATGACCTGGGTGAAGTTGATCACATCCAATTTGTTGGTATTTCAACGGCGTGGTTCTCCCCGAGATGCGGATACTCTACGGTGCGCGTCATATATCTCAAAAATTATATACTGATGGTCATTGCCAGTATAATCCTCTAATACCGTCCAGCAAGAGATCTTCGGAAGAAGCGACTCAGACGCAAAGGTTACGTCGGGGATCGTGCCTCTCTGCCCGGGGCGCCGGAAAGGCGTGTCACCCTGGTTAAGGACGACCAGCCCGGCCCTGGCAATGAAGTCCAGGATGTATTTTCCCCGGGAGTTGGTAGAGGGCATTCCCCACTCGATGACCCTAGCGTTGAAATCGCCTCCGACTACTACGTGCCCAGTGGTGCCGAGCACGCTCTCCTCCAGGCAGTCAATCTTGCCGCGGAAGTCCTGGATGGCCTTGTTGGGTGTGAGGTAGCAAATAAAGAAGGTTACGTCCCTACACCTTATGCAGACGAATCCTCGGCCAATCCGTGACTCCGCATCACAACCTTCTGTCGGTTACGCGCCCAAAAGGCGGCAGTACCGAGGCTGTCTGGACTCCAAATTTAGGGGTCCCTGTCCCCATACTGTTCACTGATCAAGAGCGCGCCAGCACAAAGTTCTTGGGAAAGCTGGTCTTAAAGGTTATCAGCTCCCCATGATCTCTGTAGATTGTCCTGGAAGATGCAGATTACAGTTCCCCGCCCTTTGGTTCAAGTGCGGATCTGAAGGCACTGCACTGACCAGATCCGGGCATGTGACCGAGGGCGCTCTCCTTGGAGCCCGTTTCCTTACAAATAAAGCAGGAAAGACTGGATGAGCAGTCCTTCTTCTTGTGGCCTTGGCCTCCGCACCGGAGGCAGTTAGCGCATCGATCGGGCCCTTGCAGTTGCGGGAGGAGTGACCGAACACCGGAAACATCTTTGGACGACCACCCTCCGTTTGATCCTGCAATTTACCCATCCGACGTACAAGTGCTGAATGCTGAGCAGCTTGTTAGCATGCTTTTCACCCATTTCAGCAATTGCCATCCGCTGCTGCCTCTGCTTCGGTTTGGTCAACCAGACCTTCAGCTTAGGCAACTCTCCCTGCAACTCTGGGAACGCCTCCCTTATTGCTTGGGTCACCTTGGCTTCTGTGGAGAGCGTGTCAAGGTCTCGGATCTCCACCGAGCATTGCGGCTCTATGGCACGAGTTCCCTTATCCCCAAGGGCAGACTTAAGGGAAGTGGCAAACCCAAAGGACAAGAGAAAGTCAAAAGACAAGGTCTTTTGACTTCCTCAGTTTGAGGAGAACATCCCCGTTCTGGGTTCGTCGGATGGACTTGATAACGGTCTCCGTCTCCCCCGGCTTGGCCTGAAAAAATATTAATGGAATATTGTTTTGCAATGTAAGTATATACGTTTGTTATTTTATTTTTGCAATAATTGAACCATAAGTAAAACAAATAATATATCATGAGGTATAATTAATAATATTCAACACTAAAAAACCAGCAACAAACACACAGCAGACCAATGCGCATGCGTCAACACATTCAGCGATTTACGCAAAACCATCGCGGACGTTCAGGAATCAGAATCAGAAAATCTTTATTCATTATATCACATGTACATGATTAGAATGGCGTCACACTTAATATAAAATATAAATTAATGTAAAATAAAACTTAGTTTCTACCATAATCAAGCAATTAACATTCATCAAACGAATAAAACGCTTTACTAATTATGTAAGTTTTAAATATTCTTTTGAGTATATTTATTTCATTGAACTATTTTATGACCCTGGGTAATTTGTGCAAAAATTTGACTTCAGTGGCAGTCCAGGACATTCTGACGCGTGGTGTGAACAAGCTCATATGATAACACGGGCAGCGATTTGTTAGTAAAATAAACGGTATCAGTGGACTGACACATACTTTCTCCCTTAAGTCAATTTAAAAAAGAAAATCTGTAATAAAACTATAATTTTCTTCAAATTTTATCTAAATATTATTTAATAATTTATTGTTTCAAAAATAATCATCCCATTTCTGAAAATAAAAACGAGAGACAAAATTAAATTAATTGTTCGAATTGTATGGGGGGAAACATCCCCCCCCCCAATAATACAAACCTTTTTTGAGTTGGTTCTATTGGGTGATTTGACCTTACGCTTCATACCAAGTTTCATGGAAAACGGTTGGAAAATAGGGAATAAATTTATTTTTTAATATTCTCAGAATAATATTGGGCGCTTTCAGACAACGTACTGCGTTTATCATGGACAGTAAATTTACTTTTCTCTGGAACCGTTAGTTGTAGACAAATAATTCAAATTACTAATTTGTTTAGTTTTTTAAGCTTTTTTAAGCCAGTCAAATTATACTTTACTTTTAACGTTTTCACTGAAAATTAAAAGTTTGATTTTTCTGACATTTAAAAGCCCATAACTTTTGAACCGTCATTTTTACAGACATGCGGGTGGTGTCAAATTATTTAGTACTCTCTGCACTATAAACTATAAAATTTTAATCAAAATCGTTAGAGCCGTTTTTCAGAAATTTGGATTTTTCACGTTTTTCAAGGGTTTTTAGGGGTGAACTACCCTTAAAAATCAAAAATTCAAAAAAATTGAAAAAACGCCTGGAGATATCGTGAATATATACATACATGCCAAATTTCATCTAAATTGGACCAACGGTGTAGGCTGTGGCACTGTACACATCCAGACACACACACACACACACACACACACACACACACACACACACACACACACACACACACACACTCACACACACAGACACACGGACGGACAGACATCACGTCCAAACCCACGTTTTTGGATTCAGGGGACCCTAAAACGGATATATCCACCCTCAACTCAAATTCGAAAATTTTGGCGAAAACAATACTTTCTCCATATACTACGTGTAAGGGGAGAAAGTAAAAAACGTACAGAACGTCCAGTACGCCGGTGTGAAAAGGCCTTAAGGTTGAATGAGTAAGGGCCTTTTGCATGTAGGGTGCCCCATAAGTAAAGTGCCAAACCCCCGAGAAAAGATTGTATGAGGGAATATAGCGAAACCATTAGAGAAAACAAAGCTATATATTGTAATTGCTATGTTATATCCGCCATTTTGTATTTTTTACAAAATAATTTTTACTTACTCGGGGCTAAAACAATGGATTTTAATAATTGTTAACTTTGAAATTTTTATCTCTTTATCGCTCGCCCTCTCTCACTACTGTATAAGAATTTTAGAGCAACGAGTATGTAGGTTTGCTGCCATAAGAACTATTCTATTCCGGGTTTTTTGGATGTATAAATAAAACTAGTGGACCTGCTTACCAAATTTTAGAAGTATGTTAAAATAAATAAGAGAGTTATTCATTTAAAATTATCCCTTATGAGAATAGCATTAGAGAATGTATTGTGTTTACCTTTTTGAATATCTCAGAAACCTGTGTACCTAGTCATTATTAAAACTACTAAATTGTTTTTTTTATTAATTCAACAGTAAAGGGAAAAATTATACCTAAAAAATGTAAAACCCTAATTCTGCGGTAAAAAAATCCTCTCAAAAGTTTAGTTAATGTAGTCCATTTGTGTTTCCAAACAGACTTGTCCCAGATATTACAGACCTCCATAAACGTATTTATGAGTTATGTTGAGTATTAGTATAGGTTGAGTTGAGTCGAGTGAACTTTTATCATGGTCTCGGGTTTTACTTTACTCGGGCACTTATGTCATTGATCGTAGCGTTATAGAGCTTACAACAAAAGCCGTAACTAGCCGGTAAAACTACCGGCGCGTTAAATAATTATATAACCATATATTGTATAGATTGGTGTTTTAGGTTTTATTCATTAGAAAATGTGACATGAGTCAAGATAGAAATTTCTGTATGCTTTACTTTATTTCCGTAACGGTACCGAAGTCATTTTTCAGAGTTTGCATTCTCTGGAAAATTATATCACAAATTATTAAAAACATTTTTATTCTATAATTAAAGAAGACATTGAAGTTTACATTGAAACTTGATACATTCATTTACATTGAAGTTTTTTATGTACTAAACTGCCCAACATCTTTTGAAAATAAAGGAACAATCTCTTAAAACACAGTTTTCGAAGTCGTTCTTAGGTTAATTGGAAATGCCGTTACAATTATATAATTCAACTGACGAGCACAGATGGAAATAACTAGGTTACGTGTTATGACAAAAAATCAATGTAGCTCATATTGATCGCAGATTTTTATTGAAATAGAGTAATAATTATTTGTTTAATCTTTTATTTGTTAGTGTTCAGTGTTTTGTTTATACAAACATATGTTTTTATTAAAATCTATTGTTATTATCAAAATGTAAACAAACAATGTGGATGAAATGTTTTGTTTTAATACATCAAACTACATCACAGTCATGTCTTTCATTATCAAGTGTTGTTTAGTGTAAAACCGTATACAACCAAGGGATACCATCACGTAAGTCATACAACGCATGGTCCTCCGCACATCCTACAAATTAATGGTTCCTCACAGGGCCGGATAAATTGAATTTCATCTATGAACTATCAGTCTTACTGCTATATCATGTACAATTTATTCTCATTTTAATTTTTGTGTTTGATAATACAACATGCCAATCACACGCAGTGAGGAGTTCAAGCCATCTACCTTTTTAAGGTCAATAAAGATTTTCAAGGCTAGGTTGGACTCAATCAATATTGTTTTAACTTCATTGCAATCTCAAACGGAAATTTCACCGGTTCAATATAAAAACTTAAACCAATATTTGACCGAAATACAAAAGAAACATGCGGACTTTGAACTCAATTTCGAGCGTGCATTGGCGTATGAAGGTGATAATCCTATTCCCGACGATCTATTGATTACAGAACAAAATTCCATTAGCAATCTTTTTACTGACCTAGTATCATCTATCCAAGTACTAATTGATGAAAATGTACCTAATCAAACTCAACCTCAACTTAGCTCACAATCCAATACTTCCAACAGTATGGATCAATGTATGGTACGGCTTCCAAAATTAGAACTTACCAAATTTAACGGTGACTTTGCTAAATGGACAACGTTCATAAATCTATTCAACACAACTATACATGAAAACCTGTCATTAAGTAAAACACTCAAGTTTCAGTATCTCCTGAGCGTATTAGAAGACGAACCTCTTAATTTAATTCGTAACTTAAGCATAACTGATGCAACCTATGATGTGGCATACAAAATTCTGTCAGATCGTTACCAAAATGATCGTAGATTGCAGTTATTGCACATCAACCGTGTTCTTGACTTGCCTGAAGTTTCAGCTAGTAACATCATTGGGATAAGGCAGTTCCTTAACATATACAATGAAAATATGCAAGCTCTAACAGCGATCGGTTGTGATATCGCAGATTCTAAACATTTATTAGCCGCAATACTGTTACGAAAATTAGATGTAGATTTGTGTAAACGTCTTGAAAGCAAGCGTTACGTTACTGGTCCACTTCAACACACACTGCCTACTGTGGATGAAATAATTACTTTTCTCAATCAGGAATGTAACCGTTATGAAGACGCATTATGTTCAATTGACACACGTTTTCAAGAAATGAATCTCGACCCTAACACACAGAATAGGTCAATTCAGCGAAGAGATGGTAAATTAACATATGTAGTTGGATCATCCACTCCCAAAAACCATTCCTCATCATGCGCTATCTGTGATACTATCAATCACAAAACCTTTGAATGCCAAAGGTTTCTGGCTAAAAGTCCATCTGAACGTTACCACATTGTAAAAAACTCCCGTCATTGTATATCATGCTTAGGCGCTCACAGTGTGAAGGCATGCAAATCAAAATCATCTTGCAAGGTCTGCCACAAAAAGCACAATACCCTGCTACATTTTCCTGCGTCACCTTCATCATCAATTGGTCTTCCTAACAATTCAGAAGTAAAATGATTTTACATCTCATTCAAATAAGTCTGTTACACTCGCTGCACAACATAATAGACTATCATCATCAGTTGACAAGGCTGTTATGGTATTGCTTGGTACCGTACTAATTAATGTACGAGCTACAAATGGTACAACACATACCTTTCGTGCACTGTGCGATTCTGGTAGTATGTGTTCACTAATCACTGAAAGAGCAGTCTCTCTACTCAATGCCACTCGACAAGCAAGCAATGTTCAAATAGTGGGTATAAATCAACATATTTCCCGCAACAAGGGTCAAATTTATGGTAATTTAGAGACACCTTCAGGTGTTACCATTGCCAAGGATCATCCGATGGTTATTTTGGACAAACTCACTGTTAATCTGCCTCGTATACCAGTATCACCAAATGTCATTCATCTTACTAAGCACTATGATCTTGCTGATCCCACTTATCATGTACCAAACCGCATTGATATTATTCTGGGTGCAGCTTTATTCCCGCAACTCTTCTCAGGTCCTACAATCCACTTAGGCCCTGATTTGCCATATTTAATCAATTCACCACTTGGTCATATTGTAATGGGTACAACGCCTTCTTTGTCTACATCTTCACTTCATGCTTCGCAACATTCAAGTACCTGGAGTATATGTTTTCACTCTATTCCTCTTGATGAATTGCACAATTGCATTCAACAATTTTGGGTGCAAGAAGATGTTCCAGCACATCATGTTCGACCACAAGATATCGATGCGTGTGAAAACTTGTTTGAAACGACCCATGCTAGAGATGAAACCGGGCGTTATATCGTCAGGCTTCCAATCAAGAATACTAACGTGTCGCTAGGACATTCCCACACTGCGGCAAAGCAACGCCTTTTAGCCATGGAGCGTAAGTTTAACAAGGACCCACGCTTTGCAAAACTATATCGTGACTTCATGTCAGAATATCTCACTCGTGGGCACATGACTGAATGTGACAAACCTACACAAGATACAGTTCATTATTATTTGCCACATCATGGTATTCTAAAGGAATCCAGTTCCACTACCAAGTTGAGGACTGTTTTCGATGCAAGCTGCAAATCCAGCTCTGGGTTGTCACTAAACGATATACTCATGGCCGGGACTAAGCTTCAAAATAATATTGCTGACATATTGATGCAATTCCGCAGACACAACATTGTCATTTGTTGTGACATCAAACAGATGTACCGACAGATTTTGATTCATCCTGATGATAGGAATCTTCAACTCATTTTATGGAGATCTGACACCTCTCAAGACTTCAAAACATTTCAATTGAACACAGTAACATACGGTGTCAACAGCTCCCCTTATCTTGCAATTCGTACCTTACATCAATTAGCTCGAGATGAAGGTCATGACTTCCCTGAAGCGGCTTATGCTCTGCTTAATCATACTACATTGATGACATCATCACTGGAGCAGATTCATTATCATCTGCTATGGACTTACAAAATCAGTTACAACAACTACTTCTTCGTGGTTGTTTTGAACTACGCAAATGGGTTTCAAACTCTGACCAGCTTCTCCAACAACTGCCGGAATCTCACCGAGAGTCACCAAAGTTTCCTCAACGGCTCTCCTGACCCACATTTTGCAGTCTTGGGTCTCCATTGGTCTCCATCTACTGATTCATTCGTGTTTAAGTCACATGGCTTCAATTTATCATTGCATCCCACTAAACGCAGCGTACTCAGAGCAATTGCTAGTATATATGATCCATGTGGGTTTCTAACACCTTTTGTCATGCTTATGAAATGCTTTATGCAATTGGTTTGGACGTTAGGATTGGATTGGGACACACCATTGCCCTCTGACACATTGAAACACTGGACTCGTTTAGTGGAAGATACTTCTAGTTTATCACAAAAATAAGCATACCCCGTTCTCTCAACTTATGCTACGCTCAAACTATCGAACTACATGGTTTTTGTGATGCATCAGAACGAGGATATGCAGCAGCAATATACTTCAGATGCAGTAATAATCAATCTACTACAACACAGCTCGTCATAGCAAAGAGTCGAGTAGCTCCTTTAAAGAAGGTTACTATTCCTCGTCTGGAATTATGCGCAGCACACTTATTATCAAAATTAACAGAACATGTCACAAACGTCTACAGCAACTTATTCAATGCTACCAACATATTCTTGTGGAGTGATTCTACTATCGTTCTCACTTGGTTACAAACACCACCATATCGTCTTAAAACGTATGTCGCAAACCGTGTCGCGCAAATTCAAGAACTAACACCACCCGAATGTTGGCGTCATGTTGTCTCACAGGACAACCCTGCAGATTGTGCCTCACGTGGGTATTCATTGCCGCAATTACCACAACACACTTTATGGTGGAATGGTCCCAATTGGCTATCCCAGTCATCATCTGAATGGCCAAATCACAAGTTTACCAAGGTGGAATCTGAAGAGATAATGGAATTAAAGTCTGACCCATTACCAATCTTTGCAATTTCTTCAACATATGAATTACCGCTGTTAACAAAATATTCATCGTGGACTAAACTACTACACGTCACTGCTTTGGTCATGAGGTTTATCTATAACTGCAAGACATCACATAAAGTTTTGGGTCCTATTACTGTGGCAGAAATCAACTCAGCACGCCTAAAAATATTTTATGCTGTCCAACAATCCACTTTGCAAAAGGAATTCAATGAACTCCGTAAAGGTAAATGTTCTCCCAATATTGCTCATTTAGCTCCATTTATCGATGCTCACCAATTGATTCGTGTTGGTGGTCGATTACGAAAATCACAACTTGCTTATGACATCAAACATCCAGCATTACTACCTAAACATCATCACGTAGTACATCTACTCATTGACTACCATCACTTGAAACATCTACACGCAGGACCACAATTTGTCCAATCAGTTTTGAATCAACATGTGTGGATTCTCAATGCACGGAGTGTCACCAGGTCGAAGTTGTACAAATGCATTACTTGTCATCGCCAACAACACAACTCCTACTCCAATCATGGTGGACTTACCTGTTGTTCGAACAACTCCTGCCAAACCTTTTATATCTACTGGAGTAGATTATGTGGGTCCACTTCCATGCAAGATCATTAACTTGCGAGTTATGAAAGTCAAGACTAAAGATGGAAGCTATACACGACCAGTAACTCAATTGTGTCTATTACCGCTACCCGAAGAGTAAAGGTTGAAGACCTGAGGTTCTTCAAGGGGCCGGTGTTGTTCAGTGTTTTGTTTATACAAACATATGTTTTTATTAAAATCTATTGTTATTATCAAAATGTAAACAAACAATGTGGATGAAATGTTTTGTTTTAATACATCAAACTACATCACAGTCATGTCTTTCATTTTCAAGTGTTTTTTAGTGTAAAACCGTATACAACCAAGGAATACCATCACGTAAGTCATACAACGCATGGTCCTCCGCACATCCTACAGTTAGTTTGTAATATCCGATATATTTTCATGTTTAAACACATTTTGTCGATTTATTCAACAAGTACTAAGACTAGTACTTACTTGGTTTACATAAATTTGTTGTGCAAAGAGGAAGAAACGTGTCATTCGTGAAGTGGTAAAAATCATATTCGCATCTACTTCAACCTCGTCCTCAGCTCCAAAGGACTAGCCTGAAACCGTTCAAGGCTAAATCACTTGTTGGCTCAGAGGACAAAACTCCAGAAAGTTATGCATTACTAAAGCCAATCAATGTTAAAAAACAAAAGTATAATGCCCAATGATTATTACATTTAGAGATTTTACTTTTATTTATTTACATGCCAAACGTTTAAGACAAGCCCAATTACAATTCGAGAGTTCAAATTATGTACGTCTATATTTATTTTGATGCACAGCCGATGCCTGCAGAGAAATAATAAACAACCGAACCTTTAAAAACCAATTGCATTACTAAAAATATCGTACATGTAATCTAAACTTAAATCTACGTAAAACAATCTATATAATATTGGAAATAATGGAAGATTATGGTGTTTCAAAGCGGAAAATATTACTTGTCAGTTTGTTATAAATTATAAATTGAGGTAACTTATATCAGGCTAGGCGTACCTAATAAGATTTGTTCCTTACTCGTATACAACTGTATACGAGTAAGGAACAAATCTTACAACAATACATATATCAACATATATCAACACACTAGGCTTAAAATACCTACATGGGTAGGTCGCCATTTCAGTTAAAAGTATAATAAAGTATACGTATAAAGGATTTTTTGATGGTGCTTCGTACCACATACTTACGTGAGAAATCACTTTAACATTGGTGTTTTCTAAAAACAAATATAGAAACAAACGGGCAGTGGAAATGACTTGAAATTGAAAATGGCCTTATTCATTGCTGACATTGAATCCCTCGGAAAAAATGTGCCATAAATCACAAAAGTAAACGACCTCATCAAGCTATTACTTTGTGGCTTAATGGTATTTTACTCTTTTTATATAATCAAAAACTTAGTAGGCCTAATAATATTTCATTTAGTTTGTATGTTTCCTGGTAAAGATTAAATAAATTTTTAATTTTATTGCTATTTTTTCGTCTCATAACATCATGCTTTTGGTTTATTATTAGTCAAATTTTAGTATGGATATATTTTGTTGAATCAAAGGAAACAAAATTAAAACACGTAACAAATTTTTAGTTTCATCAGCATTGAAGAGGATTGATTACCTGATGTTTTTAAGTATTATGAATACTAGTTGGTCACGAAATAATGTTTAGGTTGTAGTGAGTCGCGGATAAAGGTTTGGGAAACACTTCTCTACGCTGACTATTGCTCACATCATAACTTTAAACAGAAAAGGACCAGCCGAGGCTGCTCAAGGCACATTAGATATGTATTTAAACAGAGGGAATGATAACTATGTTTCTCCTTCAATAAAGAAAACATTAACTGCAGAGGAGTTAATGGTCATTGAAGAATTTAATTTTCACGTAGTGCTAGGGAAACTGGTTCATCAAGTCCCGGCGCTCCTGCCACGTAATATGCAGCGTAACATAGACCTGCTTATAGCAAGTAGGAAAGCTTTGGCCATTCTCTCTGCAAACAAACCATTTTGCTAGAAACACCATTTGTACACATTAATTAAACAACATTAATTTAAAGAATAGTATGTTTTCATCAGTAAATTTTCTATAATTTTTATTAAAAATATTATTTTAAACAGTTTTAGTGTATTTTTTTACTTTCATTGTCAAACATGGGGCATCATTGTCAGACAACGCAGTGATAACTCCTTCACTTGACAGTATATCCTTTGTATAACATTTGTCTTATTGTATATTTATAAAAAACCATGAATAAAGTTTATTTGAATTGAATTATATTGTTTAATAGCTTATTGCCTTGTACCTTGGACTTTAAAAATGATTATTCCAATCAATCAGGACTGTTAATTAATAGCCCAACAGCCAATGACACCAAAGGGACCTACAGTTAACGTGGGTTCCAAACCACTTTTGGCTCTAATAACAAACGGATTTATTGTGAGGATGGTCTTTGCGGATAGTATCACTCAATAGTGTAGACGTTAATCCACACTAGAGACCACCGACCACACCTACCGACTATCGTTCAAACTATCCACAATTCGTGACCTCAAAGTATCTGGATTACAGGATTACAGTTACACTTTCCTCTGGTTCCCAGCACCATCCTATGAGCTACCAATCATTTTTTTAAAATATATATTTCAAAGGTATACCAAGTGGTAGCAGATTCCAAGTAGCATAATAATTTTTAAAAATTGAGTTCAAACAATTTTAATCTTGTTTTAATAAGAGTAATGTTAGTAACCAAGTTTTTAATTGTTTTGAAACTGTTTCTATAAAAAAGTAATTTAAAACCATTTTAAAATTAATTAAATAAATTCAAAATAAAGTAAAATAAAAGTAAATAAGTAGGTAAGTCTTTAACATTTAAATTGAACTGTATATAAAACAAAAATACGAGTATTAAATATTCATATCATATGTTATTAAATGAAAAATGTGTATGCTTATTTAAACAAATTACGACCAATATCTTAATGCAATGAAGCAATCGTGAATACAATGACAACATCAAAAATATGTGCCGAAAATTGAAGAAATGAAAATTTTACTGGTCCTAGGCCTAGTAAGGTCGACCAGGACGACGAGGGATATACAGGGTGTTCATTAAAGTCGGGAACTAACTTCGAGGGGTGATAGTACTCATCAAAATAAACAAAAAATCACCTATAACCATTTGTCGAAAAATCGAAAAAATGTTTAACCGCTAGCCGCCATTTTGTATTTTTTACAAATGCCAAACTTTGCACACATATTTATTGGTTAAAGAGGAAAATATTTACAAAGTATCATTTAATTTTCTTTTATATTTTCAAAATGGCGGCGATTAAAAATATTTCAATTAAATAATAAAAAAAACATTAACTTTATAAAATTTTTACACGATACAAAAAAGATTGGAGTTTAATTTCAAATCGAACGGTACTTTGGTGAACGATATCCGTCTACGGATAACCGAGAAAATACACTTTTAATGTTAGAATACAGGTCCCATGCGCCACCGCGGAGCGGCCGTGGCTAAGAAGCGGAGTTTAGCTGGCACAACGCGGCTTCACCGCGTTCATCAAAGTACCGTTCGATTTGAAATTAAAATTCCCATCTTTTTTGTAGCTTGTAAAAATTTTTAAAGTTAATGGGTTTTTTGTTATGTTAATTAAAGTATTTTTAACCGCCGCCATTTTAAAAGTATAAAAGAAAATTAAATGAAACTTTAGAAATAGTTTTCTCTTTAACCAATAAATATGTGTACAAAGTTTGGTTTCTGTATCTTAAATATTTCTTTATATATATAGTTTTTTGTAAAAAATACAAAATGGTGGCTAGCGGCTAAACGAAGAATTTTTCGACAAATGGTTATAGGTGATTTTTTGTTTATTTTAATGAGTACAATCACCCCTCGAAGTTTGTGCCCGACTTTAATGAACACCCTGTATATATATGAAAGCAAATATTTTGTACACATAATAAGTTTTTTCCTTTACTTTTCATAATTGCATACATCATAAAAGTTAACTTGGGCAGCCATCTTCACACACATCAGCTGATGCAGTATCCAGTTCGACATGTTCAGTCATGACTTCGTCAGTGACGTCAGTTCTGCAGCATGGCCGTCCTTGAAGAGAGAGAGTAGACTTCCTCAATTGCACTCCACCTCAGCAAACTCAGGATTTTCTCGCAACAAGGAGCATATATGGATTAATTATGACAAAAAGAATTCCAAATAACAAGAAAATTTAAAATGAGTCCATAATGGAATTTTGAATGTATACTAGTATAATTCTTGGGATTAATTCACAAAATATTATTCTGTAACGGACGTATAACACAATATCTTCTCTAAAAAGAAACACTTGCGTACGTGAAACATATTCAGTAGTAAAATAATAAGTCATAACAACATTTTAGAGATTCAAATACTTGCTATAACAGAATATCAACCTGTATCTGTTGATATGTTTACAAATCGGTTGTTGTTATACTTGTTGGTTGTTGGACTTTGGTAAAATTACTGAAAATATTTTTATAGACGTTATTACATTGAATAAAAAACCAGATTGTGACACAAAATGACGCATGCTCATAATAAAACTGTTATTTGTTTGACAACATTTGGAATATTATTATTCATGTATTTTCTATCAAAGTTCTTGGGTTTCATTTAACGCAATCTAAGTACAATATCTAAATTTTGAAACCCAAAACTTCCCATAGGAGACGTACAATGTGTAAGAAACTAACGAAACATACGACAAAATCCACGCACAATGAATGAATGAAAAAATGAATATTTTTAATAAGCAAGCCTTAATCATAATTACCGTTGTCGAGAACAAGTGTAATTCAACCATCAATATTAGGTAGTAAACAAATCAGAACTAAATGATACAAAGTATAGACTTGGCCTGATAACGGCAAAACTGCTGAGTAACATTTATCCGACTAAATTATTTACAGATATTGAGATGCCTAGGTTAGATTCAACAATAAAAATCAATTCAAGGCTAGATCGATGGTAAGAACAGTGGAGTTTAACTACATATATATAAAATATATTCTGATATAAATAAATCTAAATATAACGAAGCTATAACTGAGTCGAATTCCTAAATAAGGCAAGGGACTATAGAATATAAATCCTGGAGTATAAAAATATTAACTAAAATATAGATATAAAATAATATACAAGTCGAAGTAAAAACGATGAATGACAATTTTAATTCAGAAACCTCAAGATGATGAGATGAGATAAATATAGTCGATTAGTAAAACTATTGTAAACCACAATCGAGACCCGACTTTAAACGCTACCAAAATGCACTTTTAAACTAAAAAAATCCTTAAAACACGTAAAAAAGGGATACAATGAAGGTTAAATCCTAATAAAAAAAACAGCTAAATACAATTATATAAAATGACGCCAGGCCAGGGACTATAAACCAATATTAAAACTAACTCAATGAAAAAAAACAAAACAAAAACGCTAGATAAAATAACTTAAACATAAACCTAATTAAGGCCAAAGCCAAGACCGAAGCCAGGCCAGGGCCTATAAACTTATATTAACCCTAACCCAAGGAATAAAGGACCAAATGCATAAACTAATAACCAGAAAACTAAACGGCGATATTATTAAAATAACATCAAACCTACATCATTCATAGCTTTTGATTTGATGAAACAATATTAAAATTGTTAATACACAAATAACTATGCTCTAGATAAACAAAAAAAAGTGATACGAAGCAGAAAACAAAAACTTAGAAACACCCTAACCAACGCTAGATAAAATAACTTAAACATAAACCTAATTAAGGCCAAGGCCAAGACCGAAGCCAGGCCAGGGCCTATAAACTTATATTAACCCTAACCCAAAGAAGAAAGGACCAAATGCATAAACTAATAACCAGAAAACTAAACGGCGATATTATTAAAATAACATCAAACCTACATCATTCATAGCTTTTGATTTGATGAAACAATATTAAAATTGTTAATACACAAATAACTATGCTCTAGATAAACAAAAAAAGTGATACGAAGCAGAAAACAAAAACATAGAAACACCCTAACCAATGCTAGATAAAATAACTTAAACATAAACCTAATTAAGGCCAAGGCCAAGACCGAAGCCAGGCCAGGGCCTATAAACTTATATTAACCCTAACCCAAGGAATAAAGGACCAAATGCATAAACTAATAACCAGAAAACTAAACGGCGATATTATTAAAATAACATCAAACCTACATCATTCATAGCTTTTGATTTGATGAAACAATATTAAAATTGTTAATACACAAATAACTATGCTCTAGATAAACAAAAAAAGTGATACGAAGCAGAAAACAAAAACTTAGAAACACCCTAACCAACGCTAGATAAAATAACTTAAACATAAACCTAATTAAGGCCAAGGCCAAGACCGAAGCCAGGCCAGGGCCTATAAACTTATATTAACCCTAACCCAAGGAATAAAGGACCAAATGCATAAACTAATAACCAGAAAACTAAACGGCGATATTATTAAAATAACATCAAACCTACATCATTCATAGCTTTTGATTTGATGAAACAATATTAAAATTGTTAATACACAAATAACTATGCTCTAGATAAACAAAAAAAGTGATACGAAGCAGAAAACAAAAACTTAGAAACACCCTAACCAACGCTAGATAAAATAACTTAAACATAAACCTAATTAAGGCCAAGGCCAAGACCGAAGCCAGGCCAGGGCCTATAAACTTATATTAACCCTAACCCAAGGAATAAAGGACCAAATGCATAAACTAATAACCAGAAAACTAAACGGCGATATTATTAAAATAACATCAAACCTACATCATTCATAGCTTTTGATTTGATGAAACAATATTAAAATTGTTAATACACAAATAACTATGCTCTAGATAAACAAAAAAGTGATACGAAGCAGAAAACAAAAACTTAGAAACACCCTAACCAACGCTAGATAAAATAACTTAAACATAAACCTAATTAAGGCCAAGGCCAAGACCGAAGCCAGGCCAGGGCCTATAAACTTATATTAACCCTAACCCAAAGAAGAAAGGACCAAATGCATAAACTAATAACCAGAAAACTAAACGGCGATATTATTAAAATAACATCAAACCTACATCATTCATAGCTTTTGATTTGATGAAACAATATTAAAATTGTTAATACACAAATAACTATGCTCTAGATAAACAAAAAAAGTGATACGAAGCAGAAAACAAAAACTTAGAAACACCCTAACCAACGCTAGATAAAATAACTTAAACATAAACCTAATTAAGGCCAAGGCCAAGACCGAAGCCAGGCCAGGGCCTATAAACTTATATTAACCCTAACCCAAGGAATAAAGGACCAAATGCATAAACTAATAACCAGAAAACTAAACGGCGATATTATTAAAATAACATCAAACCTACATCATTCATAGCTTTTGATTTGATGAAACAATATTAAAATTGTTATACACAAATAACTATGCTCTAGATAAACAAAAAAAGTGAAAAGAAAGCGAAAAAAAAAAAAATAAAAAACAAAAAAAAATCAAAACAAAGCCAAAGATTACTAAAAATTATACTATTAAATAACTATAATATTAATACATAAATAATAACAACAAAAAATGTAATCTTATAAAAAAATTTTATAGATAAAAAAAATATGCATCTAGATAAACAAAAACTATGATAATATAAAAAAAACTTAAAACCACAAATAAAAATAATAAAAAATATATTAAAAAATATTAACCCTAACCAAAAGAAAACATACAAATAAAGAATATTTTAAAAAAACTCTAAACGAGATAGATAAAACATTTAACTAATAGATATTTAATGAAAATATATTAAAAAAAAAACTAAGTGAAAACAAAAAAGATATAAAAACTTAAACACCCTAACCAACTAACAATCTAAATAAATATATTTCCAAACCATCCAAAATATTTAAGAAAACAAAAATTATATAATAAATAAAATAAAAATTTTAACATTTTTTGATTGAATAAGAAGAAAAAATAATTTTAATACACAATAACTATGCTTTCTATAAATAAAAAAAAAGTGATACGAAGCAGAAAACAAAAACTTAAACACCCTAACCAAGCTAGATAAAATAACTTAAACATAAACCTAATTAAGGCCAAGGCCAAGACCGAAGCCAGGCCAGGGCCTATAAACTTATATTAACCCTAACCCAAAAGAAAGGACCAAATGCATAAACTAATAACCAGAAAACTAAACAGCGATATTATTAAAATATCAAACTGACTAGCGATTAAATCATTTTAATATATGACAATTAATAAAAAAATCAAATAACATTCTCTAGATAAACAAAAACCATAAAACAAAATTACACACCTAAATAACTTAACATAACTAATAATCAACAGTCAGATAAAGGAGGCCAACCTATAAATTATATAAAAGAGTAACCCAAGATAAACACATAAACTAAAAATAAAAAACCTAAATATAACTAATAACATAAAAAAAAAATAACATCATATTAAATATTATAGATAACATGAAAACAATACTTAATTTTAATACACAAACCTTAAGATAAAAAAAAAAAAAGTGATACGATTCCTAGAAAAAACAAAAATAAAACTTAAAAAGCAAAAAAAATTACAAAACCTAAACTAGCCAAGACCGAAGAACCTATAACTTTATTAATAACTCAAAAGGCAATACAAAAATAAAGACAATAATATATTATATAAAAATAACATAAACTATACATAAATCAATTATAAAAAAATATTGACAATTTTTAAAAATTGTTAAACATAAATAACTACTCTAGATAACAAAAAGTTATATTAAACACAGAAACAACAAAAACTTAGAAAATAAAAACACGCTAATAAAATAACTTATAGATTAACAGGGAAAAGAGTATGCCAGGCCACTATAACACTAAACTATAAAACTAAAAGGAAATATTAAATAACAAAATAACAAACCAAAAATATTATTAAATAAATATTAATATTAAAATTAAATACACAATACAATATAAAAAAAATACAAAGAAAAAAAAACAAAAAAAGAAAGCTACCAATAAATATAAAATAAAATAAATTAATAAAAACAAAAAACCACAAGGCCAAAAAAACACATGACCATATTCTAAACCCCAAGAATAAAATAATAATTAAAAATAAACATCAACCTTTTTTAATAATCAAACAGACAATATTTTATACATAAATAATATATACTATAAATAACTATCTAATAAAAAAAAAAACGACAGAACAAAAAGAAAAAAAAACACATCCCGCTAATTAACATAGACAAATGCCTTCAGGGCCTAAACTTTTAATTTAGAACCCTAAAGGAATAAAAATAAACTAAATCATAAACTAAATTATTAAAATAACATCAAACCTAGATCATTCATAGCTTTTGATTTGATGAAACAATATTAAAATAGTGAATGCATAAATAACTATGCTCTAGATAAACAAAAAAAAGTGATACGAAGCAGAAAACAAAAACTTAGAAACACCCTAACCAAAGCTAGATAAAATAACTTAAACATAAACCTAATTAAGGCCAAGGCCAAGACCGAAGCCAGGCCAGGGCCTATAAACTTATATTAACCCTAACCCAAGGAATAAAGGACCAAATGCATAAACTAATAACCAGAAAACTAAACGGCGATATTATTAAAATAACATCAAACCTACATCATTCATAGCTTTTGATTTGATGAAACAATATTAAAATTGTTAATACACAAATAACTATGCTCTAGATAAACAAAAAATAGAGCAGCAGAAAACTTAGAAACACCCTAACCAACTAGATAAATAAACATAAACCTAATTAAGGCCAAGGCCAAGACCGAAGCCAGCCAGGGCCAACTTATATTAACCCTAACCCAAAATAAAGGACCAAATGCATAACCAAAAACTAAACGGCGATTTATCATCAAAAATTATAACTTTGATGAAAATATTAAAATTTCATAATAATTTGATGATAGATAAACAAAAAATATGCTGAGATAAAAAAACAAATAAACACAAAAAAACCAACCAAGATAAAAAACTTTAAAAAAATATTAAGGCCAAAAAGGAAAGGGAAACTTAACTTATTTTAACCCAAGGAATAAAGGACCATGCAAAATAAACTAAGAAGAAACTCGGTATTAAATAAAAAAACCTACATCATTTTAGCTTTTGATTTTTGAAACAATATAAAATATAAAATAAAATTCTATGTAAAAAAAAAAAGTGATACGAAGCAAAAAAAACTTAGAAACACCCTAAAATATTCATAACCAATTATAAACCTACAAGACCCTAAACCAAGGCCTAACAAAAGAGAAAAACAATAATAAAAAAAAAAAAAAAAATTAATAAAATAAAATACTATATCATTCATAGCTTTTGATTTGATGAAAAAAAATAAATTGTTAACACAAATATATCTAGATAAACAAAAAAAGTGATACAAAGCAGAAAACAAAAACTTAGAAACACCCTAACCAAAGCTAGATAAAATAACTTAAACATAAACCTAATTAAGGCCAAGGCCAAGACCGAAGCCAGGCCAGGGCCTATAAACTTATATTAACCCTAACCCAAGGAATAAAGGACCAAATGCATAAACTAATAACCAGAAAACTAAACGGCGATATTATTAAAATAACATCAAACCTACATCATTCATAGCTTTTGATTTGATGAAACAATATTAAAATTGTTAATACACAAATAACTATGCTCTAGATAAACAAAAAAAGTGAAAAAGTGAAGCAGAAAACAAAAACTTAGAAACACCCTAACCAACGCTAGATAAAATAACTTAAACATAAACCTAATTAAGGCCAAGGCCAAGACCGAAGCCAGGCCAGGGCCTATAAACTTATATTAACCCTAACCCAAGGAATAAAGGACCAAAAGCACAAACCTATAACCAGAAAACTGAACGTGGATATTATTAAAATAATATCAAACCTACATAGCCCTCATACTCATACTCGAGTAATATGAATCAGAATTAAAAAAAAATGGGGAACATCCTAACTAAAACTAGATAAAATAACTTAAAAACGAACTTTATTAAGACCAAGGGCAAGACCGAAGGCAGGCTAGGGCCTATAAACCTAATCAACTCTATCCAGAGGAAATTATAAAAATAATAAAATATGCAACAATCAGGGCTGTTGACTTGATTAAAATATATTAAAAGTGTGCAATCATCTATAACTATGAACTAGAGAAACGAACAAAATGAGTAATAAGAAGCAGAAACAAACAATTTAGAATCGAAAGAAAGACATCACACACGAACCTGAAGAATTAAACGAGGATTTTATAAAAAAATTAAAAAATCTATATCATTCGAGGCTCTTGTTTTGATGGAACTATAATGGAAGTGTACATGCATAAGCAGCTATGAACTAGAGAAACAAATGAAAGGAGTAAAATGAGGCAGAAATTAAAAATTCCCTAGCCTAAGAGACAATAACTAAATAAACGAACTGAACGAGACTTAACAAATACATCAATCCTACGTCAATCGAGGCTCTTAATTTGACAAGATTTCATACACAAAATAAATTTTATATATAACTGTATACACAAAAATTTTATATACAAAATAAACTATTAAGTGGATAACCAAATAAAATGTGTTAAATGAAGCTGAAATCATAATTTAGATACAGAAGTGTAGTACAAAGCAAAGCAGGAAATAAAAAGCTTAAAGACTTTATAAGCCAACAAAAATTTATTGACATAATATTTAAGTGGTATATTTATAAACAATTTTTAAAACTGAATCTTTAAATACAAAGATGAGGAGGCCTATTAATACAAAGAGAAGAGGGTAGCATAACATAAGGATAAGATAACATCACCAGGAAGAGAATGGAATATAATATCACCAAAAGAAATCTTAGTCATTCAAGAACAAAATCAAACCTAATAAATAATTTAACAAAATAATAATTTCAATAAAAATTTAAAAAGCAACGATAAAGGTTAAATTTAACCAGTATTAAACATATTTGTAAATAGAAAATTTAAAAAAGCTTAAGGAATATTTGAGATAGGTAATTATATTAAAAATTACCAAAGATTTTAATCAAGTACGTTAAAAGTTAATACGATGGATGCAAAAAAGTGAGAATAGTTGTTATTAGAACAAAATATTTTACTTAAGGAAGTATAATCCTATTTTAAAAAAATTAACAACAATTATAGTTGTACTATAACGTATTATTGTGGCAAAAGATTCTATTTAAAATACTGAGACTACTTTATATCGGAAATAAAACCCATAACTCGAAGCAGAGATAGACAAAGACCACAGAAAGATTATAAAAAAAATCGTAAAAATATAGCTTGGTTATAAAATTATATGGTATAGGCCAATATCAGTCTCACATTGGACAAGGACAAGGAATATAAGACATAAATTGCAGATGATAAGAAACTGTTAAATATATTTCATTGGACTTGTCTAAGGCGTCATGAGATAGAATCCGCTCAGACCGAAGGTTGGAACCTGATGAGCACTCAGTCAAAAAGACATAAAATAAGTACGGTAACTTAGAAGTAAAATTATGTTAACTAAGGCGATGACCAATCCAGGCTACGCTTGTAAAATAACCTCTTGTTTGAGGCAGATACGGACGTGGAATCATAAAAAAGACCGGTTGAAATGGAGGCCTAAAACATTTTTAATTTATTCAAAATCAATTACCTACAGAACGTAATTCGTACGTATTAAATATGAAAGAAATATGACTACAAATTCGATTTAAAGTTGTGAAATTTCAATCGTATAAATGTATATTTCAAATTATTAAACCTTTCGTAATATGAACAGTAAATTTTTAAATAATACTTTGATTTAAATATTGATTTTATTTTAGTATTGATGATTGATTGAATATTTAGATATTGATATTGATTTAAATATTAATAATATTTTCACAAAAATTTAATTATTTAAAAAAACCTATAACTGAAACATGGAGAAATCCAATAAACACTTGCACTTTTTTATAAGAGAATATATAAGAAATATATGTAAAAACGCAAGAACATCAAAACTTAAAGGACGTAAAAAGTATTATTTCACATGGTAGGTACAGTTTTTAATTAACTAAGGTTACCAAAGAGAGAAAAGTTTCTTTAGGACAAAATGGACTAACATAAGAAATAATCCAAGTTCACTAAATAGTCTGATCCCGAGACCGGAAAAAATAATAAAGGTTAAGCAGCGATAAAGGACCGAATCGTCTTAACATTTAGCCTATAACTAATGAACAGTGAAACTATGAACCACTGGGTATGAAGAGGAACACTCCGACTATAAAATATCCATAAAAATTTATACCTGTTAACCTGTTAAAAAGTTTAAATAATCTAGATCCTCCAACCACAGCAGACGTTACAGGTCAGTGACAACACATCGGCTAATGCCATGGGAGAAGCGAGCATGTCTAAGGGTGATCACCACGAGGTTTACGTTGTAAATGTCGTCATAGTTTCATTTTTGCATATTCGACTTTTTAATAGTTGTCTGAGCATTGTTATTTGTATAAAATTATCAGTAATTCGTTAAAAACTGTTTTTATCAATGATGGTACATTAATCTTGAGTTCTCTTGTTACTAGTCCTTTATTGTACTGTGTATCATTTAAATGTACAAATAGTGCCATTAGCCTGTGCTCGTGGCTTTTAAAACTTGTAAGGATTATAAATATTTACTTTTTCAGTAAAGTGACTTAATTTCTTTCTTTCAGCTGAAAATCTTTTAGACGAGCATGATGATATGAGTAAGCCAAACATTTATTGACCGTTTAGTAGTGTCAAAGCCACGGTCTGTATTTATCATAGTTAAAAGTAATTCATAATCACATCGATTCCAAAATAAATTAGTTTCCCAAAAATTAAATTATATCTGTAATTCTATCGAAATTCGTTTAAGCATCATAAACCTTATTTTTTCATAGCTTTCATTGGATATAATGTGGACGTTGTCTGACCACCTTCAGTAGTGAAAACATCTAGTTATTTTTAAGTCACATTGATAAGTTGCATTTTCATCAAAAGTGTTTTCCAACGCTCAATGTGTTTGACACTGTATTTCATTATTGGCGTCAAAGTAATTCTACCCCACACGATCGTCATTATTCGTCATTACCGTACTCGCATACAATAGTAAGGATTACTAATATAATAGTTTAACACAAAAAGGTGTCACTCACCCTGGATCATAGAAGTGCCTCCTGGTCCACTTTCTACATGTGTAGTCTTCATCGTCCCCAAAGAGTGGAAGTCTTAGACAGCATATCATTCTCCTGAAAGGAAACATAGTAAGTAATTTATTATTTTACTTATTTCCATTAGCAAATTCCATACTAAACTACATCGTTCTTGGCTTTAGTTACCCCTAATTTTATGACACAAGTTTATTTATTTTTTTATTATTTCTTGTTAGATCTCAATATTACAAATAATCCTATCACTAATATCTACCTTGTTCTGTGGTAATTCATCCTTGCTTCATACGGCCCATATAAAAATATGTCGTTTACCATGTTAGAAAAACGTTTAAAAGAATATGTGGCCACCCTCATAAATATTTAGTTATTTAAATATACTGTATGTAGTTTATTGAACACGGACCAAATAATATGATTGGTTTTAAAAATGTAGTAGTCCTATTTTATACATATTGTATGTTAAAATTAGTTTTAATACCATTTTTTAAATCAATTTTGTTGCATCCTGAAAGAAGAAAAAATCTATTTATTTATGTGTTATGATTACTTTAATACACTTACCTTTACATTATCAGTCGATGCTATTTATATGTAGCTAAATATTTAAATCTAAAATTAGTTGATAAATATGAAAAATCAAGATGGAAGCTAATTTGTAGTCATTAAATTGTAAATTGATATTCTTGTTTCCATGGTTATGATTCCCAACAATTGGCTGAATGAGTTAGTATCTAACACTTTTGCACTATATTATTTTTATAAGCACACCAGTCGGTTTTAAAACCAAAATTTTCTACATGGTTAAGGGTACGTCCATAATGCATGCTGGTTTTCTGAGTCAGACTGTCGGCGCCGATGAAGTCAGACTCGGTGAGCCTGAAGTCCCATGCTAGTAAACGGAAGTGGCCATAATGCGCCTGCGCGCCGACTTCCTGCCCGCTGGTAGTCTGACTAAGATATTTACCGGAATGAATTGTTCATTCTGGTTTCAGACAACCTGCTAGTCGGACTGAGGATTTGACTCTTGTGTTTGAGTTTGTGTGCATTTTCTACTACGATAAAGTGATGGATATCGAAGAGTTAATATCAAAAGTGCAACTAAATCCACCGATATGGGATAAAAGGATTAAAGAACATTCCAATAGGAACATCGTGGATGCCTGTTGGAGAAAAAAGTAGTTAAATATTGGCGGTTTGAATTCAGAATCGACACGGTTTTCACATGTTATTCTAATGGGGAGCATTTTTGCGCAGAGCAAACAATTTGTAAAAATCCCGCCTTTATTCATTACCAATCTATTGTATGATGCTATACAACATCATTTTCATTAAAAATAAACAAATATTTCACAAAGCACGCATCTTTCCTAGCCTCGTTGTTCATAACACAAAAGTAAACAATCTGTAAAACTCCCGCCTTTATTCATTACCAATCTACTGTATGATGCTATACAACATCATTTTCATTAAAAATAAACACAAAGCCACCATGTGCCAAGTCCTACTGTTATAAAACGACCAGATTTTTTGCACAATAATTTTGGCTTAAAATTTTTCAGAAAAAATGTGCCAATTGCAGATGCGCCTTGGTGAGATCGGACATAATTAGGAAGTTAGTTTCCAAGATATCGGCCATTTTCTAACTTGAAAATTACATGGTATTACATTTATGTCTCTAAAGCCCCTGTCCGTAGTATATCGTTCGTTCACTATCCTCATAACCGAGGGCCTTCATGCACCAAGTCCCACTGTTATAAAACGGCCAGATTTTTTCGCAAAATAATTTTGGCTTACTATTTTTCAGTAAAAAGTGTGTCAATCGATGCGCCTTGGTGAGATCGGACATAATTAGGAGGTGTTGATATCAAAAGGTTCTTAGTTTCCGAGATATCGGCAATTTTCTATTCTTAAATGCACTGTACCAAATAATGCACAAGATTCACACCAGCATGAACACCTAGTACGATTATTATTTTTTGCTATCTCAATACATCACTATCCATGACCTACTTAGAATCTTTACCACTTAACATACAACTCTTATTTCTGTTTAATTACTCTTTAATAATTCTTCCTCTAGAACTTGTATTCTTTACATCTGCACGACATGTCCAATTGGACACATGTTTATATCTCCCACTTTAATTTTTTTGTTTTCAGGCTTATTTTCATGCAATTGACTGAAGCTCCTATATTGGAGGAAGAGTATTGAAGGAACTTCCAAAGGAAGAGTCTGTTCCAGAAGTTTTACGATATGGCCAGTTTTCAAGCACAAAATGCTTATATTTGCGGACTTTGCCAGCAGAATACACCGATTACCCATCGAATAAGAGATGGCTCTAGAGGAATAAAAAGTCGAACAGTAAGATACCACTTACAATTACCTACCAAAAACGTTAAAGTGTGCAAGCAGTATTTTTTAGATACATTTCAAATCTCAAATGGAAGGGTTTCTAGAGCCCTCAAAAAGGTTACAGATGGAAAAGAGCCAGGTAGCGATTTAAGGGGGAAGCAGGTTTCTGTAAACAAAACCGATGAAGGTAGACTGAAAATACTCAGAGATCATATTTCTTCATTTCCCTCATATGTATCACATTATACAAGAACTCACAATCCAAACCGCAAGTATTTACCAGAATCTCTTAACATTAGAGAGATGTACAATCTGTACAAGGATCATTGCAATACTTTGAACACACAACCTCTATCAGAGTCAATGTACAGAAAAGTGTTTAATTTTGAATTCAATTTGCACTTTCATCAACCACACAAAGATACTTGTATGAAATGTGACACATTCAAAATGAAACTAGCCATAGCTGAAAATGAAGAAGAAAAGAGAAATATTGAACTTATGAAGGAAATGCATTTGAGAAAAGCAGACCTTGCAAGGGAGAAACTAGATGCAGCAAAAGAAGAATCCAAGAACAATTCCAACGTTTATTCATTTACGTTTGATCTTCAGAAGGCGTTAGCTTTTCCAACTTGTTCAATTGCATACTATAAGCGTAATATGTATGTCTACAATCTGGGCTGTCATCAGCTAGCAGATAATTCAGCTTTTATGTATGTTTGGAATGAAGTTGAAGGTTCCCGAGGATCTCAAGAGATTGCTTCTTGTATTACAGAGCACTTAAGTCACATTGCTTCCAATGATGTAAGTCATGTAATAATGTTCAGCGATAGCTGTGGTGGGCAAAACCGCAACATCAAGCTTGCTCTCACCATGATGCAGTTTATTCAACAAGAGAATTGTAACATTCAGACAGTAGATCATAAATTTATGGTCAGCGGACACTCATTTCTGCCTAACGATGCAGATTTTGGCATTATAGAAAAGTATTCTAAAGGAAAAACAATGTACTCTCCCCGTGATTGGTACGATACCATAACAAAGTCAAAGAAGAAGAAGCCCTTTGTGGTTAAAATCATGAACCGAGAAGACTTTAAGTCCACTCAGGCGCTTGAAAAATCAATAACTAGAAGAAAAACCAATGTAGAAAAACACAAAGTATCTTGGTTTCGTATCCAATGGTTGAGGTATGTTAAGGACCAACCCTTCAAGATCTTTTACAAGGAGACACTGAATGATGACATTCCCTTTGAATGTCTTGACATCACCCCAGCAAAAAAAGGAAGGCGAATTGCATCCCTCGCAAGTATCGCAACTGAAGCTCTGTACTTGTCACCTCGTCCAGTTACAGCAGCGAAGAAGGACATGATTGATCTGTTGGCCTTCATTCCTCCCATCCACCATGGTTTCTACACAGACCTGACAGATGGAAATCAGCCTGAAGGAATTGACGACACCCCCATCATCGATCGCAACAGTGAATCAGAATCTGATGATGAACAGGACTAGAAGATAGGCTAACACGCTAACTTATCATTGTTCAATGTTTTTGTAGCTAATTAATGGCAAAATAAATGAAATTTTTCAGTTTCATACATTGGCAAACAATTATTTATCCTAAATATTTTTTGGAAAAGTGGTACAAGTCATTCAAAAAAAAAACAAAACAAATTGTTACTAATCAATTTCATCCATTAAGTACATATTTTGATTATGAAATGATAAATCAGGATATGAGTAACCAATTTTGTCATAGAGTAAAAAACTATTATGCTGAAGAGATTTATTTTACTCTTTTTAGTAAACCCTTCAGAATCTCAAAACTATAGAAAAGTGACTTGTACCACTTTTCCTCTCAACGGCTCATATAACCTTTGATAGTATTTGGTTTTATACCTATTGTCCTTATACACTTTTCAATCGACTTTAGAAGCAGACAATTCCTTGAAATAACCGATGATTCTGCAATTGCAGTTTTACTGATAGAAAGGGTGTGTTAGTGATTAATATTTAACTCTTTCGTGGGGTTTTGAAAAATTCCGGGTTGAACATTCTTAACAATGCATGCACATGTGACATACACTCACTCGAGTTCCTCACTTGTACTTGTATATGTTTTCAGTTGTATATAAGTGTAGTATTGACCTAACTAAAACATACAACAAGAAAATGAATAAAATGGTTGATATTGTAGTCAAGTTCTTCACTCTTTGACTGGTCTGTGCCACAATTATGTTTTTAAATTGCTAAAGTATTAATTGATTGAAATATTTCGTTTAGCTATGAACTATAAGGTCACAAATTTCAATATTTTACAAAAACCAATGTCACTATACAAAATTTTACTGTCATTATTTATAATTACCTATCTGAATTAATGAATTTTAAATCGTCTTGTTTGAAAAAAACTATAAATTTTGATTTAAATATTTTATACGTTTACAAATGTTGAATTACATTATTAATTGATTGTACACTAACTTATTTTTAGTCATTATTCATTGATTGTGCAGTAACCTATTTTGGTGTGCTTTTATAGTTGTTTTTTATCATCAAACTTACATTAACCTAGTGTTAAGATTGACTTTGAACACAATGGACTGTCATCAAGTCCCAGGCTTATTAGAAGACTGAAATCAAACATAAATCATCAATCATAAATCATCATTCATCCTACAACTGTCTCAATTACATTTAATTCACTGTTTTTTTTGTTTCATGTTTACTTATACCCCTGTCTTCTCTACTGAATGTTGTAAGTGAATTATAAGAGAACTGTAAATATGATATGTACTGTCTATATGTATTTTCTCTAGTAATCATGTTGTACGTGAATTATAGGAGAACTGTAAAATACTATATTCACTGGTGTCATTTGTTAGAATGGGGTGTATAGAAACAGTGGGGTGAATAGTAACAAAACTTCGAAAAATATTCAACTGTCTGTAAAAGTAATACAGATGCAGATAGCAGGGATATTTTGTTATTTGCAGGCTGCTCACTAAACAGACTAACATGGAAATTATGTTTTGTTATGCTGGCAACACTGTTTTTCTTTCTTAGCTGCTCAGTTTTACAGGTTATGTTTACGTATTTTTGTGTTGCTTCACAAACTTTACATGTAAGTACAAAATTTTTATCTTATTTACCTATAAACTTATCTATTTATGTTTCCTATATGATACTATTACAATTATGTATTCAAATTTTCCATATCTCTCATATTTCCTTGACAACAAGAAATAATATACTTAGTGACATGATTTTCTGATCTGTGGGGTGAATAGAAATATAATGTGGGGTGAATAGAAATACTATTTTTCTGTTTCTATTCACCCCGTGCATTTTTCTTGCCCAATTTTTATCATGCTAACATGGAGTAATTAATACTAACTATTGTAAATGTCTAATGTAAAGATAATATTAATTTACTAAGGTGTTTTTTCACAGATCCTGCTGCTGCACTTGAGTTTCATGCAGTAAGATGCCTCGAAAGTACGTAAGTAAAAGTAGTCATTCAAAACCTGATCCAGAAAAAATTCAATTGGCCCTTCAATTAATAAAGGATGGCGTCAGCCTTAGAAAAGCTGCTTCATCATCAGGAGTAAATTACAGTGTTGTGTATAGACATTTAAAAAAAGGTGACAATCTTAAAAAAAAGGTGGGCAAACTGTCTTGAGTGTTGAAGAAGAGAATTTGGTAGTGAATAGACTACAAATTTGTGGTGATTGGGGATACCCAATAGATCCTGTGACATTAAGGTTGCTAATTAAAGACTTTCTTGATAGGCAAGGCAAAGTTGTGAGAACCTTCAAAAATAATCTACCCGGTCGTGACTTTGTCTATGGATTTTTGAAGCGGCATAGTAATAGTTTGTCTGCAAGAATGTGCCAAAATATAAAGCGATCCAGAGCTGCTGTTAATCTAGAGACTGTGAATGCTTATTTTGATGAGCTAGAGCGTGAACTTCAAAATGTTCCATCAACCCATATAGTGAACTATGATGAAACTAATCTGTGTGATGATCCTGGAAGGCGCCTTGTAATCACAAGAAGGGGGTGCAAGTATCCTGAACGTGTAAAGAATTCCACGTAAGCTTCCACATCAGTAATGTTCGCAGCTGCAGGTGATGGCAAAATTCTTCCCCCACATGTCTGTCGTTTATAAAGCAATTAATATGTATGAAAGATGGAGGGTAGGTGGGCCAAGAAACTGTAGGTATAACAGGACTGCATCTGGGTGGTTTGATGCATATTGTTTCACTGATTGGGTGCAGACCATTGCTATCCCATATCTGAAAGACCTGCAAGGTGTCAAGTATTTAATAGGAGACAATCTGTCTTCTCATTTGTCTATTGAAGCCATTAAAGCATGTGATGAGAACCAGATAAAGTTTATTTTCCTACCCAGCAACTCTACACATCTCACTCAACCCCTTGACGTGGCTTTTTTCCGTCCTTTAAAAAGGACATGGCGATCAATTCTTGAAGAATGGAAAAAGGGGAATGGAAGAGGAGAGGCTTCTTTACGAAAGGACAAATTTCCTCATCTTTTGAAACAATTGTTTGAATCTCTTAAGGAAGAGAATGTTATTGCTGGATTTAAGAAATGTGGAATAGTGCCCTTGAATCGTCAGAAAGTTCTTGAGATGCTTCCTTCTGCCAGTACCGGTAACAAAAACAGTGCTGAAACCAGTGACCCCCAAGACTTTCAAACTGCAGCCCATGCTTTGGATTCCAGTCTACTTGAACTTTTGCAAACTTTTAGGCAGGGAGATGGTACAAAAGAAAGAAAGAAAAGAACAAAGATCTCAGTAATATCTTGAAAAAGTGTGGGAGAACAAGATTTCACAGAAGCACAGACTGAAACTCCAGCACCAGTGGCAAGTACATCTAATGTATCAACTAGAAAATTCAACCCTACAAAAAAGAAGAAGGCAGCTGAACCAGATCCTGAAGACGAGTCTTCTCTTGATGAATCTGACTACTCAATCCAAGACAGCGACAACGAATTTCATTTTTCAAATAGCTCTGAAGACGACCCACATGATGTAGATAAACCTCCATCCTCATCCCGCCTCCAAGTTGGAGACTATGCAGTTGTAAGAGTGGAGGGAAAACAGAAGACATCATTCCGGCTGTATGTAACAAGAGTTATTGAAGTTCATTGTGATGGTTATGAAGGAGTTTTTTTAAAGAAAAAGACCAGTGTAACAAAATTTGAAGAGACTGATGAGGAGGCTTTTTTCAAAAATCAGGACGTACTTCAAGTCCTATCAAAGCCTATTATTTGTACCTCTGGAAGATTTCAGGGTACAATCTCCTTCCAGGACGATTTGAGTGAAATAACATTATACTAATTTTTGCATTGTAGGTTTCTAATGTTTTTTCCAGTCAAATTATGAATTTTTCTTATCTAATATCTATTTTTTGTCATTATTGTTAAATCTTATCATTTATTTCAATTTATTGCAAAAAATTAGGGATAAATGTAATTCCGTTAACTCACTTGGAGAAAAATTATTTTTTTTGTTCATAATATAATTTTTATTGCGGAAATTTAAGAGTTCTTCCTAGACCTTGAGCCTATATTTAGTTGTTTTAAACTGTTTCTAACTACCCCACACAAGTTATGAGGACAACAGGTATGTATTTCAATCACTGTTTCTATTCACCCCAATGTGTAGGGTGAATAGAAACAGAAACTTTTTTATTTTTAATTTTTTTAAAAAGAAATTTCAAGTTTGTTTTGTGTGTGAAGCTTGTTCTCTGGATGAAGGCCGGAGTTTCTGTTAAAATTCAATGTACTTTAACATGAGTCTAAAATTTGAAAATTGTTTCTATTCACCCCATTTTAGGTACCTGTAGTCTACTGTGTGTCTTCACAAACTCAATGTTGAACGTGAGTTAAATAAGAACTGCCGTAAGATGCTGTACTATTCTACAAGACAAGTGGGGTGTAATTAAAAAGATTTTTACACATTATTAATTGATTGTACACTAACGTATTTCCTTATGTGCTTTATAGTTTTTGTTATCAAACCTACAATAGCCTAGTGTTAAGATGTGGGCTCTCATCAAGTCCCAAGCATATTAGAAGACAGAAATCAAAAGGTCCTACAACAGGGTTGATTCAGCTCAATTACATTTAATTCACTGGTGTTTTTTGTTTCATGTTTACTTGTACCCCTGAATGTTGTAGGTGAATTATAAGAGAACTGTTAAGTGCTCAACTAACTAGTGCCATTTGTTTTATACTTGCCTATACCATATGTATTTTCTAGAAACCATGTTAAGGAGAACTGTAAATACTATATCTACATTTGAATTAACTAGTGTCTTTCATTTTATGTTTACATGTATCACATATCTTCTCTAGTAATCATGACATACCCAATGTTGTACATGAACTATAGGATAACTGTCAAGTACCAAATTTACGTTCAGTTCACTGGTGTCATTAATTTAATGTGTACCTGTACTGTGTGAACTCTATAGTAACCATATCGAATGTGAGTTAAAGAAGAACTGCTGTACTAACTTATTTCTTTGTGTGCTTTATAGTTTTTGTTATCAAACCTACAATAGCCTAGTATTAGGATTGACTTTGCCTTGATTGATTTGATTTGCCTACTCTCCATAGATTAACATGGAAAAGAGTATGCAGGTTTGCTGCTGTGAGGAACGCTGAAAGTAGGTGTTTCTAACGTAAACAATTAATTTTTTGAGCATTTATATCAACTGTCATCAACATCTGTCCATAAATAAAGGAGTTTACCTATTCACTATATGATTAATATGGGAAAAGAGTAAACAGGTTTGCTGCCATGATAAACACATAAACTATGATTTTTAAGCATAAATGGATAGACCTCAACCACGTGAAGCTAAAAATCAAGTTTTATCCAAAAATATAGATTAATATGGGAATAATAAATTTTTCCCTATGCTCGAGAGATTAACATTGGAGCCCCACAATACAACATACTGTGTTTAGATTTTTTAATATCTCGGTAACCGTTGGAGATAGAGAAAAACTTTAAGGAACTTAATTGTGTAGTTTTTTAAGCTGACTCTAATGGCGAAATATAAAATTATAAATTTTTAAAAATTACATGTGAAAAACGCAAAAAACTCCATTTTGGGGTACAAAACTCCACCAAACTACCCGTTCCCATTGACCGATATATCTGGTTTACGAACTCGTCCGAGCATTATTTGTAGGAATACACGTCTCTACCAAATTTGGTCTCGATCGGACCATTTTTACGAGAGTTATCGTGTTCACAGACATATATATATATATATGATTGAAGATGGGATGATTCCCGACACATGTCGAAGAAATAATTAAAATGTTTTATATGGGTACTCGGTTGACTTATTTAAAGATAATTATATTAGTAGCCCTATATGATGAACTAAATAGTGAAATATATATCGCTACCCTAATTAGCAAACCTCGTAAATCCATTTTTTTCATATTTCTGATCTCCATAGCAACTTGTAGAGAAAAAAAATATCTGTCATATGCTGCAAACCTCTTAAATCCCCAAAAATTGTGTTGGCCCATGATTAAATTAATGCAAACCTCCTAACTCCAGTGTTCACTTTTTTGGTTGGCAAACCTGGTAACTCCCAGCTGTCACAATGGTTGTGTATTAGAGCTGAGGACACCGGCACGTACAGCTCCTGTTATTTTATTTGTTTAGTAATGTATTCCAGATTTATCACTCAAATGGACTTTACAATTTAAAAAGTAAGTACTCAGTAATATTTTATCCTTATGTTTATTGAAATTTCTTTTATTATGAAAGCTTAAAACTTAGTCTTAATGCTAGTATGGAGTTAAGAGGTTTGCATGCTATCACTTTTGAGGTTATGTTTATTATATTGTGGAGTTAAGAGTTTTGACAGCCAAAATGTTTCCTGCCTATTGAGGACGTATTTCGTTACGATGAATAAAATCCCTCCTGCTGCTCGATTTATTTTGGAGATACGATATCAGTTTTATTACAACAATACCAAAAGGTTTACATTTTTTCAGAATGTCAAGAGGGCAGAAAATTCTGGAGTTGGCTTTGTCTGCAACCATTGATCAACCATTGACGTTTGTTGTCAACATCGATGGATCATTATCTAAAGTTGAAGAAAATCATACTGCAGAGGCTAATCAAACAATATCACCTGTCAAACCAGTTGAAGGCCTAGATAATAATTTAAGTTTGTCTGAACTAAATTTGTCTAATATAATCGATGACATAGACAAAAATGATGACCTGTCCACTTACCTAGATTTAGGAAAAAATATTCTTGCTCTTGAAGGTGACGACACAGTTTGTGAAAAAGGCCAAAATATTTGCCCTAGGCCTATAAACAGTTCTGATAATGACGTTCCTCATCAAGAAGAGCAACATGGATCTGATAAAAATTCTGATGTTGTTGTTCCGCCCCAAGATAAATTACCAAGATCTGATGATGTCAATCCTCAGGAAGAAGAATTACCTGAATCTGATGAAAATGAAGAGCTCATAGAGAATGATTCTCAAAATGAAGTTGAACCTAATCGAAAAAGAAGGAAACGGCATCAGGTGAAAATTTCTACATGGAAGATAAATAAATGGAAGGAAGCAAGGAAAACTGGGAAAGAATATTGTGGTAAGAAGAAAAACAATGATGGACATTATGATTATAATATAAAAAAAATGCTCGGAAAATGAAAATACGCTGCAAATGTCAGAGGAAAGAAAATAGTATGTTGCAATGTGCAACACTGACTGAAAATGAAAGAAAAACAAATTTTGATGAATTTTGGAGGCTTGATTGGCAGGCTAAAAAGGTTATGGTAAAATTGTTAACACAAAAAACTGAAACGGCAAGAATAAGAGGTAGAAAAGATGAAACAAAAAGTAGGAGAAAGTATTCTTGTAAGTATTATTTGAAAAAATCAGGGACAAACGTCAGGGTATGTAAAACAATGTTCCTGAACACTCTGTCAATTAGTGAGTGGATGGCCTTACATTGGCAAGGTGAAGATAGGCCTAATGAATATGACAGTGAAGAAAATGTTGATGATGTCGATGAGCCTAACACGGTTGAAGAACCAAAGCGTAAGCAATTGAGAAAGTCAGCTGAAGTTGAAGCCTTGCAAGAGTTTTTCAATACTTTGCCAAAGGTTGAATCACATTACTGCCGAAAAAGAACTAAAAAGTTGTATTTAGAGCCTAATTGGAAATCCAAGCGAGAGCTCTATCAGTTTTATAAAATTGATTGGTGTGGTATAAAAAATGTAGGCTCACTTTCTCAATGCAAGTTCGATCAAATGTTCGGAGACCTCAACTTGGCTTTGTTCAAGCCCAAAAAAGATATTTGTGACAAATGTGAGTCATTTAAAATGGGTAACTTGTGTGAAGAAGCATATGAATCACATATTTTACGAAAAGAAGAAGCTCGACTGGAAAAAGAAGCAGACATAAACAGAAATGATTGTTTGACATATACAATGGACTTACAGGCATTGTTATTATCGCCTAGGTCCAATGTCTCGGCTCTGTACTATAAAATGAAGCTTTCAACTCACAATTTTACCATCTATAACTTAGGCACACATGATGGGTATTGTTATCTTTGGAATGAGACCGAGGGTGGCCTAACCTCAAACGAGTTTGGAACCATAATTTATAAGTTTTTAGAGTCCCAACTCCCGTTGCCAGAAGGAAAGACCAAACTAATTTTGTATAGCGATGGTTGTGCATATCAAAATCGAAGCGCAACTGTGGCTAACGCTTTATTGCATTTTTCTTGTACAAATAAAGTTACTGTTGAACAGAAGTATTTGGAAGTGGGTCATACCCAAATGGAGGGAGATGCAATGCACTCTTTAATTGAGCGTAGACTCAAAAATGTTAAAATAAATGTCCCAGCAGATTATATTAATGTTTGTAAACAAGCCAGGAAAAGCCCTGCTGAGTATCATGTTGAATATTTGGAGCATACATATTTCAAGAATTTTGAGGATCACCTATTCTTCAAGAGCATTAGACCAGGCAAAACTGTTGGTGATCCATGTGTTACAGACATTCGAGCTTTCCAGTACAACCCTAATGGGACTATTAACTTTAAGTTCAATTTCTCCGATGAATGGGAGCTTCTACCACAGCGAAAAAATGCGAAGATTGAAGTAACGGCTATTGAACATTTGCCTAACCTGTATAATGAAAGACTCTCGATCAAACGACGAAAGTATGATCACTTACAAGACCTAAAATCAGTATTAGCTAAGGACTACCATGAGTTTTATGACAATATTCCCTTTAATTAAGTAGGCCTACTTAAAGAATTAATTGTTCTTAAAGCCTAAGAAGCATATTTCTTAAATAGTTATGTATTTTTCTTAACTTAAATATGTTTTAAGTTGCAATGTTTTAAATGAATAAAATGTTTTCAACCTATAAAAATTTTTGTTTATTTTTAAACCCAATTTCCTCATTAGTCACAATAGTTACGGTACTTAGCATAGAAAAACTCGTATCTCCAGTATACAAATCGAGAAAAACTCTTAACTCCATAAAAAATATTAATGTTATTAAAAAATGTTTCTTTTTCTTTAAAAATGCTAGAATAAAATTAAAATTAAAAATTTTATAATATTTTGAAGAATAGTTTATAGTATATAAAATTATAAAACAGTTTTTTTGAGATCCTGAAAAGTTAGGTGTTTTGGATTTACGAGGTTTGCTAATTAGGGTAGCGATATATATAAATTTTAACGTCTATTGTTTTTGGACTCTGGGCACCTAAAGAAGAAAAAAAACATGGTCCCGGGCTTAAGTCTCGCTATGAGACCTACGGTGATAGCTTCTTCCCTATGGGAAATTCGCTAAAATGTTGTAGCTATCATTGAAAGAGGCGGTTGCAGTCCTTAACCGAAACCTTAAGACATGGAACGTAGCCTGAAGTTGGTGGAAGGCCAGCTTTACGACCTGTCTGTTCCAGCCTTTAAAGAGCTACGTTATGATAGGTTTGACCATTTTATCGTCCTTGCAGCAGCCACGTCCGCACAGCCTGTAAGAAGTGCGATCCCTTGATGTAACCCTTGCTTCTTACCATTCCACCAACGAATAAAACTTGATTTATATTTTTTTTTAATTTGTAGGGTATTGCAGGGAAAAAATCGTACCTCAGCTAACTTTTGGTCGAGGTTCATAAAAAAACTCAGGGTCTGTATCAAAGGTATATAAACAAATGACAAAAATTTCAAATTGGTAAGCCTAATAGTTTTTGAGAAAAGGTACATAACATTAACATTACATAGATAGGGATTCCGCCTCCTCTTGAGTGCATCAAATCTCAGTGATGCAATTACGAAAAGGAAAAAGAATGCAGCCGATCAACCTTTGTCATGATTAAAAATCCAGTGGATCCGTTGCACATCAGAAGAACCGATTAACTTGTACTACAAAAAAACCCTAAATAAAGACATGCCTTTCTCAGTTATAAACATTGCACCTAGTTCTAAGAAAGGGAGACCAAGGTTGTTGAATAATGTTGAACAAGAGTCCTTTACAGTGGACCAAGGCCTGTGACAGAAGCAAAGAAACATGATCGACCTATTGCCCTATGTACCACCAGTCTATCATGACATTTTCAAAACTCTTCAAATACAATCTGACGAGCCCGTGATAACGTTGGACCGCTGACTGACCGCGGAGAAGACGTGAATGATGATTAAAAATATATGTTTTTGCAAGCTAAAAGTTTTATCTCTCAATCTTTGTACCAGTTGTTTAAGAATATAATATTATAACAAAATAAACAGTACTTTCATCTTCCCTAACCCAACTAAACCATTGCTTGAAAGGTGGTGTAACTCTAAATATACACCACTTTGCCCTCTAGAACATCTGATTTAATATATAAACTTTAGAGGAAAAAGTGGTATATGCCCCCTGAAAACCCCCTTAACATTTTTCTATCTATCACAGACATACAAAAAATAGATTAACTTATTACAAAGCAACTTGATTATGTATATTGAGAATATAATAATGCAAATTTTATTAAAATACTGCTAGTAAAACGCTTGGTTTCTCAAAATGTCATTAAATTGATTACACCACTTTTTCTTTTAATGCCTCTTACGGAGAATAGCCCATATTTCTAATTCAGTAATAGGTATTGATGAAAGTTGAAAGAGGGCAAAAAAACTCATAAAAACCGCAGTCTCTGCAAGAGTTTGGTAAGATGCTTATCAATTTAAACAATTTGAAATAAACAGAGTCCGTAAGCGGAGACCCATTTTTCATGGGGCCTTTAGAAGATGAGGAAGAAGCGGTATCCGTTATATTTGGCTCACACATGTTTGTAGAACTTTTAAATGCTTCAGAGGAAATCTACGTAGATGGGACTTTTAAGGTCCGCCCCATAATCCCTGAATCGCGTCAACTATTGACAGTAACGTCAATCCACATGAATCAGGTAACAGAACGTTTCATGTATTCATACAACGTACATAATGAATAGTGTATGAACATCGCATAGAATTTGATATTGACATGAACTTACCTTTTGATTTTTTTACCTGAAGGGATGCGTCCATCAACTGCTGATAACAAAAGTTCTATATGTCTTAGAGAAGAACAAAACCACAATCCCATGGAAGACGAAAATGCTAAGTTAGTTTAAGACCAAACCACTGAAAATAAGCTTGCAGCTGACTTATCTTTTAATATTTAAACCTAACGAGATGCTTTCATCTACTGCTGGTCTAGGTGTTGCAGAAGAGAAAACCAAAGCAATGGGGGATTATAATGTTGTATTACCTTCAGACAATCTCTCTGGTAATCAGTCTACATCTTAGTTGCTCCAGTCTGAGCAATCAGTTAATCTATTAGCCAATCGATCTACAATTTACCAATCAAGTCCGTAAATAAAAATAAAGCCTGATTCATTGCCAAATTCACTAATACCATGAACCATGTACCAAACGTTCATTTTTCAACACCATGTAACAAACTTAAACAAAAGTCCTGCGAACACTCCTGATTTGGGTAAAAAGCCAAGAGCAAAACCTAAACTAAAAACCAACGACAGTGCTACAAACAAATCTGATTTGAGTAAAAAGCCCTCAGCTACTACCTCATAACGAAAAATCAAAGTCCATCTACTAAAAACCCAACCTTATAAAATAATAAGCCAAGTTCTAAAAAAAACAGTCAAGGTATCAACAGTAAAGATAGCTCCTGCTTTACGTTCATGGAAAATGCTGATCTTACTGCTCCACTTCCTCATCTTTTTTTCAAAAAGTAGTTTTTCCAAGTTTGCTGATTTTTCATCAATGGAACTTTTTTAATTCTTTTTCGCCCTGAACTTCTTCTGATTATGGGACAATAAAATCGAAATTACGCAGCTTTCAAAAAAATCCAAGACCCCTGTGTGTCAGTTGGTGACCTAAAGTGCTCCTTAGGAGTTCTGACTGTTTCAGGTTACAATAAACTGCCAGGTGCTCGTTTCTATTGGAAAACAAGTGATGACACGAGGAATGAACTTATTTACAATAGTATGAGGCGAAACATATTTTACTAATAATGAGTCTGTTGCATTTTGCCGATAACAATAACATTGAACGCAAAGATAAACTTTGGAAATTTATCTCAATGAGAAACTTGGAACAAACTTTAGGGAACGTTTTATATAGTTCAGCAACTGGATTATGATGAATCCATGATTGCCTACTAAGGTCGTCACTCTTGTAAACAGTTTATTATAGGGAAACCAATACGATTTGGCTACAAGGTATGGAGCCTAAATACATTTAGCGGGTATCTTGTAGACTTTGAAGTATATCAAGGCAAATTAACAATAATTAAAGATGCCAATGACAAAGCTTTTGGAAAAACTGCTGCTCCAATGGTACGCATGCTAGAAGGAACCAGGACCCAAAACCTTACCACTACCATATCATATCTACTTCGACAACTCATTTACAGGAATAAACCTTCTGGCTCATCTCAGACAACACAACTACCACGGGACCGGCACAATTAGGGCAAATAGGATCCCTAAGTTAGTTAGTGATGACAACATATTAATTGCACGCTGGCAAGATAACGCCCCAGTAACTGTGCCTTCAACCATACATGCTGTAATTCCTCTATAAAGTGTCAACAGATACAGAACAGATACTAAGTCCGAGAAAAGAACTGTGTCTGTGAAACGGCCTGCACTTGTTGGTGATTATAATAAGTTAATGGGAGGAACTGACCTAATGGATAAAAACATCGACAGACAATAAGAAGCAAAGAATGGCGGTGGTCTATATATTCTTGTCCTATTAACGTCTGCTACCATAATGCATGGTACTTATACAATATGTCACACCAGCAAAAATGTTGCAGATATCATTCAAAAAGGCGGTTGCAGTCCTTAACCTAAACCTTAAGACATGGAACGCAGCCTGAAGTTGGTGGAAGGCCAGCTTTACGACCTGTCTGTTCCAGCCTTTAAAGAGCTACGTTATGATAGGTTTGACCATTTTATCGTCCTTGCAGCAGCCACGTCCGCACAGCCTGTAAGAAGTGCGATCCCTTGATGTAACCCTTGCTTCTTACCATTCCACCAACGAATAAAACTTGATTTATATATACAAAAGTTTTTTATATGTGCGTTTAGCTAAGTTATAAAAATCAGTGAGAAATGCCCTGACAATCCTATAAGCCGTCCACATCATTCTGCAACGCATCTGAAAACCCGAAAACCAGACCTTCGGAGGCTCCGACGGCTAGCAAAAAT
>CM041789.1:40636163-40664656 GCA_023375725.1 Nephotettix cincticeps | reverse complement strand
AGTATTTTATGTGAATAATTCCTAATAGATTAGAATCTCTCTCTCTTTCTATAGATTCTGGGTATTACGAAGAATGTATATAGTAGGCCTTGTAGATAATTTAGTATGTTTGTCATTTTATTAGTTTTAACTAGAATATATATATCTATAACACAGTTACTGTTATATTGACAATGCCTATGCAGACTTTTGTACATGTTTTTGTTTATTTGACTGTTTTTGGTTAATAAACGATTTTGAATTTTGAATATTATTCAAGAACAGATGTGAAGAGTTCCAAATGCAAAACATGTGGTAAAATCTTGAAAACAAAACATTGTTCTACCTCAGGTATTAGAATACAGAGATTGAGAGAGTAGATTGCAGAGTAGATACATCCCTTTTCAATCGTGGAAGAACGGATTCAAAAATATTATAGAGATAGCCGATAAGAAGATTAGCCTATCCAGTTTGTGTGAAACGATTTTTAAATTTAAACGTATTTGGGTATTTTAGACCATTTCAGATGCAGTCCATCTACTAAGACCGACCTTCATTGGCGTCAAGACCGGATGGGTCAACAGCAATTGGAACTCATCCAAGACGTCGAAATACGACGAAACAGTGAATAACTAATGATTTTAAAATTAAAATTTTTAAATTTAAACGTATTTGGGTATTTTAGACCATTTCAGATGCAGTCCTTCTACTAAGACCGACCTCCAGTGGCGTCAAGACCGGATGGGTCAACAACAATTGGAACTCATCCAAGACGTCGAAATACGACGAACCAGTGAATAACTAATGATTTTAAAATTAAAAGAACCATTGAGGCTCGAACTTTCAAAACTTGGATGTAGTGTTGACAATCTAAGTTCAACTAATTGGGGTATGGTTGAAACCTGCAATAATATTCTGAAACCCTTTATTGATGCTACATGTGAAGTGTCATTAGAGAAGAAACCTACTCTGAGCATGGTTATCCCACTTGTCTATGGAATGTTACATTATTACCGGTATTATTTTCGCGTACCGTACCGTACCGAACTGGTACCGAGAACCGAGGTGCAACAATTTGTGCCGTACGGACCTCATAATTTCCTCTACCGCAGACCCCTATAATATAGTCATCAATTTAGATGAGTCCGGAACTGATAATAATTCTGAAGAGACTAGAACTAGTTACTGTTCTGTACCTGTTAATATGTCTGACAAAGTGACTGTTGTGGGTGTCAAGATATGAAACATGATCAAAAGATCTAAGTCAAATGATAGTACGTCTAATGTGACAAAAACGCAGAAAATAACTTCTTTCTTCAAAACATCTACCACTGAGGAAAGTTCTATCAGATGTTCAAAGTCATCTTTAACTAGCCCGAGTGTCAAGTGCACTGAACCTGAACATGTACAATGTCTTATTGACAGATAGTGCAGGAGATGAAACCCAATGATAGTGTAAACTGTTACAATTTCGCTGTTAGAATGTTGGACAGAATAAGTGAAAACGAATCATTTTTAGATTATATAATTTTTACAGACGAAGCTAATTTCCATGTGAGTGGATGTGTTAACAGACACAATTCACGAATACGGGGCTCTGAAAAACAACACGCAATTGTTGAGAAACAACGTGATTCGCCTAAAGTTAATGTTTGGTGTGGTGTGATGTAAAATAATTGCGTAATAGAGCCTTTTTTCTTTGTTGAAAGAACAATTTAATGAAGTTGGGTATCTCGATCAATCAATTATTGCTTTGCTCAGCTAGCAACTCGAAAACATTCATCAACTTCATTTCCAACAACATGGTGCTCCCCCACACTTCAGTGCATTGGTGACGGACGCTTTTAACGAAACATTTGGAAATCGATGGATAGGCCGGCAAGGACCTATGCTGTGGCCTCCAAGGAGTCCAGACCTGACACCTTGTGATTTTTTTCTCGTGGGGTTACATCAAAAACATTGTTTATTCACAAAAGATTTGCGACCTGAACCACTTAAAAACGGGATTAATGAAGTAATGACAACCAAAACCGAAGAAATGTTAGCGAATGTTTGGAGAGACTTTGATTATCGTTTGGACATTTGTCGAGCGACTAAGGGCGCACATATTAAAATTAATTAATTATGTAAAACAAACTGTTTGAGACGACAAATTAGATGAATAAACAACATTAGCTATAAGTAATTTGGTTCTTTAAACCATATTCGAAAACGCACCATTCTTTTATGATACCCTTCATTCATCCATGTTATGTATTTACGTAGTAATTTTTGACTTAATGACCATCCGTATAAATTAATGCATCAACCTAATATAACGCTAAATTTTCAGGTTTATTGGGATCATAATTTTTGTATATTTATTATTAGCTTCACAATATCTTGTGACACTGAGATATTCCACCTCTAATTACTTTTTCAATTATTAAATACATATTATAATCACTTATCAATTCTAATTCTATTTTAGTTAATTATTTTAAAATCAGTCCCAGACTAATGATGGTGATGTTAAATAATGTGAAGGGTATAATGGATAATTAATAAATTAAATTAATCGATGAACTGATCAAAAATTTAAAAAAATATCAGTTAACAGCATCACGTCCTGAATATTGTTTAGTATTGTTTTAAGTCCACATAAATACACTCAACCTTTTTTGCAACAAATGTTTTGGCTTAAAATACCTGGATAGGTATTTTAATCTCAAAATATTCCATCTTAACATACACCGTGACCTACAAAATAAATTAGGAAAACTCCTTATTGAAATACACCCTATCGATCCTGACATCCTCATCATAACTGAACATGGCCTAACCCCATAAAGTTGAATCAACTAAATATTAAAGGTTGTATCATTAAAAGTAGTTTGACAAGAACAATACATAAGTGAGGAGGAGTTGCAATCTATATAAAAAATTATTTTGTAACCAAACTTCATTTGTGGCTACATCAAATATATAAGTCATAAACTAATATCTGAAATAGCGGTCTCAGAAATAGAAAGAGAAATATCTTACTGATGGGACCTACAGATCTCCAAACCACAGCATTCAAGAATATCTAACAAACTGGGACCAACTACTCTCTAACTACTCCAAAAATAAAATAGATATTATTCTTATGGGTGATACAAATATAAACATTAAAAAAGACGACCAAAACTTCATAGATTTTAAAAATTTCATCATGGAACCATTGTGGACGTGCCTCACACAAGAATTACTGCCATGTCCTCAACTAGCATAGACAGATGCATTACAAACTTAAATCACAGATCCTTGATAGCAAAACCCACCAAAATGTAACATCTGATCATCTAGGAGTTTATGTCTTGTAAATGTGTTCCACATTGCAGGGTAATAATATTAACTCTTGAATGCAGAGACAATCACAGAGTTTGGCAAAAAACCATGGCATATTAGCTTGACTGAATATAAGGTGTCCCGGAACAAGCCTTTAGTTTCATCTTTTCTGATTAGTCTCAACAAAAAAAACAAAGGTTGGGAGTATTTAAAATGACTACCGGTACTGAAAAGTAGTTTAGAGTATTTTTACACATTTTTCCAAGGAACGAAAGGGCTGTCATCTCAACCCTGTACGGCTTCAGGAATGGAGTAACGATGGCCACTGGCTGTGTTTTATAGACTCATAAACATTGTTAACTGTAAATGCATTTGTAGTGTATATGAGTAACACTAGAAGCCCGATGAGCCGGTTTGCCTTTATCAAAAGTCTGGCCAGCAAAATGATCACCCCATCTGCGAAGAAGAATAAAGAAAGAGGTGCCTAACCTCCCTTGTGGTTTAAAACAAGAGTGTCCAGTGACTGTGCTGTAGAGTGTATTTAGTAAACCAACATCCAAACTACTCTTCTAAACCGGATTATCTATATAAATAAAATTAGAGTTTTGTCTGTACATTGCTCAGAATTATTCATTTTTTAGTTATTTGTAATTCTCGGTTTAGAGAAGCCGAAACCGGTCTTCGCGATATTACTCGAAAAGCTCTTAATTTACAAAGTTATTTTAAAACCAATTTGGACATATGGATTGCAGCTTTGGGGTACTGCCAGTAATTCAAACATCGAAATTATACAGAGGTTCCAATCAAAGGTCTTGAGAAAAGTAACCCAAGCTCCTTGGTTCGTATCAAACAAGACACTGCATGATGATTTATAATTACTCTCTGTCAAAGAGGAATTTCGCCGCTTTAGCAGAAAATATCTGACCAAACTAGAAAGTCATCCCAACTACCTTGCTCTAAATTTACTTGACAACAGTGAAACAGTGAATAGACTTAAGCGTTGTTCAGTCCTGGATCTTCATCTACGATTTGAACATTAACATTTTTGTGTCACCACAGGGAGACGCATGTCCATGCCATTTCATTTACATAATTTTTACTTATTGTTATCCTTTTAACAGATTGTAAAATAAATAAAGTTAAAAAAAATTTTCAATGAATAACCTATTGGTAATAATCAGCTGTCTTTGTAGTTTAAAGATTTAATAGAAATAAAAACAAACAGCTGTTGAATCAATATTAGTTAGTTTATATTGGTCATTGATTTGACCCATTTCGAAATCATATACATTATAAACTTATTTTAACATATAACTAATTATAATAGTAGTATAAGTGTTCTAATCTATTTAATTGTACAGTAATGCTAAATAATAAAGCTGGGTATTCATTTATTTTCATTGTATTGATTTGTTTATTGGTTTTCAAAAGGGTAGAAATAATGATCAATTATATGATACTTCAAAATTTGATGTTATGTTTGTAAAAAATATTAGAGTAAAATTAAATGGTCACTATTATCCTGATGAATTAATGAATACAGATATAAATTATGTAAAATTTAGAATTGCATATCAAATGTATCAAGATTATGAAAAGGTTTATTATTACAATAGTGAAATGTATTATGATACAACAGAATTTCTTGAAAATAGACCATTGTATGTAATTGATACTACAAAAACTCCTGTTAATATTTCAGGATCGAAAAATGATATACTAATAAATATGGATTTTGATTACGATGGCATGGTGGGGTAAGTGTACGCAGAGCGGGTATTTTTACTTTGCGCTTGGGCTAGTTGGTACCACTGAGTGTCAGCCGATGCGAGGGAATGTCCACGCCGTTGCTACGTAGTTTGGTGTTCGCTCTGTGTGATAACTCTTCTCACAATGAGGTAAGAGCTTTTTACAGCTAGTTTGATCTAATTTTTAAGAATTTAGGAATTAGTTTAAGCTATTCCAACCCTCAATTCAACCATTTCAATCCTATATTGTTTCAAAGGTCATTTAATGGTCTACTTAGAAAAGTAATCGTTTAGTTCCTTTGATGGCCACAGAGAGCAGCAGCTCCTTGCAAGTAAAATATGTGCATGTGGGGTAAGAGTTCGCATGCGTACTCTTGCCCCAAACAATTCGTTTTAGTGTTTACACTCTTTTTTATTAATCATTAGTCACCATATGGGTGGAGTTTATAATACCAGATGTTTCATTTATAGTTCTAACACCTAGATAATCGTAAAATGTGTGATATTTGCCTTGTATAGTACCATGCAACCTTTTGTTTTGTATCCATATCCGTGGGTAGCGCTAGCAGGCAAGCCTAAGCACACACCTATTCTACTTTATACACCTTGAGTACCATATTATTCGTACTCATTATTTGCTTATGATACTGATTTTATTTTATTTTTTCAGAACATATAAAAGGAAGACTGATCGGAAGATGTGTACGGAGGAAATGCTGAAGACCGCTCAACAACTACTGGATGCTGGGATGTCAAAGAGAAAAGTCGCCAAACAGTTGGGAATCTCAGACGATACTCTCAGAAAAAGACTGTTAAAGGTAATTATCCTCGCTTGTGGTAAATCTTTTCCAACAAATAAACTTAATCGGCACGTGCTAAAAAGGTCAATTGCACAACAAACTAGTTTTGAGAAAACTAAAAAAACAGTTTATAAGCAATAAAAACATATTTTTCAACAAACAAAATTTACCTAAATGCAGTTCTTATCTCAGGTTTACTATTTGTTAGTAAAAAATTTTTTTAGCTAAATATTTTTAAAAAATTCTAAAAATTGCTGGAGATCCTTTTAGCACGACTCGATGGAGCTATGTTCAAATACCCAGTTTTCATATTTAACCTAATTTGTCATTTTTTGCGACTTTGTCCCTTTTAGCATGTGCTGATTCAATCGTGCGCAACATTATAGGTATGTTGTGCTTTGTTGCAGGGTGTTGGCGCAAGCAGCCTTGGACGTTTCAACCCTGTTTTCAGTGAAGAATTTGAGGCTGAACTTGTTGACCATATCAAGAAATTGGATGAATGTTTTTATGGTCTAAGCATGAAAAATCTCCGAAGCTTGGCCTTTCAATTTGCAGAAGCAAATAATATTAAGCATCCATTTAATGCTGAACATAAACTTGCTGGGTTGGATTGGGCTGATGGTTTCTTGAAGAAAAACAAATTGTCTCTAAGAACCCCTTCGAAAACCAGTCTGGCCAGGATGTCTGGATTCAATAAGGCACAAGTTAATCTATTTTACGACAACTTAGAAGACCTGATGAAAAAGTACAAATTTCCAGCTTCCAGAATTTACAACATGGATGAATCTAGTACCAGCACTGTCCCTAATAAAACTCCAAAAGTTGTGTCTGTTCAAAGAAAAAAACTTGTTGGAAAGGTTTCCTCAGCTGAAAGAGGAACAACTTCTACTGTTATTTGCACTATGAGTGCTAGTGACAATTATGTGCCTCCTGTGTTAATTTTTGCCAGGAAACGGTTGAAGCCAGAACTGATGAACGGAGCGCCTCCGGACTCAATGATGCTCTGCTCAGACAGTGGATACAGCAATTCAGATTTGTTTCCAGTATGGCTTAAACACTTCCAAAAGCATGTTGTTTCTTCTGAATCAAACCCGGTTCTACTAATCTTAGACAACCATAGTTCTCATATTACTATTGAGTCTGTGTTGTTCTGCAGGAAACACAGCATTCACCTACTTTCACTACCTCCACACAGCAGCCATAAGATGCAACCCTTAGACAAGGTTTTCTCTAAACCTTTAAAGGATCACCTAAGTCAAATATCTGATAACTGGCTTCTGAATCATCCGGGGCGGGTAATTACACAATTTCAAATAGCTGAAATCTTCGGCAAAGCCTATCAACAAACAGCGACAATGGGAAAGGGGATAAAGGGATTCGAGGTTTGTGGAATCTTCCCTGTAAATCGCAACGTATTTTCAGACGACGATTTCCTTCCTAGTTCAGTAACAGATCAACCAATGCATATGTGCTCACAGAGCACATCTCAGAATGAAAATCGTCCATCTGCTACCAACATCATTCCTTCAACTTCAGATGAAATTGTAGGTCTACCTGAACAAATGTCAACGGAACAGAGTGTAGAAGATGTCACCAGCCCAGAAGTATCTAGCTCTGGTAGACCTAATGGAGGAGAGCTTATTGAAGCAGTAGCAACACCGGTTATGAATCGCACTGTTCAAAAGAGGAGCTCGACCGCAGATTTGTTACCTCTCCCAAAACGGAAAGAAGCTCAAAAAAGAAAAACAAAAATCGGAAATTTTGACCAGTTCTCCGTTTAAAGATCAGTTAATTGCTACTCGAGAGGGAAAAAAACGAGCAGAAGAGGAACGTTTGAAAAAGCTGGAAGCAAGAAAAAAGAAATTGAAATTCACCCCATTGAAAAAACCCAAAGGCAAGAGAACAATTGAGCAACCGAGTACCTCAAGTGAAAAGATTATCTGTCCAGCGTGTGAAGAGGACTACACTGAACCACCGCGGGAGGACTGGATACAATGCACTAAATGCAAAGAATGGTGGCATGAGGCTTGTTCCAATTATGAGGGTGGACCTAATTTCATTTGTGATTACTGCTAAAAACAACTGATTTGAACTTTGACATTACTATATTTAAGTTGTTTTGTGACATTTCATTGAATATGTAACTGTAGGTCTACGTGGACAGTGGGATTTCACAACACTCACCAAACATTTTTGTCAACAGCTGTTACCAATCATTGCAGCTGTCTGCAGTCAGTGTTTTGGATAGTCTGTTGTTGTTATACCGATTTCAGGTTAGTTGTATGCATTCTAGTGAAGTGAAGTGTATGGAAGATGGACTTACGGGAAAAAGATATTCTAGATCTTCTAGAAGATGGAAATGTATCTGATATTGATTAGGGTATCTAAAGGCTGATTTACACGGTGCTAGTCGGCTTGCCAGTTGAGGTTGCCAGTCACTGGATGCCAGCTACTGGCACTGTGTAAACGGCTCACGCCAGTAACTGGAGAAGCCAGTAAGCCAAGGACGCGCCAGCAGCTGGCGTTCCAGCAGAACAAACATTTTTGTTTTACTGGCACGCCAGCTTCCCCCTCTACCGCGTAACCTCAGTGGCGCCAGCCGACTGGCACTGTGTAAACGGCAACAGTCGCCCGCCAGTGCCAGTCACCGCACACCGGCCGGAACGTTAACCACGTGTTTAGTATTGCTTTAAATTAAGTTTAAAAATGACAAATCGTTGGAACGAAACAACGACTGTGCAGTTTGTTCAGTTGTACCGTGATCATGAGAACTTGTGGAATATGTTTAATAAAGAATACCGCAATCGCGAAGCAAGAAGTGCGTCAATGCAAGCAATCGTAGATGATATGAATATATTAAACTTTACTGCGAAGGATGTGCCGAAAAAAATTAAATCGTTGAGGTCTACGTACTATTTGGAGTTAGCAAAAGTTGAGAAAAGCAAAGCAAGTGGTGGAGGGGCTGATTTTGTTTACAAACCGTCAATTGCGTGGTTTACCGATATGGACCATATCATGAAAACAGCAAATCTTAAGGAAAAAGAAACAAATAGTAATTCGGTAAGTGTGTAACAATAGTATTTATTATACATTAATTAATTTTTACATTATATATACTTTGAGGTTTAGTATGTAAATTAATCTGGACTTGGGTTTGTGTTCACTGAATCATTCTGTCTTGCCACTCTCCAGAGAAATACTCCTTGTATCTCTCTCTCACTTGCTGTGCAATCTTCTTAGGTCTGTTGTAATTACGTGTACGCTGAATACCTGGAAGCTGAGATATTTCAGCTCTCCACTGTCCCTGTACTACGGTAGCGTTTACAATATCCTCATAATCAAAACTGCCTGGTGGTGTGAAAGAAGCAGGTGATGTGGAACGCAACCAGTTGTGGATGGCACATGAAGCTTTGATCATCTTTACAGTTGTTTCAACTTTAACAGCCACAGGTTGTCCGAAAACATGAAAACGGCTGGCCATTATGCCGAAAGCATTTTCGACTATTCTTCTAGCTCTACTGGTTCTATAGTTATAAATCCTTTCCTCCTTGCTCAAGTTCGGTTTTGAATATGGTTTCATTAGATACGTTTTTAAGGGGAAGGCATCGTCCCCCACCAGAACACCTCCTTTGGGGAGTAATGACTCGTTTTCCAATAAAGGGTACAAGTCACAAGATTGAAAGACGCCACCATCTGCGTTGCGTCCATACAGTGGCGTAGATACACTTTTGTCATGGGAGGGGATATAAATGCCCCCCCGAGTGAAGCCCTATTCTAGAGGATGTACTATTGGGTATATAAGGGACATTTCGGTGAGTTGAATACTATATAAAGATCATGCAATACCTCCGTTGCCATCTTGGACTCCCGTCTCATATGAACAATGTTAATTTTTTGACAGCAGTTCAGATTAATTGATTTGTATAAAATGGCTGAGGTGTCAAGTGATTATCTAAGGAATTATATTTTATTACTTTTTATCGTAAAAAAGATTTACAGATTGTTATTTTACACTCATTATTTTTATAACTAGATGTGACTTTTCAATTGATTATGGATTGAAATTGCAAGGTAATTATATAAAAACTTAGTTTAAAAAAAATAGTTTAATTCCCTAGATAACCACTTTACCTTAAATCTGACACCTCAACCATCTGTTTACGACTATTGTGTAGCTAGTAGTGCTGTCACAAAATAAACATAGTTCTTATGGACCTAAGACGAAACATTATGTCAGATCACTCAAAATGCTATTCGTGCTATAGTCGGGGAAGATCTCTTGTTAAAATACTCTCTTATACAGTATTTCTACATGCAACATACAGTAACAGCAACGCACTGCTTTTTTATATTTTTTTGTTATTGTGTAGCGGTATTTTAGGATATTTTTGTTTTGAAATTATTGGTAAAGGTGATCGTTATGGGGGGATATCCCCTTATCCCCCCCCGTATCTACGCCACTGCCAAGGATAATTGTTAAAGTCAAACGATCGCTATGATGTTTGTACCATATACCTGTTTACTTGGCGTCATCTGAAAAGGCGTATTAATTTCTAGTGATTTATCTGGTTAGAATTTACATTTTTTCATTCAATGATTCCATGATAAACCTTTTGGTTAAAAATCAATCAAAAATATAAATTCTTTGGGATGATTTTTTTTCAAGTTTTAGAGAAACATTTTTTAATTTAATGGTGATAAATTCGGAAATTTGGCGTTTTTCATTCAGGGAGTGTGGGAAACTACTGGCTTTTTAACTTCCCTGTGGGAAATAGGTGAGATCATGGATATGTCTTAAGAGTCTTCTTCACCATTGCAGTACACGAAAAACATGCCTCAGCTGTCCCTTACTCCGGATGAAACAAGTAAAGATGTAATGTTAAAACCTTTTTCCGTCTTACAGATAAATATTGGTTTTAGGGTCCTCATACCTTATATATCCGAAAACATTGTGAAACTACAAATAAATTTTAAAAGTAACGAAAATTTAGGTACTTTTAAACATAGAAAACTAGATGTTTTCTCTTTTTCAATTTCTTGAGGTATGAGGGCTCCAATATAACTATTCAACTACATTGTTTCCAAGTTTCAAGAAGATCCGATGTAAAACGGCTTCCGAAGCGAGGGAAAAAATAACACGCTTCGTCTCAAAAGCCGGACGGCTGGCGGAAGGCTACTAGCCTTTTTACAAAAAAGTCGAAGAAGACTCTTAAGGGAATGTTTTCAGTTTATCCAAACAGCGGTTCTTATAAAAAAAGACTATGACGTCACTAGCCAAATTATGTTACCGTTTAAAATTTTCGGTCGTGCATATTGCCAGAACCCCCCTCCCCCAAAGCTATTCATAGCCATTTCAATATGTCATTTAAGAGGTCTAAAATGTACAAAACACAACATTTTTACCTTAAACAGGTCATTCAGAAAGCTTACGTAACACACATATGCGGAACGAATAAGGGATACTAGCGCCGACCTAGCAGATTAAAACTCCTTTTCATACAAAAATCATATAAATTGCGAATTGCAAAAGCTTTCCGTGCATGTGAGTTGGCGGAGATGATTCGCTTGAAATGTTGTACATAATACGGTCTTGAGACAGTGTATACAGGTTTTAAAATTAATCAAATCACGTGTGACGTGATCTCTACGATTCAAATGTTACACACAAAAACGGTGGGGTGGTTTAACGACTAGGCGACAATGAACGTTGTTAAATGCTGATGCTCCCACACATGGCCAGGGTACATTCATTTATTTTGCTTCAAGTAATAGATTAGATTAGATTATTGAAATGACGACCGTACCCCAAGGTACGTACTTTAAGCCAAGTATAAGATGGTTGTGGCGCGATCCTGTAGACTTGTTACTGACTGAGGCTGACCATGTTTCGTAGACAGGACTGTTAATTAATAGCTCAACAGTCAATGGCGTATCTCTGCATTACGAACTGGTCTAATTATGAGGATGTTGCGGAGTAACGTAGTATTCAATAGTGCGGACGTTAATCAGCGCAAGAGAACACTACATCCACCGACCATCGCTCACAACTATCCACAATTCGTGACCTCCAAGTAGTTTGATTACAGGATGTCGCTACCAAAAAATCTACATTTTTATTTTTTACTTAAAACTGACCCAGATCTATTGGAATTTAGTTATGAGCTCTCAAAAACCCACTTTTGAGCGATATTATTCACATTTTTTTAACTCTACATTACAAAATATGTGATTTATTAGATTTAACAAATATAAATAACCAGCTGTCAAATTAAGATTAACAAAAATTGAAACGTATGATAAATAATTGTAATTGTCTGCAACACTGATGAAATATAAAAATTTTTCCGATAAAAGATGAGATTTGGTTCTAGCACTTAAACTTAGTTTGAATTTTTTATCATTTCTCACATATATTTTACTCTAGTAAACTTATAACTTGCAGGTAATGTTGAAAGAATACAAATATTTGGCATCAAAAAATTTATTAGACATTATAATTTTAACGAATTTTTTTCAATTATATAAAGTTCTTCTTCAGTTTTTATCCTGTTCCTGCTCCCTCCTTTGTTGTAGTGGGTGTGTTTTCGCCAGTTCCTCTTTGTGAGACCTGCTCCTTTTTCTTTTTCTAGCTTCTTTTTCCTTTTTCTTCTCCTTAGTGTGTGGGACCTCTCTTCTTTTTTCCTAGTGAAATTCTTGTCAAAAAATTAAATATCAAATAAAACGCGAAAAATTAAGATCAGGAGTGGACTGTAGTATATAAGATAACAACCAAACAGACGCGAGGTAAAGAAATAAGTTTTTTTGAGGGATCTGATAATTACGTCTGTTATGGCCATGTTGGTTGTTAAATTAATTTTATTTCCATGGTTATTCCATTCCGTATTTTTTGTCATAGTAACACTTTCAACAATTTAACGTTTGATTTAATATGTTTGGGGTATTTAAGCCTAGCTAACTAAACCAACCCTTTACCCCTGAGTCTGCGTGTGGACTTTTCAGACGAATCCACTTGCGTCGGTGTTTGAAACATCCCAAATATTTTTAGCATTCAAAATAATATTCTATAGTATTCAATAGTGCGGACGTTAATCCGCACAAGAGAACACCACATCCACCGACCATCTACAACTCCACAATTCGTGACCTCCAATTAGCTAGATTACAGAACGACGCCACCGAATACTATTTTTAATACACTCACAAGTCTTAAGCGAACTTCCTATGGAAAGGTTACCTATTCACATGGCCCGCTTGGTGGCAGTTAAGCCCGGGACCATGATGGAAGTTCATAGCTTAACCCCCTGAATACGTTTTGAGGGTCATTCAAAATTATATGTATAGTATATACAGTATGTGTCGATACGATGACGGCTGCAATTATTGTCTGATTATAAAAAAAATATATAAAAAATATATATAAAAAAGTGGAGTTGTTGCTTTCTGTAATATATTGGATTAGTTCGTTAGACAACGATATCATACTATATTCACTACACCTTTAGAGAGGGGGTTGTGCCCCAAAATGGGGTTTTTCGTTTTCACCATTGCATTCAGCTAAAAAAACACACACAATTTAGTATTTTGAGGGTCCATATGCTCCAACATCAATATATGTGAAACGGTAGTCATGGTCGACAACACCAAGAAGTACAATACTATTTGTTCCTTTGTAGTTGAAGTACTCACTACCTGCGCTTGGCGGTGCTTTAATCACGACATGTTTCCCATCTATGGATCCACAGCATCCGGGAAAGTTCCATCTGTCATTAAATCCAATTTGTATTTCTTCCCATTCCTTCAATTTAGGCACCTGAAAATCAGTTTAGTATAAATTTCAAGACAAAGAAGGCTTTCACTTTTTTTTAAAGTACTCTAATTTTTCTTTTTTAAATAACAAACTTTTAAACGTTTACCAACAATACAGAACTACCAACTTTATACAACACTGCCAAAATATAAAAATATTTTTTTTCATTCTGGAGCCCCTTAACACATTTAAGAGTTGCTTGGTGTTTTAACACATTTTAAAATGTTCAACTAATAAGGGAACCAATCGTAATGTGTGCGTGTTGGTTTCAGGATGCTGGAGCCCCAAGGGAAGTACAAGGTGACACTACGCTTGAATCTGATAACGAAGGAGTTATTGATGACTATTTGGATTTGGAAGACAGGAGTCGCCCGATGTCACGTCTACAAGATTCAAGGAGTAGGCCTGCAGGTACAAGTGACGTGACTCCTCAGAATATTTCACGTTCTAGAAACAAGGGACAAAAGAAGCGGTTGGAGACCATAACTGATGTTGTTCGGGAGCTAAAAGAATTAAATGAAAAACTACATGCACCTACAACAACTACCGCTTCGAACGATGACGAGTGCGACATCATGGGGAAACATTATGCTACTCAGCTGCGTCAGCTACCTACAGATGATAGGATCAGAGCAAACTTTGACGTTCAAAGACTGTTAATGGAGTACAGGTTAAAAATACTCTACACATGCCATTATCACTTACATCGAGTGGCAGGGCTTCTATGAGTAGCTGTACATCGGTTCCTGACATGCAATCAGGACCAGGTTGTTCTACAGCCCAGCAATATTTAAGTGAAGATAGTTCTTCCCTCCCAGTTATTAACACGGACATTATAAAAGAAGCCATGACCAGTTGTGGCATGTCATTCATGTAAAGACGAACTGAATCCATTGTAAGGTACCCTTTGATTATGATACACAATTTCACATGTAATTGTAATGTTTATTTTCATGTAATATTTCATTTATAACATTAATTTTCAAGTAATATTTCATTTAAAACACAATTTTCAAGTAATATTTCATTTATAACATTAATTTTCATAATAAATTCAATAATTACAATTTCGTAGTTTCAAATTATTTCTTAAATAACCTATATTCCTTTAAAAATTAATTTTTATTGTACTAACAGTAAATGGTTATATAAAAAAACGAAAAAACGAGGGAATATTAGAAAAGATCCATAACATTAATCGCATACTGACTTTGGTATACCTATCTAAAAGTTAACTAGTATGCACTTACCTTTATATATTCCTGTAGAACGGAATAGATAGCATCACATACTTCAGGAATCATATTTGAAATGGAAGATCTAGAAACGCGGAACATAATTGACAACATTCTTGAGTTTGTTCCTGAAGCTAAATATGCCAGTGTAATCTCTAGCTTTAACCTAGCTGGAAAAGCTTTGCGCATAAAAGTGTCGTTAGAGGTAATTATTGGACTAATCATATGCAACAGTTCATCAAATTGATTTGTTGTCAGCCTCATCACAGCTTTATACTCTTGCGGGTCATTAGCACGAAGCTCTCTTATAATTGTCTCTGATGCCCCCAAAGTATTGTTGTCCATCCACTCTCGTATCCACGTTTCTCGTTCTTTCCGCTGTAACTCGTTGGTACGTATTTCCAAAAGTTCATTACACAAAACCATAGATACTCCACGCACAGCCTTTTGAACGGCAACTCTATGTGGCGTTTCTGCCATTTGTTTAAACAACCAAGATCAGCACTACTTTCACATAAACCACGCTCGCTCTGAACAACACCAACACATCCGACTTGTTCCAGTAGCCTAACTGGCAACGTGTAAACGGCAGCATGCTAGTAAGGCGGCATGCCAGTCGCCGCTTGCCAGTGACCTTCCAGTCAATATCCAAACTGGCATGCCAGTCACTGGAAGAACTAACTGTACATCCCCCAGAAACGGTTTGTGATAGTGAGCCTGCTGTGGACTATGGTCTTCAGTTTTTGATAGATTCTCCAGACACTGAAGAAATTGTACACACTTCGAATGAAGTAAGTGGTCTCTTTTCCAATAATACCCCTGATGCTGTTCCTGCAGCCAATTGCAACCAACCTAGGCCTTCAACAAGTGGAGCTGGGGATTGTATACAGCCTAGGCCTATGCCTAGAACTAGGCCTACTAATAATAACTCAAGAAGGCCTTCTTTAGAAAGAGGCATCAATGAGGCTGTGTCGTCTAATCCTATAGGCGATATAAATACCAATTAGGCTGTATTGCCTAATCCTATAAGTGATATGTACACACTTCGAATGAAGTAAGTGGTCTCTTTTCCAATAATATCCCTGATGCTGTTCCTGCAGCCAATTGCAACCAACCTAGGCCTTCAACAAGTGGAGCTGGGGATTGTATACAGCCTAGGCCTATGCCTAGAACTAGGCCTACTAATAATAACTCAAGAAGGCCTTCTTTAGAAAGAGGCATCAATGAGGCTGTGTTGTCTAATCCTATAGGCGATATAAATACCAATTAGGCTGTATTGCCTAATCCTATAAGTGATATTAAGTTAACTCGTAAAGAGAATATACTCTGGGAACGACAACCTTTTCCCAAATCACTTTTCGAAAATATAACAGTTGAAAACATAAATCCAACTACTCCAACACCAGTTAGTGAGCTTATAGATTATTTTACGAAATATATGACACCTGATTTATTTGACCTGATGACAGACATGACAAATAGATATGCAATACAAAGTGGGCATACCTTTACTCCACTAACTGTATCAGAAACAAGGACTTTTGTTGGTCTTCAGATGGCTATGGGAACAATCAAGTATCCGAGGGTACGAATGTACTGGGAGAAAAGTTACAAAATTCCCATGTTATCTAACATGAGTAGAAATAGATTTTTTTCGATAAGAACCAATCTTCACCTTATTGATAACCTACAAATCCCACCTAATAACAAAGACAAATTTATTAAGGTTAAGCTAATTTATGAAGTTGTTAGGAACAGGTGCCAACAGCTTCATGTAGAGGAATGCGTCGCAGTTGATGAGCAAGTTGTCCCATTCACTGGGAAACTTAGCATGAAACAGTACATAAAAGGCAAACCAACGCCTTACGGCATAAAATTGTACTGCCTTTGTGGCCAGTCTGGCCTTCTTTATGATTTTCTACTTTACCTCAACAGAATTTTGCCCCATACTGTTGGAAAAATTCGGTCAATTACCTGCTGTCGTCATGCAACTTACGATTAACAATCTTTTGACCGAGCCTCATCAACTGTTTTTTGATAATTTTTTCAATTCATACAACTTGCTTGAAGCCCTGCGCGATCTAAACGTACAAGCTGCAGGTACTGCACAGTTGCCTCGATTCGGAACTGTGAACAAGAAAAAAAGATTGACACAAGACCACCTCTGCGTTCATTAGACGAACTTAGAGAAATCGGAAGAGGAGCCTCTGATGAAATTAAATCAGCTGATAATAAGGTGGCCCTTATAAACTGGTTTGACAACAAAATTGTAAGTTTGGGATCAAACTACATTGCATCAGGAATGCCAGTTGTTGTGAGAACATGGGATAAAATTAAAAAACAATATGTTGAAGTAGAAATGCCTGAGGTAGTCCACTTTTACAATACAAATATGGGCGGAGTTGACAAAATTGACCAATTACTAAGCTACTATAGAACCTTCATAAAATCAAAAAAATGGACTTTGAGAATGATTTCTCATGCTATTGACATAGTAGTTGTCAACTCCTGGATTGAATACAGAATCGATTCTCAGAAAAATGGAGTTGAGAAGAAAAAAATGATGGATTTATTAGAATTTCGAACGAGTATTACTAATAACCTAATAAACGTTGGTCAGCCAGTAATAAGGAGAAAGAGAGGAAGGCCTTCATCAACAGAACTACCAGAAACTCCCCGGAACAGAACAAGAGAGGAAGTCAGACCACCCAAAGCAGTGCGCCAGGATTCGATTGACCATTTGCCCGAGGTTGACTCTAAGAAAGAAGCCACTCGCTGTAAACAAACAAATTGCACAGGAAAAACTCATGTTTTTGTATGAAATGTCAAGTACATCTGTGTTTGTTGTCTTACAGGAACTGTTTTTTTATGTATCACACTTGATAGCCAACCCTGTAAGCAGAGTCGGCTTAAGGGGGGTGCGAGGCGTGCGCCCGCACAGGGCGCACGCCGTTTAGGGGCGCAAAAGGGCGCACGCCGTTTAGGGGCGCAAAAGGGCGCAGAAATAGCAAAATTTACCTAGCTCACGATGTATTATAATTATACGGCACAAATTAATTTAAACCTAGTGCTTTGAGGAAAAAATCGTATTTTGAAAAAATATCACGTTACTTATAAGTTATCACACTATCACTATCATACAAAATTGTTTTCCATTGGGACACAAAGAAATAAAAAAACAAATATGATAAAAATCTATCGAGTGTCTGGCAACCTTGCGTCTGCGTACTGCATGAATCAAACCACCCAAGGCCACCGAACTCTCTGCGCCCCCCCTCCGCTACTCACCACTACACTACCCTGTATAGCCAGCCAAGGTCACCGATCTATTTTAATAACTCTCCGCGCCCCCCTCCCCCCTCACCACTACACTAGCCTGTCCTAGTGCAAAGAAAAAAAGAAAAGAGAGCAGCCAAGTAATGCAGCCTTCATCTCTGCTGTAAAAGATGTTGTGGAGAACCATTATTCTGTTCGTGGGGCTGCTGACAAGTACGGAATCTCCAAGTCAGCGCTAGCAAGACATGTTTCTGCATTCAAAGCTTCAGGCGCATCGTCCTATGAATATGCTCCAAATTACGATGTGAAAAAGGTGTTTACTGAAGCTCAGGAAACTATGCTGGTGGAATATATGAAGCAAGCTGCTTACATGCATTATGGCCTCACCATTCTTGATCTACGCAGACTTGCTTACGAGTTTGCAAAAGAAAATAAAGTTAAATACCCCACAAAATGGGATGAAGATAAATTAGCTGGAGAGGGGTGGACAAGACTCTTTAGGCAACGGCATTCCTCTGAATTGTCATTACGTAAACCTGAGGCAACTAGCCTATCCAGGGCTACCTCTTTCAACAAACACAATGTTGGTCTATTTTTTGCAAACTATATTGAAGTCCTTGGCCGCAGCCAATTCGGCCCAGAAAGAATTTACAACTTAGATGAAACAGGCCTGTCAACTGTTCAGAACCCACCTAAGGTATTAGCCCCTAAAGGTGTGAAAGCTATTGGAGGCATGACATCTGCAGAGCGCGGTACTAATGTAAGCATGATAGCAGCGGTGAATGCTCTAGGGAACACCGTTCCTCCCCTTTTTGTGTTTCCCCGCGTTCACTTTAAAAGTAACATGCTAAAAAGAGCACCACCAGGCTCAATTGGAGCAGCAGCACCATCAGGTTGGTCCAATGAGAACATTTTTAACCAATATTTTGAACATTTTGTGAAGCACACCAAGCCAACCATTGAGAGCCCAGTTATTTTGCTGCTAGACAACCATGAGAGCCACGTTTCTGTGAGAGCAATCACTCTAGCTAAGAAAGTTGGTGTGCATATGGTCACTTTCTATCCCCACACCTCTCACAAAATGCAACCTCTTGACCGCACAGTCTTTGGTCCGTTTAAAACGTATTACCATAAGGCTATTACTGACTGGATGACTTCACCTGGCAACCAAGGGAAACCACTAACAATCTACGATGTAGCTGAAATTGCTGGAAAAGTCTACAGCAAAGCTTTTACACCGTCCAACATAATTGAGGGATTTAAAGTTACTGGCATTTTCCCTCTAGATCAAGATATTTTTAAAGACCACGAGTTTCTGCCAGCTAATGTGACAGATCGTCCTGCTCCTACCTCTAGCCCTTGTCTTCAGGACCGTCAGGTAGACCTGCCATCAGAATCACAGCAACCATCGACCTCATCTGATGTGCAACCATCGACCTCATCTGATGTGCAACCATCGACCTCATCTGATGTGCAACCATCGACCTCATCTGATGTGCAACCATCGACCTCATCTGATGTGCAGCAGGAAGATCCATCGACATCCCCCAAAGTGCCAGCTTCAACTCCCAGCCATATTATTACCCCAGAAATGTTAAGGCCTTTCCCAAAGGCAGAGGCTCGCAAAAGTCAAGGCAATACCAAATGTAGGCCTAAGGGAAAATCTAAAATCATGACGGACACCCCAGAAAAAGACGAAATTGAAAATATGAAAAAGATAAAGATGGAGGGGAAACAAAGAAAGGGATTGAAAAAAATAACGGATCACAATGCAGAGAATGTCTTGAGGCTAAAAAGAGAGAAAATGAATAAGCTACAAAGAGAGAAAATAAACAAGGTACGTTTAAACTTAAAAAAGATGTTTAAGAAGGGAAAAGACTCAAGTGATGAAGATTTGCCAAATTTTGATGATGAAAAGAATGAAAACCCTGATGATATGTTTGAGTTGTCCGATGAAGATTATCCTGAAGCAAAAGAACTTGAAAAGAACCTCAATCTTGAAGAGTTAAAAAATGGAGATTATGTTCTGGTAGAACTTGAAGGGAAAAAAAACACAAAGCATTTCATTGCTAACATAACTGAAAGGCTAGACAACGAAACATTTTCTGCAACCTATTTAGTGAAATGCCTAGACTCTGATAAGTTCAAAGCCAAGAGCTCAGACATTTTTGATGTTAGTGCAAAATGTTCAAGTAAAGACTAAAACTTCCAGAATCCCTTGCTAATGTCACTTGTGAACAGCAAGGCTGGAAAATCAACTTAAATTTTCTTAAAAATTTAAGAGGTCAAGGATATGATAATGGATCTAACATGCGAGGCAAATACTCAGGTGTGCAGAAGAGGATCCTAGACATGAACCCCCGTGCTTTTTTTGTGCCTTGTGGAGCGCACACTCTTAACCTTGTTGTCAATGATGCTGCTTTATGCAGTACTGAAGCAGTGTCTTTGTTTGGAATCATCCAAGAAGTATACAACTTCTTTAGTGCATCACCACATCGATGGGAGATCCTGAAAAAACATGTTACAGACCTAACAGTAAAGCCCTTGAGCGAAACCAGATGGGAAAGTCGCATCAACGCAGTTGTTCCATTAAGGTATCAGCTGGGCGAAATATATGATGCCCTCTTTGAGTGCAGTCAGGACCAAAAACGGCTGGACGCGTTTGCTAGAAACAAAGCTTCCAGTTTGGCGGAAAAGTTAAAAAATTATCAGTTTATCTGCTGTTTGGTAACATGGCACATGATTTTATTTAGAATTAATCTAGTGAGCAAGAAGTTGCAAGAAGTCGACTTTGACATCTCAAGAGCTCTAGAATTGATTTCTTCGACAAAAGACATCTTTAATGAAGCAAGATCTGATGCTGGGTTTGAAAAAATGTTAGTTGACTGCAGAGAGGTAGCTGAGTCGATTGATGTTGATGTTGAACCGAAGTTCCCAGAAATCAGTCAACTCAGGCCGAGAAAAAAGCAGAAGATGTTTTCTTATGAGACTGATGATGAGCGAGTTCTCGACCCTAAGGCTGCGTTCAGGAGCAATTTCTTTTTTCGAGTTTTGGACCAGACCATCTCGTCCCTTAGTGAGCGGTTTGATCAACTAAACATGTACAACCAGTTGTTTGGGTTTCTACACCCAAGATCTATAAAGAGCGACGGCAACAATGAGTATATTTTAAAATCCAGCAAAGACTTGCAACTGGCTCTGACTGATGACCAGCATAGCGATGTTGATGGTCTTCAGCTTTTTGAAGAAATTAAATTTGTCAAAGATATGATCAAAAAAGAAAAAAACATCTTATCAAGACTCCTGTGGATATTTTGAACTTCATGACTGAATTCGGACTCGTGGAAAATTTCCCAAACTTGACAATCGCGCTAAGAATAATGCTAACACTCCCCGTCTCTGTTGCGGCAGGAGAAAGATCCTTCTCCAAGTTGAAGATAATTAAGAATTATTTGAGGTCGTCGATGTCCCAAGAAAGATTGGTAGGGCTTGCCATGATGTCAATAGAATTTTCCGTTCTTGAAAAAATTAACATAGATAAAATTGTAAGTGAGTTTGCTAACAGAAAATCCAGGAAAGTGCACTTTTTACAGTCTTAGTTTTATGATTTCCAAGTAATCATCATCCCCTTGGACTCAGTATGGGCTGCATGCTTTTTTAGTTTTAGGCTTTCATTTTTACAATCACTCGTAAATTTTTAGGGGTTTCTGTGGATAAACTTATAAAACTCATTGTTTTTGATATTTACTTTTTTCTCTATACTAACATGTATGTATGCTTTAAAAATAAAGTAGTTTTAAAAGTCTATAGGCCTACTTTATTGACACTTATGACATGGCATTAAGCATTTGTTAGTATTATGTACATTACTACAAGTTCACAATTTCAATGAATGTCTTGGCGGTAGATAATACTACTTTTTCAAAACAGTGTTTTATTATTTACCATTTATGTATGAGCCTAAAAACGGTAAACAATTGCAATGAAATCAAAATTTAATTCTTAAACAATTAACCAAACAGTAAATGTGTTATCACAGGTAAAGTGTAGTTTTAAGCTTCCATAAAATATTTATGTATGTAAATACACAATCAACGACTGCCAAAGATTTCCTGTTTTAAAACTATATAAAACTGAGGTATCCGGGGGGGGTGGCGCACCGGCCAAGATTCGCACAGGTGGTAATTTACCCTCGAGCCGGCCCTGCCTGTAAGCAAACGACTCTGTTAGGGCTTCTTCACAAGGTTTTTTTCAATATAGGCCTAGGCCTATCTCAGTAATTTTTGGTAACTTTTTTTATTTAACATAAATTTGTTTACATTCAAACTGTGTCTTACAAAAACAGTTTTTTATATTTCACACAGCCGACCCTGTAAGAAATTAACTCTGTTAGGCCATATTCGCAAGGTTTTTTTTCAATATAGGCCTATCTCAGTGGATTTTGGACTATTTTTTATTTAAAATAAATAAAAATAAATTTTGACTTTGCTTATATTCAAATGCAAATAGCTGTTGATAATGTGAAGGATAAAATAAATGTTTTTAAATAAAATTTGTATTTTCTTTTAATTACTGCTTGTTTTGTAAAATATATTCCTTACCGATATTTCTTATACTGTACAGAGTCCCAACGTCCATATAAATGGACATGCTGTAAAATATTATTTTTTACAAAAAAAATTAATAAAACATATTTTTGACCTTATTGGGACAAATTAAAACAAATTTTGTAAAATTTTTTTTTATTTTTAATATAATTTGGGTCTGAAAGGGTTAAGAGTTTTTAGGGGTGAACTACCCTTAAATATCAAAAATTCAAAAAAATGAAAAAAACGCCTGGAGATACCGTGAATATATACATACATGCCAAATTTCATCTAAATCGGACCAACGGGGTAGGCTGTGGCACTGTACACATCCAGACACACACGCACACACACACAGACAGACATCATCTCCAAACCCACTTTTTTGGATTCAGGGGACCCCAAAACGGATATATCCACCCTCAACTCAAATTAGAAAATTTTGACGAAAACAATACAGTCATGTGCCAATACTTGGGACAGTTGCCTAACTTGGGACAAAAAGAGACATTTTACTTTTTAAGGTTGGCTAACCTGACGAATAAAGTTTGACAGCTGACAATAGATGCGGTAGCTAGAACAAGGGCTTTCAGCCACAAAAGCCCTTTTTCCGGAGAATGCATTTTCTTATTCCTCACAATGCCTTTAGTATAACCTGTAAATATGGTCCTTTTCTGAATTGAATTCACCAAGTTACAGCTGTTTGAAGCAGCTGATGTCGAAAGCCCTTTTTACAGAGAACAGTCTGTTGTAGCTTTCCTTGCTTTTCTTTGTTGTTTTTAGGTTATATTTTCAAAGTGATAATCTTTCAAGATGAGTGAACCTGATGAAGTAGTTTTAAATAATAGCAGGGAAGATGTTTTAAAAGTGCATGTGAAGAAAGGAACCAAGAGAAAAATTGTTCAAACCCAGAAGTGGAAAAGTAATGTTGCAAAGAAGAAGCGTTTGAGTGGGGAACCGTATGTATCCAAAAAGACAAACAAGCTTGTAGGAGGTAAGACTTTCAAACCTGTTCAAGAGTGTTGCTCTGAAAAATGTTGTGAAAAGTTCGAAAACACTGAGCAAAGGAATATTTTTGACAATTTTTACGAGCTCAGTTGGAGTTGCAGGATACTTTTATATCTAAATGCTTGGAAAAAAAAGAGCAAAAAACTAAAACCGTCAATCCAAAATTGAAAAAAGAATCTTTCTGGAACTTCTCCATTGCTAAACAAGGGTTGGGGATAAAATTTATTTATAAAACAAATTTTATAAAAAAATTTAAAAAAAATTTTATAAAATTTAAAAAAATTGATAAAATTTAAAAAAAAAAAAAAAAAAAAGTATAAAAAAAATTTAAAAGTATTTAAAAAAAAAAAAAAAAAAAAATTTTACAAAAAAAAAAGATTTTAAAATAAATATTTTGCAAAATAAAAAATTTTTTAAAATCAAAAAAAGTTTAAAAATAATAAGTTTTTTTAAAAACTATTTTTTTTAAATAAAAATTTATTTTTTGTGTAAAATTAAACTAGAAAAAAAAAAGATACTTTGTAAAAACAAAAAAAAAAAAAATTTTAAAATAAGAAAATTATAAAAAAAATCAAAAAAAGAAAAATTTTTAAGAATAAATTTTAATATTTTTGTTTAAAGTGTAAAATTTTTTAAAATTTTTTTCAAATGTAAAAAAATTTTTTTGTTTTTTCACATAAAAAAGGGTCTGTTTCTTTGTATTTGATACAGTTAGAAAAAAAGTCCTAGCGTTAAAAAAATAGTGTTGATTGAAACAGGGGAAAGGACAAAAACAAAATTCCTGTTCTTGGGGCTGGCTAAACATTTGTGAGGGTTCACTATTGATAATGTTCATTTGCAATGATGAATGTCAGATTTTTGAGATTTTTTTGAAGAAAATCACTAAAAGAACTATACTACAAGAAAAATCGAGAAATGATATGATTGTAAAGTGCAGGGAAACTGACCATGATGTGGAAGATGTTTTGATAAGAAGCAGATAAAAAGGCTTCAAGAATAAATAAAGACGATTAAATTCACTCTTCAGAAGTATGTGATGATCAAGTATGAAAGCTCAGGAACTATTAATCCTTACAGTGCTTACAATGGTTTTTTATGTGACTCATTCCAATTTATCAAGTCTTTGCTTAGTGATATAACTCTTGCTCCAGCAAAAAAAGTGCAACTAAAAGCAGCAAAAATTAAGGATTTACAATCTTTGTATGTTTTTTTAAAAGAAGAAAGTGTATCTTTTTATGAAGAATTTTTTAGAGCAAGTGAAGAACCAGAAGAAGTGGACAAAGACAATGACAGTTTAAGCGGAGATTTAGAAATCAATGAAGACGAATGAGATGCTCTTTAAAAACAATAGAGCAAAATAGATAAAACATTTTTCTTTATTATTTGCATTATGTTTTGTTTCATTTTGTAATAAATATGATATCTTAGAAACATTCAGCCAACTTCATTTTGTTTCCTGTTCATATGGCTCATTAGGCATTATTCTTCACCAGAGCGTTCTAAAAGCAAGATTTTTCTTAGTATTGTGTAGTGTATCTATATAGTGGTCACGTGATCTATGTATACTGATATACTGCACATGCTAAAAAACCACATCGCACCTTTAGCATGTATATAATATACATATTTTTAGTTTTTAATGTTGAGTAAACATAAGTATATTGCTGCAAAAATTGAAAGCCCTTATTCCATAGAACGTAAAATGTTACATAAATTGGTTCTATGTAAAAGGGGCCTTCAACATGGATCAATATTTCTCAAGATATAAAATTTTCAACTAATGTTAAAAGAAAACTTAATACATAATCGTAATATAGAAAAGTTGCTTAAACTTATACATTTATAGCACTCAAGTTCAGGGGTACCAACAAAATAGATCATAGGTTGCAATACTTTGACACTGAATATCTCAAAACACCACGAAAGCCCTTGTTCCAGCTACCGCCTCAATTAATGTTAGTTTGGTGAAGATAGGTTAGTTAGCTGCTCCAATTGTAATTTCAAGTATAATTTCGAAGGTAAGTGGTATCTACAATAAATTCATATTTTTGTAAACCAATTAACTTTAATTTCCATGACAACACTGTTATTGTTAGGGATATGTAACATGGTGTTTTGTATTGCCTATTGGGTTGTAAAAGTAACCTAATCACCGTGTTTGTGATAAAGGTATTTATGTTTATGCTATTTATTTATTTTTCAAAAAATACCTCCTTGTTCCAAACTTGGGACAGTGTCCCAAGTTAGGATAGAAAAATTTACTGCACGGTACTTTACATTTTTGGTTAACCTATACCCTAAACAGTTAATTATTTTTTAGACAGAGTGGTAATGAAACAGTACCTAGTGACAACATAAACAGAAACAAGAAGCCATATCATGTTTTTAGCGAAGAGAATATTACCAAGGCCGCTAATGCTGTCCGTAATGGGATGTCATACCGGAAAGCTGAGAAAAAATTTGGTGTTCCAAAGTCATCTATTCAAAGGAGAGTGAAAAATAAACAGCAGAACAACTATGGACGTCCTCCTGTTTTCACAGAAGAAGATGAGAATAAGATCACAGAGTGTCTTGCTTTATCAGCCGAGTGGGGTTTTCCGTTGACAAGTTTTGATATAAGATGTATTGTAAAGAAAGTGCTGGATAAAAAAGGCCTCACTGAGCCACGTTTCACAAACAATATGCCTGGCCTCAAGTGGGTCAAAAGCTTTCTAAAAAGACAAAGTGCTGATTTAAAGAGCCGTTTGTGCAAAAACATTAAGAGGGCTAGGGCTGCTGTAACCCCGGAGATGATTGAGTCTTACTTTGAGGAACTTGAAACATCTCTGAAGGATGTTTTGCCAGAGGCAATAATTAATTATGATGAGACAAGCATTCAAGATGATCCTGGCAAGAAAAAAGTTATCGTCAAAAGATCATGTAAACGGCCAGAACGAATCATGGACTTTTCTAAGTCAAACTTTTCTGTGATGTTTGCTGGCACAGCTAGTGGTTTAGCCTTACCTCCGTACATCGTATATAAGGCTGATAATCTATACGATACTTGGACTGAGGGGGGTCCCGCGGGAACACGCTTTAACCGGTCTAAATCTGGATGGTTTGAAGGCGCTATCTTTGAAGATTGGTTCATGTCCATTGCATTACCATACTTTAAAAAGTTGGGTGACGGCCCGAAAGCCATTATTGGGGACAACCTTTCTAGCCACATATCAGTTGGAATTTTAGAGGCTTGCATTAAACACAACGTAAGGTTCATCCTCTTGCCTCCTAATAGTACACACTTATGTCAGCCGCTCGATTTGGCCTTCTTCAGCCCCCTGAAGACAGCATGGAGAAAACAACTTACTGAGTGGAAGGAAAAATTTAAAGGGACCGTACGTAAAGACCAGTTTCCAAGGTTATTGAAGAAGACGTTGGACGAAATGGAGAGCAATATACCTGCTAATCTAAAAGCAGGATTTTTAAAGAGTGGAATTTTTCCATTAAACAAAAACAAAGTCCTTCAATGTCTGCCCAAGGTTAATGAATCGGATACCGGTACCACAAACAATAATTCGAGTACAGCATGGACGGCATCTTTCGAAGAGTTTCTCAAAGATACCCGAACCAAAGTAACCTGTGTTCAACCTAGAAAGAAGAAAATTACCATTATTCCAGGCAAAAGCATTGCGGATGGTAAGTTTGTAGAAGAGTTGAAGGTTATTGAAAAAACTAAAGAACAGAAGGAAAGAATAGGCCAAAAGAACGGATTAAAAAATAAACGAGTTAAGGGACAGGGTAAAGAAAAGAAAAAAAGGTTGTCAAAGAATATGAAGAAACGAAAAACAGATGTAACTTCAGAAGACAGTGATGTCCTGTCTTTACATGATAGCTCTTCCTCAATTGGAGAAGAAGATTTCTCTTGCCTTTACGATGACGAAGTTGCTGACGAAATTAATAAAGAAACCGCTCAAGAACAACTTGTATTTGAATCTAGTAGGTTAGATGAAGAATATGACCAGGTGGAGTTTGAAGACATGCCTTCAGTTTCAGTGAACGAGAATGACTTTGTTGTAGCTATAGTCACATATGACAGTGGTTTCAAGAAAGAAACCAAGAAACGGTTCATCGGAAAAGTAATGAAAAAGCATAATGGAAAAATGACAAATATATGCGTCAGTATAAGGGTTCTAAACACATTTATGTCTTTCCTGATGTAGACGATATCGAAGAGGACGTGGATTCTTCGAGATTGTTAAGAGTTCTTAAGCCTGAAAGTGAGGTTAGGGGCAGGTATTTTTTCAATGTCAACCTAAATAATTAAGGTGTGTGCCTATGTAACAAAGAGGACTGTTAAAAAATCTTGAAGTCCAAGTCCTCTTCGTTTTACATTATTGTAAAAGGTTTTAAAGTTTTCTCTTAAGTTAGTTGAGGTTAGTTACCCATGACTTTGTTTTGTGAACTTTTTAGGTAAAAAATACCTTCATATGATAATATATTTTGAGTTTCTTTTACCTACAATAACAATAAAAGAATAAAAAAAAGCTTACAGTGTCCCAAGTTAGAAATCAGCAGTTTAAACATGGTACACATGTTAAAATACAAGGGTGTCCCAAGTTAGGTAGAGGTATCCCTAACTTGGGACATTTAATATAAATATTTTTTTATATAAACATGTAAGCAAGATTCTGAAAATAATTTTATTTTTTAATAATAGAAGGGTTCTTCAAAGTTTTGGTCTATTTTTTAATTAGTTAAATGCTGAC